>CM076577.1:287748544-288141158 GCA_034641835.2 Pinus albicaulis | reverse complement strand
CTCACATTTCTAAACCAGCCTAGATCCATCTTACTCTGGATCTATCATGCGCCGAGAGGGATCAAATCTCTCGAGGTGCAAACCTTTCCTCAAGTTTTGCACTCAAAAAATAGGTTTGCACCTCGAGAGATTTGATCCCTCTCGACGCATGATAGATCCAGAGTTAGATGGATCTAGGCTGGTTCCAGTTGGAGGCATCAACGTCACATTTTTTAGATTATTAAAATTTTTGTATATTTTTGAGATGTACATCATACTTTGAAATTTTGAAGATTAGAAATACAAATTCTAACAAATGTTAGAACACTATTTTAAATACTGAACCATGTAATAATCGTAGAAATCAACATCTACACTATTCAATTATTTAAATTTTTTTCTGGAACTATTGTACTAAAAATCATACTTTTCTCTCTTGCTCTTTGATATTAATAGGTTGAATTACTAAAACATAAAAATAAATGTACATTGTCAATAATTTTTCCTGCTTACAGTGAAATTAATGCACAATGTTAATCTAATCACTTTAAAATTAATGTACCATCAATGTACATCCAATTACATCAAATCAAAAATCAATGTTTACACTGAAATCAATGCATATAATGCAAACAATGAAATAGGATTAGAAAACAACATCTACAGTGAAATGGATGCATCTAATGCAGGTAATCAAATAGGAATAGAAATCAACATCTACACTGAAATTAATGTATCTAGTGCAAGTCAGCAAATAATATTAGAAACCAACATCACTGAAACCAATGCATCTAGTGCAAGCAATCAAATAAGACTAGAAATCACCATCTATACTGAAATCGGTGCATTTAGTGCAAGCAATCAAATACGATTAGAAATCATGTACATTGAAATCAATGCATCTAGTGGAAGTAAAATATAATTAGAAATCAACATCTACACTGAAATTAATGCATCCAGAGTAAGGAATCAAATAGGATAAAAAATCATCGTCTACACTGAAATCAATGCATTTATTGTGAGAAAACATATAGGATTAGCAATCATCTACATTGAAATCAATGTATATAGTGCAAGAAATTAAATATAATTATAAATAAACATATACACTAAAATCGATGCATCTAGTGCAAGCAATCAAAATGGATTAGAAATCTCCATCTACACTAAAATCAATTCATCTAGTGCATGCAATCTTCTTTCCTCTCTCCCCCCTCGAAGTACATCTTTTTTTCCTTCCCTCTATCCACTCTCTCACATCCTCCCTTTCCTTCCTATCTCTCCATTTCTCTCCTACATCTCTATCGCTCTCTCTCTTCACCCTCCAACTCTGTTACTATATCCCTACCTCTCTCCTTCTCTCATCCCTTCTCTTCATATCTCATTCTTTGTCTCTTTATCTCATCTAAAAACATACACACTCTCTCTCCATCTCTCCCTTGTCACTTAATCTCTCTCTCCACTTATCAACATCTCTATATTTCTTCTTCCCTCCGTCTCTCCCCATCTAAATCCATTTCTCTCTCTCTCTCTCTCTCTCTCTCTCTCTCTCTCTCTCTATATATATATATATATATATATATATACATATATATATATTCCTTCCAATTTTCTCTCTTCCCCATCACTCTCAAGTCCTCTCTCTCTCTCCAATCCTCTTTCTTTCTCTCTCTCTCTCTCTCTCAACATCTACACTAAAATCAATGCATACAGTGCAAGAAATCAAATAGGATTAGAAATCACCATCCACAATGAAATCAATGCATCTAGTGAAATAAATTGTCTTCCCTCTCTCCCCCCTCCAACTCCATCTCTCTTTCCCTCCCTCTCTCCACTCTCTCACATCCTCTCTTTCTTCCTTCCCCTTTCTCCCTTTCTCTCCCATGTCTATATCTCTCTCTTTCCCTTTCTCTCCCTCTCTTCACCCTCCAACTCTGTCAATATATCCCTCCCTCTCTCCTTCTCCCACCATTCCCTCCATCTCTCCTTTTTCTCTTTATCTCACCCCAAAACATACACATGCTCTCTCTATTTCTCCCTTTTCACTCCCCCTCTCTCTCCACTTCTCACTCTCTATGTATTTATTCTTCCCTTCAACTCCATCTCTCTATCCCTCCTTCTCCTCCTATTTCCCTCCTTCTCTTCCTTCCTTTCTCTCCCTTCCTCTCCTACCTCCCTCTCTCTTCCCCCATCTCTCTCTTTTCCCTATAATCCTCTCTCTTCCCCCATAACTCTCTCTCTCTCTCTCTCTGCCCTCCAATCCTCTCACTATCTCCCCCCGCCTCCTCCTCTCCCCCCCCTC
Organism: Pinus albicaulis; assembly: GCA_034641835.2. Taxonomy (NCBI): domain Eukaryota; kingdom Viridiplantae; phylum Streptophyta; class Pinopsida; order Pinales; family Pinaceae; genus Pinus; species Pinus albicaulis. The sequence continues at coordinate 288,138,877 of CM076577.1, read as the reverse complement.
CATATTTATGTCTCCTTCTTCCTCGCGTACCCTTTTCTACCTCTCTCACTCCTCTCCCTCTCTCTCTTCATTCCTCCTCTCCCCTCTCCTTGATTTTATCCCATCTCTCCCTTCTCACTCCCTCTATCTCTCCACCTCTATCACTCTATGTCTTTGCTCTTCCCTTCCATATATATCTAGAGTTAATATATATCATGATACATTAATGTATATAATAATATAGAAAATTTAATATTGTATTAATCCAAAGTTATTAAATATAATAATATTAACATGAATATTAGATTTAATAATAATATTATTATTATTAATATTTTGATATTAATATTAGGGATAATAATGGTTTTTTGGCATGATATTAATAATAATTTGGCCCATAATATTTGACCTATAGGATTCACCTAAATAAAACATATTTTTTGAGTGTTGGTAAATATAAAGAGATTTATAAAATAAATATAAAAAATAGGTTTTATTTATTTACCATACTTCTTTTATTTACAATGGTATTTGGCCCATAGACTTGGTATATAATTAGATGTTGATTTATAATGATATTTGATATGTTTTTATATGTTTATCATGCCTTTTTATACCTCTTTTATATTGATTTATTTATTTACCATAGCTCTTTTATAAATATGGTATTTAGTCCATGGTATTAATAAAAATTTGGCCCATGGTATTTGGCATATAAGCTTCACCTAAATAAAACTTGTTTTTTGACTTATTGTAAATATAAAGATTTTTATGGAGTAAATATAAAAATAAGCTTTATTTATTTAGTGGAAGTAGTAAAATATAATTAGAAATCAACATTTATACTAAAATTAATTTTAATCTTTTTTTTTTCAGTAGAAATAGTAAATATCCAAACCACATATTTAAATATTTATTAAATATTAAATAGTAAATATTGCCATCCGTTCGCTGGAAACTTGCAAGTAATGTCCATGCTCAATACTCAACTTCGGCCTTCATCTCCCAAGTATTTTCGACTGACATTTATCTTTCAAGGCTTTTATAATATAATTTATATTTATAATATGATTGCGTGATGTAATTGCAGTAGATAATTCATGAATATATAATATAATTTCCTGATGTAATTGCAGTAGATAATTCACGAATATACATGGAACTTTAAATGGGACCGTGATAGCTTGACTCATTCTCTCAATCCACGTCGTCCATACTAAAAATTGTCAATGAGTCATAAAGATATAGCACAATCCTAAATATAAACTGCAAGTCTTTGTGTATATATAATGTACTGTGTTTGTGATGCCACTTTCAGACCATAGCATAACGTATGGAAGGCAATGTAATAGTATACGAACCATATGTGATGGCACTGTGTTTAATTTAATGTAATAACATTTTGCAGGTCAATACGAACTGTTACGTGTCACAAACCATTGTTGGAGATGCAGAGAAATATAGATTCCATGCCATCATGCAGAATATGCGATTCCAAATCACTATAGAGTACGTGATTCAATGTCACTGTTCAGAGCAAAGCGAGATCATACATAATTCTGTAATTAGCCATATGAACTATCATTATTAAATAAAACCCCACCACCAAATAAAATACACATTTGGAAACATAAACAAACACAAAAAAACCAACAATCAATACTATACCAAGTAAAAAAATCACGCAAGCCCTGATTTTTTCCCATGCGAAATACCCAATTTCCTCCCAAGATCTTCACGTCCTTGATTTGTCATATTTCCTCCACACAAGTGATAAATAATTAGTTGGGATTAAAAATCATGCTCTTAGCATAATCTCGTTGGAGCCCTAATCTCCATTATTGTCGAGGTGGTGAATAGTCACAATATTGTGTTTAGATTGGAAAACACCATTATGGAAGAAACAATGGATCAGTTATGCAATATCCTATCGTGAGTATCTACGTGTTGGTAGTGGCTGCAAATGAAAACTGAAGGATTTTCTTATTCTGAAGATATGTTACGAAGTACTGATGAAATTATCATTGGGTACAATTCTCCTTCGAAGTGTGGACGTTTGAGATTTTAGAAGAGAAGTTATTTCTCAGAGATCATGGACAATGTGATCGATGTGAAAAACCTCTACTGAAATGAAAAATAAGCTTTCTGGACCTTTCAATATATCATACATGACTTAAATAATTGTAAAACAAATCAAACTATCCTCGTCGACTCCTTTCCCAACACAGCCTTAGAAAGCATCCAGTGAAGACGCCGTGAACCTTTGAGGCTGATATTTTCTTAGTATGGCAATGATTTTCTATAGAATATAGATTCTTCAGAGGGGAAATTATAGACCTTCAAACTACCATCGAATACTGAGAGTGTGCAGCTGCTTCCAATGCAATTTTCAGTGCTGGTAAGGATCTATTATCTATACAATGGAAAACATATTAATGTTGTAAAAGATTAGCACATGTTGCAGTGCATGTTTATGATATGAATTTATGAAAGCACGTGAATAATAGATTTGACAGATCCAGTCATATAATTCTCTTTCAAAAATAATTCAACACCACTGTGACCCCAAATTTAGAGTTTTGGGAATCTGTTGAAGCTTTGCAGTATTCCTTGAATAAATCCTTGTATAACCCTTTGAATGAGAATGCCTGATGCATCGTCTGAAAATCACCGTGTGCCGAAGTTTAGATCACTTCATAGATTAAGCGAGCCATATAACGAATCATTTTACGCTTAAAGCGAGAGCCATATCATAGTGCGAGCGAGGGAATTTCATCATTGTGCGACGTCTTTGTATTTATCTGTCCCATACTCTAATTATCCACAGATCCGAGCCATATATAGAAAATTGTAGATCCGAGCCATGTTGTCTTAATATTTTTTTGTTTATTTATATGATTATTAAAACTTATTTGTTAAGCCGACACTTATTTTTTATTTTTTTTTAATTTAAAATTTCAGCCGACAATTAAAATTTAAGCGGATATTGAGGTAAGCCGACATTGAGGACGTGACATACCTGACGTCGAGGTCATATGGGGCTGTAGATGCGCCTCTCGACGCAACCTCTCGGCGCAATAAGCAATTTCTTTTAAGTGAATCAATGATTTAGATCATGTACATTTTTGTACCACACACTATATTCACTTATTTTTATTTAACACTCTAACTTTCGATTTGGTTATATTATATTTTCTCAAAAGAACAAAAACATTAAACCTTCCCATATATTCTCATGGGACTTTGGTGCAACCAATTATCCCATCCTAAATATATCTAACATACAGGCTTGGTGAATATGTTAGACCTGCCCATCATACTAATGGAGTGCTAAATTCACTCTAACGTGAACCTATATTATATATAGAACTTATGCCATCTCCATAAACTTAATTTAATCGTAACTTTCTGGCTTCCACTTGACCTCTAAGGTACTATTTGGCACCCATTTCAAGGTTTTATTTATTTATTTTTTCAACAGGGAAGTAAGCAATGTGTTTTAGCTTGGTCATTTACTGCCCCGCATATTTATGGATAGATACACTGGAAAATAACCTACGCTCGATCCAATGGTGCACCTAAAATCTCGTAACCCTAACCTTACGAAAATGATTCCTTCCTCTCATTCGACTTGGGACGCACTGCCAGATGTCTTCGGATGAGTTCTCGGTCAAGTTCCTCTGTCTCCGGTTAGCACCTGGACGAAGGCATGGCGGCACACGACCTTGTGCTGAGTTACATGTTCGACCTTATGGTTTTGTTATTTTCTTGTGTCTAATTATCCATTTTCCTTGTTCCTTGTTTGGTTTCATCCTGCATATGTTTTTCTTCCAGGTTTATGCACGCGTTGCCAGGGAAGCCTCTTGGTCGAGTAAGTGAGGTTTCCTGCTACCATTCACAGGTGAAAATCCTGATTCCAATTTTCAACCTTGTAGGTGGAGTATTATATACATTTTTCTCGGGTTGATTTCTCAAAGATAATTTTTGAATCTTTACCTTCCTCTCGTTAAGTAAAATAAATGGTTCTTTCTTACTACAAATAACCCTTTCCATCATAAGTATTCCGGAGAGTGCCGGGCGATTTCGTTTTGTTTTCGACCAGAGAAAAGTATACAGGTAACTCACTGAATTTTATTTTACTTTGAGCTTGTTTCCAACGGTTTACTACTTTAGTTCCTCATTTATCCCTGAGTCCTTAGTTGAAATTATGAGGTTATGTTTCTTAAAATATTTCTACCATGACTAGAGCAGACAGGATACCCTGTGAGTGTCTTATTCAGGAATGGTTTTATTCCTTACCAAATAAATTGAATTAAATCTCTTTGTTTGTGTCTTACTTCTATATTGGTCTCATTATTAACTTTTTTCCATTTCTGGGTCTTTTACTGTTCCGGGTATTTGAGTTATGCACTGATTCGTTCTGAATGACTTCATCCGGTTTTCCAAAGGTGACTGGAATACTTCCCTTCTCCATGTTGTTGGCCAATATTTTATCCCTATAGGGTTATGCTTCAATAGTGGACAAGGTCATGATTTAGCATGTGTAGTCGTCCACTAGTTTGTGCGCTCAGGATTAGAAATTATTTTCCTCTTTCATTTTCATAGGTTTTTCTTTCTAGTTATTTTCCGTGTTAACTGAACGATTAATGAAAGAACGCATTAACGACTCTCAGCCAAACTCTATGTATATTATACTGGATACTATAGAAAACAATCAAATCTTATTTCGTGGCATGTTTTCGTCTTTTAAATGTCAAGCCTACTGGATATTTTCATTACTTTTTTTTTTTTTTATAATCAATCACTTTATTTCCATTTCAGAAATCTGGCAAAGGTGTAGCCATTTTTGATATAGTACTTAATTGATTTTAAAAAGAATGACTTTACACATGTCATATTGGTGGTTTTTTTATTATACTCAATCCACCTGAACTTATATTTACAGTGGCTTATTGGCCTGGTAATTCTATGGTTATTCTATGACTATGCATTTGATAAACAATGTCTCCCAGGATTTGTGACTGAGAAAGAGTGTACTACTGTGGAGAGTCACCTTTTTACCACGGTTGAAAAGTTCCACTTAGACCCTCTCCTATATCTTTTGTTTAGCATACTACGCCAATAATGATCTATAGATTTCTTTTTACTGTATAGTTTGATGAATTCATTTTTTAATGAATTTTTATGGTTATAGTATGAAGGAACTCATATGCTGTAATGGTTACGCCAATAATGATCTATAGCTTTTTTTTTTTTTTTTTTACTATGATGAGTTCATTTTTCCATGAATTGTTATGGTTATAGTATGAAGCAACCCATCTGCTGTAATGGTTAATTACTGTTTCTACTGAGTTTTGGGAATTATTTTTAGGGCAACCTTCCTAGAAGTTTTTTCAACATAATTCGATCTTTGTTATATTATGTTTGAATTTCTCTATGTGGTAGAAAATTATATGTGGTAGAAAATTATATATTACATAGTAATGGAAAACATAAAATATGCAGAAACACAAACACAAAAAACATATAAAACAAGAGAGACACATATAAGTCCACAGAACCAGTTAGTCCTTCCTTTCTATTATCGAGGAAAATGAAGAGAAATAACCTACAACAGATCTGTTGTAATATCTTCTTCTTTCTCACATAGTCCCCCTTTCTATTTCTCTGAATATACAAACAATACACATACGCAATACCATTCCCTCATACAACACAAGTGTTTCCTACTAGGGAAAAAAACCCTAAATTAAACATAATTTCTACTGAGATCATCCGCCTAATGAACGACCCAAATTGACTACAAAATTACAATATTTTACAAGGAAATTTTACATTAATTTTTAGCTTCACGGGCACTGCCCCCGAAACCCCTCGTTGGGGGGTTCTTATAATGATCAAACAATGGGCGATATTTCCCCCCGGTTTAGAATAGGGGTCCAACATGGTGATATATCTCAATAAGGAAGATAATCAGGCTCCATACCCAACCATATCCCACTTGGAGAATGATTGTAACAACTCCAGTCTCCCATTGCTACTTCATTTGCTTGACAATTACTCCACTTTTGACCTAGTTGTTTCTCATATTCATCATCATACTTGAATAGCAATTGAGACTGAGCAGAATCTCAGTTTTTCCCTTGTTACAACTTTTGTTAGCATATTTGCATGATACTGGCTATTGTGTATCTTTTCCAACTTCAAGTGTCGATCTTCCAACACTCACCATAGGAAGTGGTACTTGAATTGTATGTGTTTAGTCCTGGATTGAAATGTTAAGCTCTTTTTAAGATGAATGGAACTCTCGTTATCACTATATAACCGTCCCATCTCTTGTTCCATAGCTAATTCATCCATAAACCTTTGTAACCAAATCATTTTTTTATTATCCTCTATAGCAACAACATACTCTGCTTCTATTGGTGAAATTGCAACAATACTTTGCCTTTTTTAAACCCAACTGACAGTTGTTCCACCTATAGTAAATACATATGCTATAGTATTCATCATGTTATCTCTGTCACCTTTCATATCTGTATCAACATATCCCTGTAGATAAATTTTTAAACCACCAAGGAATGATGCTTGATTTGTGGTACCTCTCAAATATCTGAGAATCCATTTCACTGCCATCCAATGTTCTCTTTCTGGATTGTTCATGTACCTACTTACAACTCCCACTGCATGTGCAATATCAAGCCTTCTGCAAACCATTCAATACATTAAGATTCTAACTAATGATGCATATGGAACTTTAGACATATGAAATATTTCTTCTTAGGTCTTCGGCCACATTTCCTTACTAAGTTTGAAATGGATAGTTAAAGGTGTACTAACTCATTTTTCATTTTCCGTATTAAATCTTTTCAACACCTTTTGTATGTACTCATTATGAGACAATGTTAATTTGTTATTTTTCTTGTATCTAGTTATTCTCATATCAAGAATTTGTCTTGTAGCTCCCAAATCCTTTTTTTGCAAATTTATTTTCCAATTGTCGTTTGAGCACATTTATTTCCTACATGTTATACCCTAAAAAAAACATGCCATCTACATACAATAACAATATAATATAGTTTCCATCATTTTGCTTTTTCAGATAAAGAAAATGATTAGAGTGACATCTAGTATAACCTTGTTCCCACATAAACCTGTCAAATTTTATATACCACTGCCTCAGAGCGTTTTTTAAGTCTAGCTTTGAACCTTTTTTTCCTCCATCATCTTCCTTCAGCCTACAAACCCATTTCTTTGGCAATCTTTTTTTACTTGCACGCAACCTGAATAAGTCCCAAGTCTGGTTATCTATTAAGGTGGCCATCTCTTCTTCCATGCCTAGCTCCCACTTCTTCCTCATTTCTATCTGCATTTCTTCTTCATAACATTTGGTTTCACTAGAATCATTCGATAATAACAATATAATGAAGGAGAGTATCGTTGAGGAGGTCTACTTATCCTGATATATTTTTCTGACACCACTTTCATGTATATGAGGTGTATGTTGCTATTGTGGTGGTTGTTGTTGTTGTGGCTATTGGTTATTATTATTTTCAGGCACCTTCACTTTTTCTAATATCTAATCAAGAACTACGCATTCTTTTTTTTGTATTTCCTGTTTCTTTTCTAGCAACTGATTCTTAACAAGACCTTTTCATTGAATATTACATCTCTGCTCTTAATTATTTTTTGATTTTCATAATCATATAAGAGATAACCAAAATAATTAACACCATATCTAATAAAGGTACATTTATTTCTTTTTCCCTGAAGATTTGTTCTATTTTCATTATTGATATTGAAAAAGACCTCACAACAAAAAGGATTTAAAACAAAGTATTTTACCTTTTACGTGTCCATGCTTTCTCTGGAATACCAACATCCAAAGAACTTGATGGCCCTATGTTTATTAGATAAACAATAGTATCTACACATATTCCCAAAATTGTGAAGGCAATCATGCATGTTATCTCATGCACCTTGCACACTGTATGATTTTCATGTTCATCCTTTCTGACACACCATTTTATTTTTGTGTTCCTAGAAATGTCTTCTCTTTTGGTGAATTCCATGCTTTGAAAAATACCTATCAAATTCTTTGTTGCAATATTCACCTCCATTTTCTGATCTCAGACACTTCAAATTCTTTCCTGTCTCAATCACAAGTAAAGCTTTCGATTTCTTGAAAGTATCAAATACATCAGGGTTATTATGAAAAAAATAAATCCAAGTTTTTCTACTTGCATCATCAATAAGAGTAACATAATAACGAGAGCCACCGAGAGATGATATATGAGAAGATCCTTATATATCTGTATGCACACACTCTATGTTTCCGCTCTTCTTTTCTTTCCCAACTCTAAGAATTCTAACTCTCTTTTGTTTTCCGTAAATACAATTCTCACATAAATCCAAATCAATAGTCTTCAAACCTGGCAACAAATTTCTTGAGTGAAGAATATTCATCCCCTTCTCACTCATGTGTCGAAGCCTATCATGCCATAATGTTTCATCTGCTCCTTTGGGAGTTAAATCATTAACATAATTAGAAATACCATTGCATAAATACAATGTAGCAACCTTTTCCCATTTTTCTATTACCAGGGCTCCTTTAGTGACCTTCAAGGTTTTATCTAGAAAATTTGTCACACAACCTTCAGCGCCTAACTGCATTGTTGAAATTAGATTTTTCTTCAGATCTGGAACATTGGTTTCCATTCTGCTGCTTTACAAGAAATTTACCTATTCTAACGATTCTAGAGGGTTTATCATCACCCAGATGAACCTGTCAAAAATATCCTTGAACATAGTCATGCAAATGTTTCTTATCAGGTGTGGCATGGAATGAGGCCCCTGAATCTACTACCAAGGAATCAGTAACATTTTATAAATAAATAATCAAAGTATCTTGTAACACATCATTTATCACATTTTCTTCATGATTGTTTTCTTGCTATGTGTCTCCTTTTCCCTTCCGAGATTTATAGTCTTTCTTCTGGCATCCCTTGCTTCTACATTTCCAACACACTATCCACGAACTGGAATTAGGTCTCCCTTTCCTTGATTTATTGGGATATCCTTAGACCTTTCCTCTTTCCATTTTTCTTCCTCCACTTTATGCACTCAAATAATTACCCGATGTCTCACCGGAGCTTTTCGATTACATTTCCTTGTTAAGGATAGCATCGACAACATCAAACTTTTAAGTAATAGATCCAGAGACAGAGGTAATAATTACCATAACTAAACCATTCCAACTTTCTGGACATGAGCACAGAAACAACAGATCCCTAACTTCATTATCAAAGTTTACCCCTACAAAACTTAACTGACTAGCAACCGTATTAAATTCATTTAAATGGTGGGCAAGAGATCCACCTTCCAACTTCTTCAGATTAAATAAATGTTTCATAATAAATACCTTATTTAAGGCTGGGGGATTTTAATATAATTTTTCCAATGCCTTAATTAAACCCTCTATTGTTGTGTCCTTCGAAATGTTGAAGGATATCGGCACCACAAGGCATAATCGTATTGTTCCAAGTACATTACTATAGAAAATATCCCATTCTGTGTCTATCATACTTGAAGAATTCTTTTATTTTATGCTCAATGGTAGGTAAAGATATTTTTGATACAAATTTCAATCTTCCATCTACATCTTCCAAAGTGGGTAGTTTTGGCTATTACATTTCTCAACCCTAAACCCAGTCTTCCGCCATTGCTTCCACTCGAACCAGGAACCCTTCTTTCTAGTGATTTTATCATCCAAATATACCTTCGAATTTGGTACCAGATGTTAGAAAATTATATATTAAGGAGCAATATAACAAATAAAATATGCGGAAACACAGAAACATAAAGCATACAAAACCAAAATGACACAAATATGTGGTTCACCCAACTTGGTCTACGTCCACGAAAACCACCATTCCTTCCTTTGTATTATCTATAAAAATGAAGAAACACAACCTATAACAGATCCATTGTAATATCGTCTTCTCTCTCACATAGGCCCCCTTTCTATTTATTGTTTAAAATATACACACAATTCGCACATGCAATACCATTCCCTCATAAAACAGAGGGGTTTCCTACTAGGGTAAAAGAAACCTTAATTAAACATAACTTATACCGTCAGATCATTCGCCTAATGAATGATCCAGATTGAATACCGAATTACAATATTTTACAAGGGAATTTTACATCGATTTTTATCTTCGGGGGCACTCAAGGAAATTACCCCCTTGATGACGATCAAACGATGGGCAATGTTGCCACCCCATTAAGAATATGGGTCCAACATGGCGATACATCTCAATAAGAAATATAATCAGGCTCCACACCCAACATATGTGATATTTTTTATGAAAATTATGATACTTAATATAGATTACTCATATATCGGATAATCATGCTCAATTTCTCTTAGCTAATATTTTTTTTTGTAAATACTAGAATATAAAAATGTATATGCTTTTGTTCATTTACTTTGGCATTATAGTTTAAATTAGATGTCTCTATGCATTTCTTGTTACCATAATTTGTGAATACTTATAGCTTATTGTATTTCATAAAATAAGGAAGGGTAATACCATATAAAGTTAGGTTCTAATATAAAATCGATTTGAAATAAATCATATAGTAAGGCTACCATCTAGTAGTTTAAATCGATTATAACACAATTTATAACGCTTTATATTTCATTATCTCTTAAATTCCTTTACTAATGGCACAAATACCATCGTCTCTTTGATTGGGGTTCTTTTCGGTGAGATTCTATTTCCCAATAGTAAAACTACTATAATAAAAGGCCCTTCCGAATGAGGGCATTAGGCATCTGTAATTTAGTTCGAATAATAAAATTGAACTCCAACACATCCAAATGATGTTAAGGCTATCAATACCAATGGATTAAATTGTACCGATAGTCCATTCACTATCTTCTTTCTGATTTTTCCACCAGGTGGAATTTATACGAGTCAAATTGGTTTGTGCTAGTACCCATTATCTCAAGTATGTGCAATCCGTAGGCGTAATATTCAAGCGTCTACACATATAATATAATGAGAATTATGTAGCTTATATGATCAACCAATAATATATTAAAATATAAACATACTCGTTTATCAAATGAAGAATATTAATTTTCAACATATCTTATTGTGGATCGGGTTTCTGCTACATATTTATTATCGTTCAGACCTATGCATTTGAAATATGTGGATTGACTAATATAAATACATACATATATAGAGCTTTTTTCATATCTATGCATCAGAAATTTCATTTAAACATGTGATATATATATATATATATATATATATATATATATATATATATATATATAAAATAGCATATCTATGCATCCACGCTCCTTGCTTTTATTGTTTCGTTTCAGACACATAATTTTATTAGCTGGGGTACACCTATGAAAAAATATTTTGGTAGAAGTTGTTGTCAATATAATAATCTCACCAAATCCTTTATTTATGAAGATCACAAAGACTATATTAAAAAATTTCCATAAAATTGCAGCATATTGAAATCAATAATTGAACATTACAAAGTTGTTCTAACCGATTACTTACTCAAAATTCAACTGGGAATACACTTTTCCTCCCAAACTTGAATCGATCTCCCACGTTCCACCCCAAGCCAACATTCACTTTATTGGAATCAACAACCTCTCCTTACTCTGAATAATTTGTTTTATATATTATTTCTCAGTATATTTTTCCTCGGCGGTGTCTTGCCTTCCATGGGTATGCCAACCCACTACCCAAGACTTTTTCTTTTTTTTCATTTTTTATTTGTTTCCTTTAAATCTTGATTTTCTCTCTCCTAGAGATTAAATTTCCCTTTGCTCATATTTTTTTACCACTAAGAGATTTTAAGGAAAAATTATCTTCATTGTATCCACCATACTAATTTCTAAGTCATGGCAAGCATCTCTTACTCAAGTGTTTTCTTGCCCAATTAATTTAGAGTCTTTTCTATTTTATTTTTTATAAATACATTCATTTATTACATGTGATGAAACCATCTACAAAAATAGAAGAAAAGAGATATCAACACCTTAGAAATCATCCAGTTTGAGGGGGAAACCTCCTTTACATTACATAAATGAACAATTATTGGATGATACAAATGACAAAACCTCATTTCTATATATAAGAGTCCATGGGGTCACAATATAATCCTTGCTAACCTAACAATAATAATGTAATGGCACAATAATAACAATATGTGGGTTATGGGGGTACAACAATAACAATAAGGGGGCTACACTAACAACAATAAGGGACTACACTTGTAATATAGTGGCTTGTGTTGTACTCTCCTTCAAAAAAGTTTTGTCCTCGATGCTTGAGTAGCTCTGGATCCTTATGTATAAAACTCTCATCCTCCCATGTAGAATATTCACGGGGTAAATTCTTCTACTTGATGAGATACTAAGAAATTGAACGATTTTGTAGTTGTCGAGTTCTTGTTTCCATGACTGCTTTAGGTTATAATATGATTTTTCCTTCATCATCAAGTTTTGGAAATATTGTTTGAACTAAACGTTTGTCACCTATAACCTTGTTTAAGCATTAAACATGAAAAACTGGATGAACTTGAGAAGAAGCAGGAAGCTCCAATGTGTATGCCATAATACCATTCTTTTGCAAAACCTTGTAAGGACCATAGTAGTTTGGCGATAAATTTTTATCCTTCATATATTTCTTGATGGTAATTTGTTTGTATGGTTGTAGCCATAAAAATACCCAGTCTCCTACATCAAAATTTATCTCACTATGATGTTGATATTCCTGTTGTTTCATTCGATTTTGTGCCAAATTTAGGTTATCCTTTAAGAGTTGGAGAACTGGTTGTTGATGTTCGATGTGATATTCCATTGTGCGAAACTTAAAATTTTCTCTTAAATATGGTGTGATGACGATGGATGATATCCATAAAGTTCGATACATGGGGTCATTATTGTTGTAGTATGGAAGGAAGTGTTATACCACCATTCAAATAGAGGTAACCACTTGACCCATTGTGTTTTTTTATCATATACAAAACAATGAAGATATCCATCCAAAAATTTTTGCACTATCTCATTTTGTCAATTAGATTGAGGATGATAAGATAAGCTATGAGCTAGTTGAGTACCCAGACAAGAAAATAATTTTGTCCAAAAATTTCCAATAAAAATGGGATGTCTCTCTCTTACAATAATATTTGGGTTTCCTTGTAGCTTTTGAATTGTTTCCATAAATGGAGTAGCAATTTTACTTTCTTTAAATGGATGAGATAATGCACAAAAGTGTGCATACTTGGTAAGTCTATCAATGACCACCATTATGACACTCTTTCCTTCGGACTTAGGTAAACTTGTGATAAAATCCATTGAAATTTCCTCCCAATGTTGACATGGAATGGATAAAGGTTTTATAAGACTTGGGATCTTAATTGTCTTAACTTTATTTTATTGGAAAACCAAAAATTCTGCCACAAAATTTTGAATATCAGATTTAAGGCCATCCCAAAAAAATATTTCTTCACACTGTTGTAAGTTTTTAAAAATCCTAAGTGTCCTCCTAAGGTAGAAGTGTGAAATTCCAACAAAATCTTTTGTTTTAGTTGGGAATTATTACAAAGATATAAGCACTCTTTGTACAATAAGGAATCATTTTTCCAACTAAATGTATCAAATGTACTAGGATCTTGCTGCAACTTTTGAATGAGTGTCCACACTTCTTACTCCTTCTTCCATTAATCCCTTACTTCTATTATCCTATTTGGTTGGATAATAGAAATTACACAAAGAAATTTTTCCACCTCTTCATCCTTTCTTAAGAGTGCATCTACAACAACATTTAACTTCCATTTTTTGTATATTATTTCAAATTCATAAGCCAACATCCTTGTGACCCATTTTTGCTACTATTATGAATATATTCTTTGTTCTGAAAGGTATTTATGACTATCATGATAATTTTTTACCTTGAAGTGTCTTCCCATTAGGTAAGGTCATCATGTCTTTAGTGCATGTAGTATTCCCAACATTTCCTTCGGTTAAATAGCTTCATGTATTTGATTGGATGACTTTCAAAAGAAATGGGTCTTCCTTATTTCATTAAAACAACACCAATTCCATTTCCTAACAGATCACATTCCATAATAAATATTTTTGTGAAGTCTAGCGTAGCTAAGACTGGTGCTAGGAGCATTGACTCTTTAAGATGATAAAAGGCCTTAGTTTCTTCCCGAGTCCATGAAAATAAATCTTTCTTCTATAATGTTTCCAGAGGTGCTACTATTCTCCCATAATTATTAACAACTTGCGATAATACTATGTTAACCCAAGGAATCGTAGAAAATTCTTTATGGTTGTGGGGACTTTCCATTACTTACTCGCTTTAATTTTTTTAGGGTCTACTTTAAGGCCATCATGAGGTACAATATGACCCAAATATTCCACCTCTTTTACTCCAAAGAATCATTTGGAGATTATTTCATAGACTTGTTTCTCCTCCAATAGTTTGAGCACCCTCTCAACATGTTGAACATGATCCTTCGAAAACCTGTTGTAGATTAATATATCATCAAAAAATAATAACACAAATTTTATAAGGGAGGGTTTGAAAATGGAATTCATCAACCCTTTTAATATAGAAAGTGCATTGGTAAGGCGAAAAGGCATGACCAAAAACTCATAATGACCCTCATGAGTTCGAAATCATGTTCACGAAATATCTTCAGTCTTCATTCTAATTTGATGATATCTTGAACGAAGATTCAACTTGGTAAAACAGATTGGTCCATGTAATTCATCCTATAATTCATTAATCACACGAATGGAAAATCTATCTTTAATAATGACCTTATTGATCTCCCTATAATATGGATGCTTCCGCCATGATCCATCCTTCTTCTCCACCAATACTGTTGGAGTAGAGAAAGGATTTTGACTCAGTTGAATTATAATAGCCTGCAACATTTCTGCAAGTATATGTTCAATTTCGCTCCTTTCGCCATAACGATATTTGTAAGGCCTGATGTTTAGAGGAACACTTCCTGGAATAAAACGAATATAATGATCATGATCACGAATAGGTGGGAGTCCTTTTTGAGTTTCAAAAACCTTGGAATGATTGTCCAAGATGTTTTGGAGATCTGGAGAAATAGATTATTTCGATGTTGGAACTTCTGTGAGCATAACTATGCAACTACACCTCCTTGTTCTTTCTTCAGAAGCTTTGTCATGACATTGGAGCTTATTATCTTTCAAGACTTCCCTGCGGTACCCCATAATTCAACTTCCTTTCCTTTCGCATTTTTTTAAAAGAAAAGTTCCTGAAAATTAAAAGCTACCATCCCCAAAGATTCTAACCATTTCATTCCTAATACAACATCAATACCTCCAATTTTCATGGAAATCATTGGACTATTAAATACATATTCCGCCATGGTTAGCTTAATATTATGGCATTTTCTAGAGAAATTTATAGTTCCTCCATTTGCAACCATCACATGACTTTCTGGTGCTGGGTATATGAATAAGTTCAATTCCTTGGCTGCCTTACAATGAATAAAATTATGGGTACTACCTGAGTCAAACAACACTATTACCTTTTTCTTATTGATATGTCCTTCTATCTTGAGAGTTTGAGTAGTGGTAATTCCTGCCAATGCATTACATGATATGGTCAGACTCATTTCTTCTTTCTCTAGGGTTGGTTCTTGGTGTATATCCTCTTCTTTTGAATTTTCTTGTTAATTTTCTTCCTCCTCTTCACAATATATGTAAAATAATTTCTTCTCAGCAGACTTATGACCTTTAGTGTATTTTCTATCACAATTGTAGCAAATACCTTTTTTTCTCTTTTTTCTTCCAATTCTTATGGTGTCAACCTTGTAGGTTGTGGAAGTCTAGGAATAGCAACACTTCCGTCTTTATATATGTGATTGGTGGGCTTCCTTGTCACCATAATTATACATTCAATTTTTCTTGCAAACCTGAGTGCCTTCTCCAATGAATCATGTTCCCAAAGGCGATCCTCATGTTGGATTTTATGCTTTAAAGTCCCTATGAAGAAATCAGGCATATGTTCCTATAGAATATCATATACCGTTATATTGAATTTTGGGAAGTCCTTAATGTTATCCATTATTAAACCCTTTTGTTTGAGATTTATCGATTTTCTAAAGAAAGTGTTTCTCTTTTTATCCTCATAACGTGCTATCATTTCCTCCGTAAAAATTCACCAAGTGACAATATTTTTATGGGAGAAAAGCCATCGATACCATACAAATGTATTTTTTTCTAAATATAAAGTTGAAAGACATACCTTTTGTGTGTTTGTCATATTATTGAGATCAAAATATTACTCCATCTGTAGTATCCATGTTACAGTATCCTTGCCATCAAACCTACTCATATCAATCTTTGGGATATGGTGGGCCTTCAGTCCGACATTAGAGTTTACGAAATAATGATTAGCACTTATTTTTTTATCATCATGAGTTTCCTCTACTACCTTTTCTCCATTAGGAATCATTTATTGTATCAACTTTGTCAAACCTTCCTTCAAACCTTCCATGTCTGCTTTTAGATCATTCTTCACATCTTCCATGTTGTCTTTAATTTTTTCTTCCATTTCTTCCATGATATTCTTCAAACCATCCATATTAACTTCCAATCCCTTCTTCAAACCATTCATATTAGCTTCCACGCCTTTCTTTAAAACTTTCATTTCAATTTTTGTTTCTCTTTGTGAGAGTGAATTTCGGTGCACTTGCTCTTGTAATTTTGATATATCATGTTGCATTTATTTTTCTTCATGGGTCATAGTAGATTATAATGAGGTATTAATGGGTGTTGAACTCTTTTTCGAGAAAATTTTAGAACCCAATACTGATATCTATGCTTTGGAATCACTTCGAACTCATTTTTCAAACAAGACTTATGCAATTTGAAAAACAAAATACACACATTTTTATTGATTTTAAGGAGCTCAATATTGAAACTGAAATATCTCCTGTAGTATCCCTCTGAATCTTCTTTTAAATGCCACAATTCTAACCTAATTTGGATTCTTCAAGACAAAGTTATGTCCAGTCTCCCAGAATGAACTAATTATGTACTCGTTCAGCAGAGAAAACTTGTACATCATGCCACATGTCAATACATCCTCCTTTGGCTTTGAAATTGATACACAAGAAACTACAGTCCATTTAATTTTAGCCACTTTTTACATAATTCTAATCTGATGCTCAAAGAGATACTTGGGAAAATTTTCCGAAGGTCACCTCCTTTAGATGAAATTTGGGATCCTAAAAAACCATAACTTCCACAGATCATATCTCCAAAAATGTTGCGAACCAAGATCTAAAATTATTACACCGATTTCCTCAAGATTTATTCAAAATAGGTGTTTTTTTAGTGTCTGAACCCTCGTACAAATAAATTTATGGTGAGAATACCACAATGACCTGTTTGAAGCAGCAAAACCCTAGAATCCAAATCTCTGATACCAAATGTTATGAAACTAGCTCCAAAAATAGAATAAAAGCGATATCAACACCTTATAAATCAGTCACTTCGACGGGGAAACCTCCTTTTATATTACATAAATGAACAATTCTTGCATGATACAAATGAAAAAACCTCCTTTGTATATATTGGAGTCCATGGGGTCACAATATAATCCTAGCCGACCTAGAAATAATAGTGTAAGGGCACAATAATAACAATATGGGGGTTAGAGGGGTACAAAAATAACAATAAGGGGGCTACACTAACAACAATAAGGGACTACACTAGTAATATAGGGACCTAACACTACATCATCATACTCGATTGTATATCTGATTCAAATACACCATGGATTCATTTCCAATCAATCTAAAAATAGTTCAGTCTAGAAACAAGATATATTTATATAGAGAGAGAGGGGTATTACATTACCCCTCTTAAAATAACACTTTCCTTAGTGTTTCTTATTCATTTGCATATTTCTCGAAAAATGTTGGGTAAGTTTTTCTCATTTCATCCTTACGCTCCCTAGTATCCTCCTCACGTGTAGTGGTCCTCCACTTCACTTTAACTTCAGAAACGACTTCATTTTGAAGCAAAATATCTTTCCAATTTAATATGAAGAGTGCCTCTGGTAAACATTCTCCTCTAGGTTCCACCTGTATCAAGTTTCAATCAACGAAATGAGAAATATCTTGAATATATTTCTTTAATAAAGATACATGAAAACCATTATGATTTTTAATATGATTGAGTAAGACAGTTGATCTGACACTATACTAATTGTGTTCAATATTTCAGAAACCCCCTAGAATGGTGGTGCTAACTTTGGACAAGTTTCCCTTATTTAGGTACTTTTCCTTGGCTTTACCCTTAATGAACATGATACCCCAATTTTTAATTCCCGGTGTGTTCTCTTTTTATCGGCCTAGTTTTTCTACCTACCCTATGCGGTTTTAATATTCTACTAAATTATTAGAGGAAATTCCACCTTTTCTAAAAATATAAAGGATATGCCTCCTTTTTTTCATTTATTTCATGCTCCTTTTCTAGCACGTTTTCATACATGTTCGACATGTGTTTCATGCATTTCTCCCAGACCCAAAAAAAATATCCAGTTGCATCCAATCAAGGTTATTAACCTTGATATAGCATCACATCAATACCATAAATCATTTTTGTGCATTCATTCAAACTTATACCAAGTGACATGGTCACTTATTGAATGGAACATTCAAAATATGGAATTGCCTTTCTTCCTTTCATATTCCTTTCAAAGAGGAAAATCATAATTAATGGAGTACTTGCATCATTTGATATCATGTTGCTATTTTGATACCATTGCATCAAATATACATATATCATTCATACTTAACTGAAATACAACCTACTATCTCAACCACTTTCATCTTTATATTTTTTGTCAATTCCATTTTAAGGTGGAACTACTCTAGTCCATTCTTTGGTTTTGCCACTTATTTTCCATACTCTTCAATAAAATTATAAATGTTTGATGATATAAATGACAAATTATGAACATCAACATAATAATTAAAGAGTATTTTGATACACTAAAATTTCATGGTGTAAGCGACAAGTATATAAATTTGCCAAACCTATAACACTCCTTTTCTTTTTAAACCTTATTCATTATTTTATTTTAACTCACTCACTTGAGTTGTATACTTGTGCCTACACCATTTAGATTTATTTTTTTTCAAAATTTGGTAGGCTACTCTAGAAATTATTATCAGAATTTTTAATTTGTGTGTTATATCATTACAATCTACCAATTTATAGTAAATTTTAATTCAATTTAAAACTAATTTACGGGGTTTCTGACGAAATCACAATATTGATATCTAATCCTACAGAGTTTTTATATTTAAAATTGATTCCCAATAAAATATTTCTTCACTTCTTTCATTGTCTATTCAACCCTTCATGAGGAACCTCATGTTTTTAACCGTGGTTTTATCTTTGCTCCCTTTTACCTTATTCATTTCTATTTAAGGTTGATGGCTTATTCATCATTTTGAGACTCTATTTCAGTGCCATCATGTTTTTTTTCTAGATTATTAGGATCTTAAAATACTAATATTACAATTATTCTCAACTTAGTATTCTCCAATTGGTCTATAAATTTCCTTATTTTTGTGATTACTTTATGCATTCAATAACATTTATGGTGATATTATATCTTTTATATATCAATTATTTAGTAGATGCTTCAAATATGTGTTTACCTACATTTAATACTCCCTTCCTCGTGGAGACTGCAACCATAATACAAGGTTACCCCATCTCTTCATATTGGCTAACCCATGTCCCAAAGGTCTCTTCTTTTCAACCAATTTCCTTGGTTATAAATTATTTACATTATATTCCATGTACATTTTTTGAAGGAAACTAACATTAATCACTTAAAAGGAAAATTGGGATCCCAAAACTTTTTTTAGGGTTTCCATGATAACATCATGGACTTATTTCATTAAGTAGGGCCTCCTTCTTGTACAATAAGGTAACCATTTTTTTTCCAATTCAACTATTCATGTTCGTCATTTTTTTATATTACTGTGCATGGTTTCCTTAATATAATTATAACTAATCCCTTACTAAAAGCATGTTTAGGTGCATAAATTTCTCCCATAACCAACCTATTTTTGTTCCCGACGGAAAATGAGTACCTTTGATTTTCAAAACATTGTTTCGAAGGATATTAAGGATATATCAAGTTTCTTATACACTATGTGCACTCGCTCATGCGTGTGTATATGTTATTAATTTAAAGAGATGAATTTATTTCTAATTTCAACAATAACCAATGAAAAGTGTTGTAGGCGAACTTTAACTTAATCAACCTAAATTATTTATATTACATTATCTAAGTTGTATATTTCAACTTTGTTCTAAGAAAATTTTTCATATAATAATTTAAAAACTTGAATAAATTTTCTTAAGCAAAGGAAGAACCTTAATGTGTTACCCATCCATGTCAAAGTATCCCCACAGGTCTGTGTATATCCTATAGTGTCATATTTGAATTGAAATTCAATGTTTTATTTAGGGAAACATGTTATTATGACAATTTGATATTCATTATTGTTCCTGAATCATAATATTAAATTAATTTATCTCATAGGCAGGAAATAACATTTGAGATGCATTAATCCTATAAATGTTTTTCGTTTCCATTATTGTTTTCCCCACTCATATTGAAACACAAATTAAGTATTCTTTTTAAGTGGCAAACCATTCCACAATTATAAAAATACATTGGTACAAATTAAATATGATTAATACAACTATTGTGGTATAGCTTACTCCTACCACTAATTTCTCAGTGGAAATAATGAACGTTTCTCAGAGACCACATTCCATTATCCTAGATTATGAGGCTTATAATATACCCGAGTCAATGCTCAAATTTCTGCATTGTCACTAGTGCCAACCATTATTTTTTCTAGATTTAGAGAGTACTAAATGCCTCATTCCTAAAGAAAGAAGGATCACTTTGAGAATAGTTCATTTGAGGCATACATTTGGTTGGCTTGGTATTTGGTACCTAATTTTATTATTATTTTTGTTGTTGTTGAGATAATTTTGAGATCCTAACTAGATATACTTTGACCCTTTCCCCAAAAGAGGTTTATTTTAAGGAAAATTTCGTAATAATTTGATCTTCTAAGCCTCAGTGAACACAATCAAATAATGCAATCTAAATTTCTTCCTGAATATCCATTCACGTACACCCATATTAAGATCCATGGAAAGTACTTGAAAATATAAAGTTTGCTATAGAGTGGAATCATAAACTTAAGGAAAAATATAGAATAACCTTTCATGCATGTTGTGCAACAAATGGGCATGATATTTAAAAATTCATGTATATTCTCCCACACAACGTATTACTGAATGAATGAATAATGAATCAGACATAACAAATTAATATCACCTAGATTAACTTGGTCATAAGTAACCATAGTGGATATAGATTAGTTGTAGGATATGCACTCCTTCAACTTTTTTTGTCCATGTCTTTTGTAAACGAGTAGAATCTTGTATTGTTAATTACTAACTATGGGTCGTTCATCTACTCTTTTTTGTAGGTTTTCCAGGTAATAGGATATTTTCCCCAAAAATACTTCTCTAACTTTGTATCACAAGGGCTTCACACAATGTACCTATGTCATAGCACGTGTGTCCATGGCATACTAAACAATACCCTTAATTTGACCACATAATGGAAAATTCCTCTAAAAATCACTTTATTTAACCCCCTACGAATACTCACCCAATACACCTTCCCAATTAAAAAAACCCCTATTTTCAATAGATATTGTAAGTATCCATATTTTTATTAATATTTTTTATACCCCTTGATATTTATATCCCTAGTATAGCGGCATCATGCCTCTATTGTTCCTCTATTATAATCACACATGAATTCTACAATTATATAGATACATATATTTTATTTTGATATACATTGTAGATGCATATTAGTTCTCCCACATTGCAATTACTCAACCCACACTCAAGCACTTTACACAATGAGTTTTGGAATTTAATGGTCCAAGGCACACAAATATAAACCATTTTTTAGGAATATCGATTATGTTCATGTAAATAGAATGAAATATAATTGATTTATAGTAGTGTAGCTCCTTTTCATTTCGTTTCAAATATTAAAAATCATATATGAAAAAAAAAAATGCCAAAATGTCACTGCGATTGTTTTCTATGGTTTTATCTTAAAAAAATACATTTTTAATAATATATATCGTTTTGGGTGGGTTGTAGGTCTTCGGCGGATACGTTAAAGAGAGCAAAATTTTGAAGATAGACGACGTCCGTAGCATCGGGGCCCATGCACACACAATACCTGACATCAAAACTTAATAAATCATTATGCTAGGAAATGGATCTGTAAATGGTATGGCGGGAAACCATTGCTAGGAGATGAGAATTCGAGACCATCCCCGACATCACTTTAGGGTGGTATCACTTACAACTACGGGTGACCCCATGACCATTAAGCGGTTTCCACTCTGGTCTCTAGCAAGTGACCATGACATCAACATAATCTCTCCATGTCATCTTTCGACATAATCCCTCCACATCATCTTCCTATATAATCTCCATTATCACTCTGTAATTTATTAAGGCTAAAGAAATAAATCACTGAGGTAACCACCAACCTACTTTTAAGCCTTAGGATCTAACCTTCCTAATGCTCAGAGAGGACTCTCTCTATATGATTTATATTTGTTGATTTTAATTGATTTTAGGCTAGTTATGTAGGGTAAATTGGTTTTTATTTTGATTTGATTTGGTGGTGAAATTACTTACTCAGATGGATAGATGTAGGTATGTATTCCATTGGGCTAATGGAGTCAATGTGTCAAGCAGTCAGATCAGGATCAAAGTCTAAAGAGAAAATGTTTACAGGGAAAGATAACTGAGTTAATTTAGATCTTCAAGGTTGATGGTGAAAATGGTTTCAATCAGGGTAAAAGAAATTAAGGGTTCTTAAATCCGGATTATGAGTGAAAAGGTAGAGGCCAATCAAAACTATGGAGCAATTAAGGGTTCCTTAGTCTAGATGTGAGTGGAAAACATATAAATGATAATCAGTCAAGACAGAGTTATTTTAACATATTCTAAAATAAAAATTCCTAAATTATTATTAAGATTTAGAACACATTCAATTATTGATGAAAAACATAATAAATTGACAAGGAAACAAGTGAAAATACTTCACTATAGTGGCCAAACACATGAATCCTGTAATATGATGCTTTATTGGTTGAATCCAGTCTGCTAACTTGAAATTGGTACAATCACCCTTACGTTTAGAAGAGTACAACTATATAAATGTGTAGTAATTCATTCACCCTCAATACCTCAAATGATGAAGTATTTATACAAATTCTAAACTAGAATATCTTGAAAAAATGTCGAGATTGGTTTACAAATATCTCAAACTGGATTACAAAAATAGAAATTAAATAAAGGACACTCAAAACTAATGAATATATTTGGCACTATATTTATGGATTTATTGTGACAAATAAGAGAAATTCAAATTTTATAGCAACTCTTAGTTGATGATGAGGCTTCCAAGTCACTAGCTACCTCCTTCCTTTGTGCATTTTGCTCCAGAAATTTTGCAACATTCGGGTTTCATGATACCTTTTTATATCTCAATTAGAGATAGATATGTAAAAAAGGAAAGTGGATATTATAGATAAAGTTTTTATTGAGATAAACCTCTCTCAGTTTCCTAAAATTCAGTTCCATTTATTCACAATATACTCTGCAAAAATATGTCTAAAACAAGATTTTGCACACTCTGAAAATTAGGTTGTGAATATGTAAATGTATTTCTCATTCTATAATACCTGTGTAAAACTTGAGATAGGTAAACCTCCTCCATTTTTTCAACATTAATCTTGTATTTTCTACAATATTTTTTGCAGAACTATGACATAAACAGGAAATTTCTGAAAAATGTCCCTTCCTGCTCTATTTTCATATTTTAACCTTACTATTCTTTTATCTTTTTTTAATTTTACTTTGGATAAAATTCATTGTTACTGGTGAAAGAGTTTTCATATCTATTTAACCATTACTTCCTTCATTTTTACTTTTACTGTTTTACCTTGACTGCTCTGTTATCCTTTCACTTTTACATTTTTACAATAATCGTGAGTAAAATATGTCTTGGAGAGTTGTTGGTGGAAATATTTTCATCCTCTATTCTGACCACTTATGGAAATTTGTTTCTCTTTCAGTAAAGGATTTCTTCCTATTCTGTTGCATGGAATATTTCGTTAAGGAAAATCATTTGAATTCTTTTATGTGTGAGTTCTTTGGAATAAGCAAGTCTTAACTAGTATTAGACTATTTATCCATGTTTTGTTCGATCACCTGCAAAAATAAACTAAGAGTTAACAAAATACAGTTTCACCGAGAAGTGCTAATGGATTCCGAGGATGGGGAAGACTGTGAAATGAGTAGAGATGTAGTGAGGTTTTTAATTTTATGTTGGCAATGGTTTGGTTTTACTTATGAAGTTAACAAAAATAACTCATTTCCATGGTTTTGAAATAATTCTGCCTTATCGCACATTGCCGGAGAGGAAAGGTGGATTTAGTGCATGACATAAGGCAGAACGATGGTTAAGCTGCTTTATCATAGAGTGCAGGGCGAAATTTTGTATCACGGGGTTGACAAGTAAGTGGTTTATCACATCAAGGAAAGCTATTAGGATGTATTTTTCTTGGGAGTGTGATGAACTATGGTAATTCCACATAGTAAAATGAAGGGAGGAAGAAACTTCTTATTTAAAAAGCTTTTGAAGTTTTAAATTTGATACAGTTGGGGGATGCAAAGAGGATATAGGTCGTTGGATCAAATGGTAATGATTGGATGATTGAATATTTAGGGGATTTGGACAGGTCGTACCTAGGATGGAGAAAGGGTTTAAATGAAATGGGTTAAATGTACATAACGAGACCGAGATTTATAAAGTGGGGCTAGCGTGGTTTAGATATGGGCTATAATTTTATAATAAGTGGGACCATAGTTTCTTATGCGATGGGTGCTATAATATACAAAGGGGTATATAATAAAAGCATATTGATTTAAGGGGTCGGGAAGTATATGCGCTGATAGGGAGTAATGTCATGTTATAATGGGATATATATTAATACGAGAATTAATATAACATAAGGGTTAATATAATATGGGATTTCAGAATACATTAGGAATGGGGGTTTAAACTAAGGAAAAGGCGAATTCAGTTAGGGAAATGGGTTTTTACGATAGAAAAATAGTTAAACTAAGGGAAAAAGCAGTATTAGTAAAAAGGGAAAGGGTAAAAATGAAGGGGAAGGGATTTTTTACAAGGGAAAATTGATTTTTAGGAGGATGTTAGAAATATGAAATGAATCATCAGTGCTTTTCATGATTTTCCGAAGTGCTTCTGCCTACCCTTCTTTATCCTAGAATTTTTATTTCCTTTTCTTGGGAATTTTTGAGCTTGCTGACCCTTTTATTTATTTTAAATAAGAAAACTATCTACTTCTAACCTTAGGAAATCCAACGGCTCAGATCAAACTAATGAGCTTGTTTATTTCTCTAACTAATTACTGATCTGCCAAGATTAAACATTTTGGCTAGATCTTTATTCTCTATCAATCAGCATGAAATTTAAATCATGAAAGGTCTAGATTAAGTAGTTTGACCTTCATGGATTGTGGCATTTTGACAAGATGCGCACAATCTGATTTGTAAAAAGTAAACTAAAGTAGTGGCATTTGAATGTGCAGAACTTTAATTTTTTTATTTTTGTGGGGTTCATATTTAATATTCTTTCAATCTTTGTTTCTTTTTTTCCTTTGATTATTATTTTAGGAAATATCCTCTTCACATTTTTAAATATGGGAATACATTTGCAGAAATACAATATTTCAAGATTTCTCTAATATGGGAAAAAAATTTGCAAAAAAGTAAAGTATGTATATATTACAAGATTTTAACATAGAAAATTCAAAATTATGAATCCTATTATTATAGGACCCTAATAGTGGCTTCACATGGGGATGTCATCTCCTTATGAGATGTTAAGAATATCGTCGACTAGTAGCCTTATCCATTGGGCCAATCCCAAGCATGCATATGCTTTGTTGTATAATCTCTGTGATTAAAAATCTTGAACTGAAACTGAACCTTTTTGGCAAACTAAAATCTGATCTGAAACTGAAAGGTGTTGCAACCTTCAGAAGAGATTACTAAATCATCAAGACCTTAGAGCCTTCTTCTAAGATATCAATCTTAAAGACTTATTTCAATACTTGCTTGAAAACTGAAATTATACCTACTTACTCTAATCGGCTGTCCAATTTTTGGTTAGGTAAAATGAAAGAGCTAATGCAACCATTCAAGAATTATATATATTGAGGCATTTTGTTGCATGTGCTTGTTGATTGTCAAAACTATAATTATGAAAACCATTAGAAACTTGTAAACATATGTAAAGATGAGGAAATACTCAATTTCCTTTGTTGACTTTCTAAACTGTAGAAAATGATCTTCCAAAGTGTACGTACAACTGTTAAACTGTTCTAAGAAACTATACATGTGTTTCTGATGGCCTGCATACCATGAAACTGAAATTTTATCTTCATTCTGATTTCCTTGCAAACTTTCAGATAAAGTTTGTGATGATATTTCTACTTATGGAAATTTTTGTTTGAGAAAAATTTTAACATATTGATTCTAAAACTCATGGTTAGTTAATTGAGGAAGGCTTTGAATGCATTCATTATCCAACATATCTACTATTGGATCATGAAAAACTTGGGAAACTTTTTGCAGCCTGTTATCACCCTAGTAATTCTCAGGTTGTGGGATAGGGATTTTTGTAGTTAAGAACACCAGGGGTAACCAAGAACCACTTTGGGAATTCAGGATCTTGCCTTCCTGAGCTCCAGAGAGGGATCTCTCCTAAAGATTTAGCTTTGTTTTGGTAAAGGGTTTTAGGCTAGCTATGAGTGAGCAAAAGGACTGATTTTTTGAAATTTGGTAGGAATAAAAAGTATTTCAAGGTAAACCAGAGGGATCTACCAGAACATTGGGCAATGGAGTCAACTCTCTAGGAAATCAAGGCTAGGAAATAAGACTAAAAGATGAAAATATACTAAGGGCGGGATAGATGACCTTCTAAGGCTTTGAAAAGGTTTTGAGGATGATATGGGTGAAATCTGAACAAAAGGGCACTTAAGAATCCTTAAGTTATAGATGATATGATTGAAGGAGGGAATCAAACTTGGACCTAGAGAAATTAAGAATTCTATGGTCCGGTTATCAGGTAGAAAACATAAAAATGCTGACTTGTTTAAAACAAAGAGCTTATTATCACTAATTCTGTTTAATTTCTCCTTAGTTGATCATTATAGAATAGAAACACATCAAATGAATGTTTTTAAACTTAAAAGAATAACACTGAAAACAGGAAAAATATGAGACTTATCTTTGTCACCTCGAGAGTCCTTAGTTATGATGTCTCTAAACTTTTTTCCAGACTGCTGCTTCACTAATTGACTCACACCAACTTCAATATGTCCAGCAAAATGACTATAGTCGTCTTGAGAAATTTTATTCCACACTAAATAATTCGAATTATGAAGTATTTATACACAAAAATTGTTTACAAAATATCTCAGAAATTGAGATAATGTTTAAAAAAAATTAGGAAAAAGAGCATAAGAAGAGGGACAGGAGCAAAACAGTTTGCAAGTTGTCCTCTTTTACAAGGAAAAATAGAACTGTTTTCTGTTATCTAAACTAATTCTTGATCTGTTGTGAGTATTTGCTAGCAAAAGGTACATCTTCTCGTGGATGGTAGCTTGTGGAATACTCTTCCTTTTCATCTTCTGTTCTGATACTCTTTATCTTTGCTTTTTCATTGTTTCACAGTTGTAATTGAAAAATGACTAGCAGTAACAATTAGATTTTACTGATACACTTTGACCCTGACCCACTTTG
Organism: Pinus albicaulis; assembly: GCA_034641835.2. Taxonomy (NCBI): domain Eukaryota; kingdom Viridiplantae; phylum Streptophyta; class Pinopsida; order Pinales; family Pinaceae; genus Pinus; species Pinus albicaulis. Next base: position 288,110,814 of record CM076577.1, on the reverse strand, counting down.
ACATTGATTTTTTTCACCATAAGGTAAAAGTAAAATATTAGTTTCCTAGTAATATTCCTGTCCTTTATTTATTCACAGCAGATCTATGAATTCTTGCCATTGTTAAGCAGTGGGGATTTTCATATTCTTCAATTTCCTGTAACTTTCATCAGTTTCTATATATTTGGAAAAGTTAGGCTTTACAGTGAACATATGCTTGATCTCATTGTCCAAAAAGAATAGTTTTTCAAAATACTGAAGAAGTACTTTTCCACTTGGTGATCCTTGTGGCAGTGGTTTTTTAGCTTCCTCTTTTGCATGAGTTCTGATTTTCTGATCATAATCTTTATGTGGCATCAATTTTTCATTTAACGCATGAATGTCTGGCAAACTTGTATTTGGCCCAAAATATTGAGATGGGAAAATTCATGTCTTTAGAAGTGTCTTCCAAGTTATTCATTATGTTCCTCTTATTCAGGACTTTCTTAATTTGAATGATGGCCTCTATCCTGTCAGTAATTTTCAACTCTTCTAACTCTTCCCTGTTTTTACTGTTCAAAAATGCTATGAGGTGAACTACTTGAGTTGGCTTATTTTCAATCTCTTTCTTGCTTTGGTCAATTTCTGCATTACCAGCCTGTAGTAACTCTTTTTGCTCGCAGATTATTTGAATTGAAGACCATTTAGAGTGAATGCCTTCAGTGATTTTTGTCCATAAGTGATTTTTTATATATGCAATCTGATCTGTAAGTTTCACCCGTGCTTGAAGAATTCTCACCTGTTCTTGCAATCTATCTGCCCTCTCTTCATGCCCTTTGGAAGTAATCAAGGCATCTCTTCTGGAAGTTTCTAGATTTTTAATAGTGCCTTTCAAACTAAGTATTTCTTTCTCTTTAATTCACATGTCTTCCATGGCTCTGATTATGGCGGTTTTGTCTTGTATTGTGTTTACCTGTGAAGTTGACGAAGAAGAGGCAGATATTTCATGAGAATTTATTGGTACTGCAGTGGCCAGTACTCATTGTGGTGCTAAGTTTTCTGCTAAAGTTGATGGAATAGTTGTGCTTACAGTTGGAATCACTGTAGGGATGACAACTTGTTGAGCTTTCTTTAGTTTTTCATTCTCTTACATGAAAGCTTCTATTTGTCTTTCAATTTCCTTTATCTGAGCTGTCATTTTAAGCACAATTTGTTTCAATTCATCATTCTCTATTTTCTGCTCAAGAATCTCTTTTTCCTAAGAATTTTCAATTAGAGGCAATTTCAGCTGTTTTCTGAGGGAAACCGTGTCTTCATTTTTCTGTTTAATTAAAGCCTTTGCAACTTCCATTTTAGCAGGATCAGATCCTGCTTCAATCACCAAGTCTTCTAATGCTTTGATCTTCAAATTGTTGGCATAAAGTGAGGCTTTATCCAATTTCATTTGAGTTTGAATATTTATCAATGTTTTTTCAAGCCTGATAGAATTCATAGTATTATTGACTATCTTAGAATATAACGTCTTTGTGTTGCTTCTATGAAATTATATTTGGTATAATTCATGGACAACATCTGCATCAACCTCAAGATCTGTTTTGAATAGTCTGCAATAGATTTAGGATCAGCCACTGTAGGTTTGAGAAATGACATCATCAATTTATTAGAGGAATAGTCAAAAGCAGAAAGGAGCCTATCCTTATTCCCAGGCTTTTCTTTGAGGAACTTGGAATATGCTTCATTTTTTATTTCTTCATTCTTTTATTTTATTTGCCTGAACCTGATTTGAATGTCCGACTCTGTATTGTCATCTTCTTTAGAATAAGATGGCTTATCAACTTTAGATTATGTATCCACCATAACTATATATTTCTGTTGGGCTCCAATTTGAACATTTTGAAGCTCTTTGAGAGTTTCAGTTAATATTCTTATAGCTTCATCATCAGTCTCATGACCATTATTATCTTCAATATTGATGGCTTTGTCCCCTTCTTCAATGGTCAATTTGCTTTTCTTATTATAAGGAATTCTGAATCTTTTGTCTTGAATAGTTTCAGAAGTGAAACTATATTATTTTGTGCTTATCTTATGAAGAATATCAGATTCTTTATTCACTGTCAATACCTGTGTTTAATCAACTTTCTTACATTTTCCACTGTTTCCCTGCATTTCCTTTGAATCATCATCAACTAGAGTGTTGGGCTCCAATTCAAGTTTGTTGGCATACTTTTTAATATGGGGCTTTGAATCATGCAAGAAGACAGGAAACTTGCATTTCACTCTCATTGTTCTTAAAATACCTAGTGGATCATAATTCCACATGAAACTATATGGGAATTTATACTCTTTCAACTTCACATAGATTTCATTGGCTGCTTCTCTGTTATTTACAATAAATGGTCCAATTTGATTTTTCACCTTAAACTGAGTCTTTTTCCTGGAAGCTATGAAATTGATTTCATCTGCATTTAATAGTTGCCTCAAATACTCCAAGCCAAATATCCTTGTTGCAAAAAATCTTGGTAGTTTATATGGGGCTAGGAGTGCATCATATACTCTAATTTCTATGTAACTTTTGTATAAATACCAGTCCCCTATTTTACACCTCTCAGATAGTTGTAGAATTCTCTTTGTCTCTTCATTGATTCTAGGGGTCTGCTCGTTGTTCAATAGATTCATGGAAGGCACTAAAAATAGGTCACTGAAATCTGCAAAGCTATATTCTCTGTTCCATTTTCTTAGAATCGATGACCAAAACACAACTGAAAGAACATTTTCTGAAATTCAATGCGAAACTTATCTGCCTGATAATAAAAAAAGAGGTGAAGTAGATATGATGTGTATCTGAAGACTCCTTCTTCTGGAAATCTAGAAAACTGATAATGCTTGTTTTCTGCAATGAACTTAGCAAAATTGTACACTATGGAAGGATACTGGCCAAGACTCAGAGTTGACAAAAAGCCTAAGATAGCCACATCAGTGAATTCATCACTGGTGTATCCTAGTATGAATGATAGCATTGAGACAATCTATCTGGTTTCATATAGGAAATCAAAGGCATCAAATAGAGGATTAAGCTTGGGGATATCAAATTTCTTGGGACAAAAAGTCTGGAAGAATTTGAATTTAGAAGCAAATTAAAGCTCTAGGTAATTTTGAGTTAACTCCTCTATGGATAATGAAGCAGAATTGGGATCAAGGTTCAGTTGTAGCATAGATTTTATAGATTCTTCATTGATGTAAAACAAGAACTCTCTGTCTTTATTCACAATGGATCTTTTGTCTGGAAGATAAAAGGATTGACATAATCAGATGACAAAATCAGTGGATGAATGAGTTTGAGGAACAATGTATTTTGGAAAATTGGAATCCCAGACTAATATATCTTTGTCATCCTTTTCTACTGATATACCAAAACACCAGTTATATACATCAAGCAAATTGAACTCTAATGAAGGGTCCATTATTCTGTATTCAAGGTCAACCAAAGGGCTATTTTCTTGTGAGATAACAGGAGGTTGAACAGGCCTGACAACTTCTATTGAATTTGCAATGAGTACACGGGTAGGTTTATCAATTTTGGAAGATTCGGGCTGAGGAGTTTTAGGAGAGGTTTCTTTTGAGGCTTTGGACCTCCTGCTTTAGGGGTTACTTGTTTCTTTGTCATATTAAATTTGAGCAGAGCAAGCTTATACTATTTCCTGAACTTTTGTGTTGGAAACAAGGGCTTCTTGTAGAATTTCTCTGGAAAAATAGGGTTTTGAGCAGGGTTTTGGATTGAGAGAAGGTTTTAATGCTCATAATGTAGGTTATGATCAATTCCAGCAGCAAAAATATCAGGGTATCGATAAAATTTGCAAAAAACGGCAATTTAGAGATTCTGGGGAAAATTTGACAGAGTTTCCCCTGTAATATGGATTTTTTTGCAATTTATATATGTGAAATTCAGGATATTTTCAGAGAATAACAGATAATTTGGTGTTTTTCCTTTATGAATTTAATTTTAGTGGATAAGTTTTGATGAAAAATACCTTGAAACAGGTATAATTGTGGTTGAAGATGTTTCACAGTCACGCTCAATCTTCAATTCTGCAAAGCTGGTCTTTCAGAGGGTAATGTAGCACTTCCTGGTTGTATTGCAGGGTAATTTGGCTCGAAAATGGTGCTGGAAGGTTTAAAATTAATGAAAATGGCTCTGCACAGGCTCTCAAAGGTTAAATGGCACAATTTCGAGGGAAAAAGGCTCTGTAAAGGATTCACAGTTTAAAGCGTAAAAAGGTGAAAGATTCAATGAAAAATTATAATTTTAATGTATTAAACCATAGTGGAAACCACAGTTAAATTACATTAAATCAAGGTTAAACGAGAGTGGTTTTGGAATACCGGCGGTGGTATTCGCGTGGTTCAACAGTGGTAAGTGGTAATACACTTTTTGAACGCGATACAATAATATTGCGACACGTCGACACGATGTGGTTTGGAAAAACCACCCATTTCGCATGACATTTATGAAACATTCATCGATTACTTTATGAGCATGAAAATGAATCAAGATCGTCAGATCTAGCTTTGGAAAGCGAACAATTATGACTAAAAGGGAAAATACGGGGAATGATTTGTTATCGGGTTCAACTTGGGTCATAGATCTTGGGAATAAAAAGAAGATCAGACAGTTGAAAACTAGCGCTATGGGGAGAGGGAAAAAATGCATTGAACTGGCGTGTTGATTTCCAACCGTTGGATCAAACAGGGTTTGAGGATCGGAGGGTCGAAAATTAATATGATGGGAAAAGGCTTTGGTTAAGTTATATATACAAAAATGACCCTTTCTAATGAAAAAATAAGTAATCGAGAGGGTTGTTCAGGGCTTTTAACCAAGGTAAGAGATTATTGTAATGGAATATATATTGTGGGGAAGGGGTTAGGTTATAGATTTAACTTCGGGTTAGGGAGTCAGGGAAGGAAAATATACATGAAATGGGTTAATTTTTGTTGAAGTTTGGTTTAAATGAAACTTCTGGGATTTTTTGCTTAAAACATATATACCATATGTTTAAAGGTTTTTCATATATTTTTATCTATATGGTTAATTAAGTCGGGATAACTTAACTACCATAGGGCGCGGGATATTTATATATAGATAAACTTAGCCAAAGGGGTTATAAGGGGGGTTTTTATTAAACATGTGGGAATAAATAACTTTGGCTTAAGTTAAAATAAGTGGATTTTGGGTTTATTATATAAAAGGAGTTATATAATAGGAAAAGGTTATTTCTATAGGGATTTAATATATAAATTACAATTAATATGAAAATGGGGGATGGTATACTCAAAACACATAATCTTAACAAGTAAAGTGAATTTTACAAGATAATTTGCAATTGATCTTATCACTAAACTTATAATATAATGTTATTTTGAGGGTTTATTGTTTTCAAATGATGTTGGAAGTTAATAAAATGGGAATTATAATGCCTTTAAGTAAAAATGGTGCTTTAATTAGGATTATTCAAGGGGATGAATGCATTAATGGTAATGTAATGATTTTAGGGATGAATATAGACATTCACAGTTTCAACTGATCAATCATAGAGCCTTGGGTCCGGTCCCAACAAAAGTCAAGGAAATGCCTTGAGCCTTTCTAACTAATAGTTTAGAGTGTTTCATGACTATGGGAAGGGGAAGTTAGTTATTTTGCAACCCATGATGAATGATATTTACATTGAAAATTTTCACCTTCTTCTACTTATCCAGCTTACCATGCTAACATTTTTTCTTCCTTTGTAGTAAGGTGCATTTAGGCTAGCAACCTTCACAGCATTATTCTTTCTGAAAAAAAGTAAAACTATCTAATTCTACACTTATTTCATCCATGAATCTAGATTAAACTGTTGGATTCATTTATTTCTCTACCTAACTACTGAATTTTTATTATTAAGCAGTATGACAACTCATTATTCTCTATCTACAACAAGTGAAATTGAAACAATGACAAGTTAAGATTAAACTGTTTAACTCATCATGGACTATGGCATTTATTGACACTATGCCACAGTCAAAAAGTAAAAAGTAGTGGCATTTATGCTTGCACACTTTCATATTTTATTCATTTTCTTTTGGGGTCTTTTTTTTTTTCTAAGTCCTTTGATTATTCTTTTAGGACTTTTTACCCTGTTTTTGATTTTTCAATTTTTTTTTTTATTTTTTTACAAAATATGTGAATATGACTTACAGAAGGAAAAGTATGTATATATTTACAATATTATCAATAGTCAAGTCAAAATTATGACCCCTATATCATAGGTTGGTAACATCTGCTTCATTGGGGATGGCTTTTCCTTGTGGAATGCCAAGAACTCTGAGATCAGTAGCATTATCCATTGACCTTGGTGATCCTGTAAATGTCTTCTATTTTATGCAACAATCATATTTATGATATCTTATACTGAAAATCTCAAGGCCTTCTCTTCGGGCTTCAACTTTTTAGATAATATATCCAATCCAATCTACACTCTGACTATGAATATTTACAATGATGAAATAAATAAATCTAATTGTTAAGTGACTAGTGATGGATAGTAATATTTCAACATCCTTCCATTTAATAGTCCTTCTTGAAGCTCTGTACCATCCAAATTGATGAAATAAATAAATCTAACTGTTAAGTGACTAGTGAGGGATAGTAATGTTTCAACATCCTTCCATTTACTGGTTCTTTTTTCTTTTTTTTTTAGAGTGGGATCAGAAACTAGGGCAGCCTCGTGACTCACGTTACACGGGGTCAATTCTGACCGGTACCACTATAGCGACTGGGAACATGCACCCACCCCTATCCACATGCTCTGTTTTAGTCCAGGGGATTTAAACTCATGATCTCCTGTACAGGCTCGCCTTACAAACGCACTTCACCGCATTTCAATTACTAACTCGCCTACTGCTGTGGGGCTAAAAAATTCATCTTCCTTAACTCTATTATCAAAAATATTTTTGATTTTGTCATGTAAAACTTGTGACTTTTCATAAAATTCATCACTGGTGTGTTGAAGGTGTATGGTCTCATTGATTCTTCTTTTAATGTCATTAGTTTCTACCTGTGATTCCTGGATGATCTTCATGACTGGGACACCCAAGGAAGAAGGAAAAATTGCATCTGTATGATAAAAAATTTGATATGGTGAAGCTCCTATGGACTTTTTGTAGTAAGCCTGTCAGTCCAAAGGGCATAGATCAGCTTCTTGTTCGATGTCTTTTTATTATCTTGGAGTACTTTTTTGATGATGTTGACTAAAATTTTATTTGAGGATTTGGCTAGACCATTACCTTGGGGGTAGTATGTTGTGGGATGACCTAAGGTAATATGGTATTTATGGCAGAAAGTAATCATCTTTTTATATTTGAAAGCAACAACATTGTCTGTGATAATTTTGTGTGGGCATCCAAATCTAGATAAAATATTACTTTCTATGAATGTGATAATAACTAACTCTGTAGCTTGCGTAGTGGGAATTGCTTCAATCCACATAGTAAAGTAATCAGTAGCAGTTCGAATCCATTTCTGTTGACCTGAAGAGGGAGGATGAATTTCACCTATGAAGTCTAAACTCCATAGTTGAAATGGTTTTTCAGTGGATATTGGTTTCAGAGGTAATGGTAACAGTTTCTTTTTACCTTCAAAGATTTGGCATTGATGGCAAGAGGTAACAAACTTTTTAACATCTAAAAATAAATATGGATGGTAAAAACCAGCTCTGAGTATTTTATCAGCTGTGCTCTTCTAGTATAGATGGCCACCACTGTCACTTGCATGAAATTCTTCAAGGATCTTGTCAACCTTATATTTCAATAAACAATTAAGTAAAATTCTAGTACTTTCTCTCCAATACAGTGCATTATTTAAGATATAGAATCTCATTTCTTTTTGCTTGATAAATCTTGCCTTCATTTTAGTCCGTCCAGGAGGATCTTGTAAGTTTGTAAGTACAAATATTATGTCAGAGTACCAGGGTGAGTATTGATAGGCTTCATTTATCGATGGATTTGCCATCTGCTCCTATTCATCTACTTGTGCAATAAAATTTATATCTAAGGAATCACAATTAAATTCAGCCATCAGTCTGGTTAAACCCTGTCCTTTGATGAGATTAGTTGGTTTAATTTCCAGATCATATTCAAGGATTGTGGCTATCAAATTTCCTCTCCTACTTTTTGGTCCATCTTGAGTCAAAATATCTTTAACTACTGCATTAGGGACATATGCAATTATATGTGAATGAAGTATATACACTCTGAAATATTTTATAGCTTTAACCAGAGCTAAAGCCCATTTTTCTATTATGTTGTATTTCAGTAGTGCATCTCTGAGAGCTTTACTAAAAAATGCAATGGGCTGTTCAAAGCCTTGATTGTTTTTTTTGCAGAAGAACTGCAGCTATGGTGTGTTCATATGCAAAGGAAAAGATTATAAAATATTTTGTGTAATCTGGATTGATAAGGACTGGTGCTTTAGTTGGGGCCTGTTTGATAGACTCAAAAGATTTTCTGGCCTTTATTGTCCATTTAATTGAGGATTCCTTTTTAAGCATGTTATTAAGATATTTAATAATTTCAGCCAGATTAGATATGAATCTTCTTAGAAAATTGATCTTTCCAAAGAATGCTTGGAGTTCTTTAATGTTTCTAGGTGGTTGAATGTTTAGGATTGCTTCAATTCTTGCAGGATATATTCTAATGTCTCTTTTGAAATGATATGACCTAGAAATTTGCCTTCTTCCAACCCAAAAATAGACTTTTTTGGATTAAGAGATATACCATTTTTTCTTGCATTTAATAAAAACCTGTCTCAGATGATCCAAGTGATCATCATTTGGTTTAAAAAACATAGTAATATCATCCAAATAAAAGAGTAAAAACTCATGGACTTCCTTGGCAAAGGAAATATTCATGGCCCTTTGAAATGTAGCCCCTGCATTTTTTAACCCAAAAGGCATTTTCACATACATGACAGTTCCCCATGGAGTTGTAAAAGCAGTTTTGGTTTGGTCATCTTTGTGAACTAGAATCTAATTCTAACCAGAGAAACCATCTAATAAAGAGATTCTGGAGGAACCTGCTACCCTCTGTAAAATATGGTCCATTTTTGGCAAGGGGTAGTTATCCTCAATAATGCTTTATTAAGATTCCTAAAGTCTATGCATAGTCTAATTTCTCCTTTCTTTTTATTGGTTGGCACTATATTAGATATCAAGTCATAAAATCTGACTGGTGAAATTGTCTGAGCATCAAACATTCTTTTGATTTCTTCTTCGACTAATGGCAATAAAACTGGATTAATCCTTCTGACCTTCTATTGAAAAGGTTTTTGATTTTCTTTTAAAGGAATTTTATGTTGAATAATGTCTGTGTTGTAAGTTTTTAAGTCTTCGTAGCTCCATGAAAAGACATCTCGAAATTCTTTTAAAAGTTCAATGTATTTATCCCTTTCATATGATGCTAAGGATTTGGATAGTTTGATTATTCTTGGTTTATCATTTGTCCCTAAGTTATACTCTTCTATGTCAGATTTAATTTGCTCCATTTTTTGCCTTATGGGCACATCATTAGAGTCAAATAAATATTCTAGAGGAGTTAAACCTCTTGGTAAAATGTTCTTCTTTAAATCAATCAAATCTATTTCATCTTCAATCAATTCCTCTATTTCTATCTTTTCCATTTCATCAATGTCACTTTGAGTAAAAACAGTAGGCTTTTCAAACTTATCTACATCTAAATTATGTAAATAATCTATTTGACAGAAATTTAAATCTATATCACAAGGCGAATCTATGTTACAGTCATTATTGATTTGGAAGTTTTGAAATTCATGTTCAATATTCAAAAAGTGATAAATTTGCTGATCCTATGAAAAAATTTGCCAATATTTTACATTATCAGGAACAATAGGCCTATATTTAATCTCAACAGTGTATTTTTGCAATGGTGAAAATGAATTTTACAACTGTTGGCAAAAGTAGCTAAGCAATGGGCCTGCATGTTTTGATCTCGAGGGATGAAAAAAAAATTACCTTCTAACAATTCTTCAAGAAGTTCCAATTTTGTTTATCTGTATCTTGCAAGTCTGGGGTTATGAACTGAATATTCTGTGTTTATTTGTTTTATAACTAGTTTAGAATCATCCAAAACCATTATTCTTTTTCCTCCCTTTTTTCTAATAATTTGCAGGCCTAGGATTAAAGCTTCATATTCAGCCATGTTATCGGTGCTTTTGAAGTTTAATCTAAAAGCATTCCCTTCAGAAGGACTTGTTTCGATGTTTGTAATCCAAACACTAGCTCCAGCTCCAAATTTATTAACAGATCCATCAAAATCTAGATGCCACAAATCTTCATGACCAATATAATCATCCATGATTTTAAGTCTTTTATCAGTGAGTTCAGTTGGATTTTCATTTTGATCATAGTTACTAGGAATAAAAGAATCAAGATCAGTGGGAGTAGCATAAATTGGATAATTTGTAGGTTTGACTACACTACTGATCATGTACTTCATCAAGGTTTCTCTATAAAGCTTCTTAGGTTTTCCAAATATAGAGATAGTAGCATAACTCATATCTAGCTGTAGAGATCCCTGCAACTTTGCTCCCCATGAGAAAGAAAGAAGCATGCCATACTTTGGTAGGATGTCAGTGACTACAACGTCCATGATCATACTCTTACCAGGATATTGGACTAGGTTAACACACAGATCTTTAATCAAACCAATACATTGGACTTTGGATGAATCAAATGAGAACATGTCCTTATAGGGTCTGGTTATGTCTAGATTAAGAGTTTCCATTATAGCTTTAGGCATTAAATTGTGGGAAGCTCCAGTATCTAGCATAGTATTATGTAATATTTGGTCATGTACAGTAAGAATTAAATAAAATGGGGGTACCAACCCATTTGAATGTTTTCCATCTACATTGGGACCAAAAATCAATTCAGGCCTATCTTCATTCATGTTGATTGTATCTTCATTCTCATTCACATTCAATACATCAGAAATCATAGATCTATATAAATCATTTTTAGCTAGTTCTACCAAGGGAACAACTATTTTCAATTTGGATATTTCAGACTGCATATTAAATGTTGGCTGAGATCTAATGGTTTGAATCATTTCGTCTTCGGGAACTATGGTTTTTGATGATTTTTCTTGAGTTTCTATTATTTTTCCTTTGTTTTGATCTCTTCTCTTGTCTTCTGTCTGAGTTTCTTGGTTTCTGCTATCCTTAACTGTTTTTTCAGGGTAATTTTGGGGATTAACAGAAGTCTTATCAGTCTTATCTAGTTTAGGATCTCATATTTTAAAGTCAGTAGGGTTATTTATTGGCTCAATAACTGTTGTTGAATTGGTGGCTTTGGGAGAATTAGTTTTTGGAACATGCTTAGAATATTGTGCCACCTCGTCAGTAATATCTATAATTTTTGGGCCTTGCTACTTTTTAGGATTGGTTGGATTTGGATTCTGTTTTCCATCTCTAGGAAGGATTTGCAATAATTTTGATTTAGATGTATCAATTTTCTTTTTTTATTTGTTTTTTTTTATTTGGAGCATTACTCTTTATAGTAGGATCGTTGTTTTTCTTTCTCCTAAGATTTTATTGACTGTGAATTTCTTTTATTGCAAAATCATAACCTTGTTTATAATCATAGGATTCTCCAGATTCTACTTTGAGTTGTTGAAGTTCAAAGAGTTCCTAGTCCTCCTAGGTGAGGAAAATAGTATTGTTTTCATCAATCCCAATAACAATGTTTATGTCTTCCTCCTCATCAACACTGTTTTTTGAAATTTCTGCAAAGTTTTCTTGAAATGGGGTTCTTATATTTTGATCAGGGGAAGGTTCCTTACCTTTCCCAGGGTTGTTGTTTTTTCTATAATTGGGATTCCGGATCTAGGATTGATTGTCCCATTATGGTTTCTTTTCAATTTGATCCAGTCTATCAACTACTTTTTCTAGTGCTTTAGTAATGAAATCAAATTTACTATCCAAGTGAGATGCTTCTTCTTTAATAGTAACCCTTCTTTCATTTCTCATTCTGGCCTTCTTTACAAGTATGTTGATTTCTACACCTACAATGTTTTGCTGCATTTTCTCTAAAGTATTTTAATCCCTTTCCCTAAGTTGGTAAGCCATGTCTATTTCAAAACAGTCAAATAATTTCAGTAGCACAGAATATGGGGTAGGTTTAAGGTCTGTAGGAATGGAATTGTAAACACTGTTACATCTTGTGTAGAAGTCTTGGACAGTTTCATTTGGGGCTCTCTTGACAGCATCAAACTCAGATAGTATTTGCATAGGGTTCTTATTTTTCTCCCATTTATTTAGAAAGGCTCTATGGAATGCAGCTAGGTCTCCTATACTACCAGCTCCTAAAACTTTAAACCAGGATTTTACTTCTCCAATTAAACTGTAAGAAAATAGTCTCTTTTGGACATCAGACTCATCTATCTCATAGACTTCCCAGAAATAATTCATTCTAGTAATTTGTTGTTGTGCAGTAATCTGTGAAAGATTATCAAATAGTGGAATATCCTTTTGGTAGTTCTAGGGCATGTCATGGAGATTCCGAGGTAAGACCAAGGGAGCATATCGGGCTGCCTGGCTTGAATTTTAGCTGAATTGGGAGGTACAGTTGTAGTGATAGGGATAGTGTTGGTTACTGCAATGGATGTACTTGAAGAGCTTGGTAATGGGGATGAAAAAGAAGTAGTATGACTAATGATAGTTGTAATGGATTGGGTAAATGATGGATATACTACTTTGGGCTACAAGGGCAGCTCAGGGATGAATGGATCGGTTGTTGAACTAGCAGTGGATTGTGGATATGATGAGTATATGATTCTTTAGGGCAGAGGAAACTCATGGCTTATGGGCTCTTGAGGTGAACTTACAGCAGAATCAGTAATGATGTGGCATCATACAGAGTAGAATATGATGCTGGAAAGACTGTTGTATATAGTTCAGAGACTGGGGGTTTAAATTTAGAAATTTTTTTAGCTAACTTAACAACTTCTTCAATGTCTTTTATTTTTGTGACACTTACCCTTTTAACTAGAGTTTTACTTTCAGTTTGATCTGATTTAGTAGGAACATAAATAATTTTATGTTTTTCACTCACATAAGAAGCAAAAGCTGGATCTAAAACAATTTCTTTTAAATCCAATTCAGATTTTGTTCTAAATAAATATTTCTCAAAATTTAAGTCAAAATCAATGTCTCATAAGCTTACCAATTATTTGGGTAAATAATCAACTATTCTCAGAGGTATCTCAGTTTTAGAACTATCAATTTGTTTTTTCTTCTTTTTTCCTATCTGGTCCGGATTATCTACTATCTCTGGAGGACTAGGATCAGGGTTGGATCTAGTGTAGTAGAATTTCTTGGGAGCCAAAATGTTTATTAGGTAAAATACCCACAACCTTTAAACTCAATCTTAAAGTAGAAAATATATAATTAAAGATCTTCCTTCAAAATTAAACTTAAAACTGGAGAGTGGTTAGTTCCCCAGTATGGTCGCCAGTATGTTATCACCCTAGTAATTCTCAGGTTGTGTGATGGGGATTTTTGTAGTTAAGAACACCAGGGGTAACCAAAAACTGCTTTGGGAATTCAGGATCTAGCCTTCCTGAGCTGCAGAGAGGCACCTCTCCAAAATATTTAGCTTTGTTTTGGTAAAGGGTTTTAGGCTAGCTATGAGTGAGAAAAAGGACTGATTTATTGAAATGTGGTAGGAATAAAAATTATTTCAAGGTAAACCAGAGGGATCTACCAGAACATTGGGCAATGGAGTCAACTCTCTAGGCAAGCAGGGCTAGGAAATAAGACTTAAAGATGAAAATGTACTAAGGGAGGGATAGATGACCTTCTAAGGCTTTGAAAAGGCTTTGAGGATGATATGGGTGAAATCTGAACAAAAGGGCACTTAAGAATCCTTAAGTTATAGATGAGAGGATTGAAGGAGGGAATCAAACAGGGACCTAGAGCAATTAAGAATTCTATGGTCCGGCTATCAAGTAGAAAACATAAAAAATCCAACTAGTTTAAAACATAGAGCTTATTATCACGAATTCTATTTAATTTCTCCTTAGTTGATCATTACAGAATAGAAACACATCAAATGAATGTTTTTAAACTTAAAATAAAAACACTGAAAACATGAAAAATACGAGACTTATCTTTTTCACCATGAGAATCCTTAGTTATGATGTCTCTAAACTTGTTTGGAGACTACTGCTTCGCTAATTGACTCACACCAACTTCAATATGTCCAGAAAAATGACTATAATTGTCTTGAGAATTTTTATTCCAGACTAAATACTTCGAATTATGAAGTATTTATACACAAAAATTGTTTACAAACTATCTCAGAAATTGAGATAATGTTTTAAATAAAAATAGGAAAAAGAGCATAAGAAGAGGGACAATAGCAAAACAGTTTGCAAGCTGTCCTCTTTTACAAGGAAAAATAGAACTGTTTTATCTTATCTAAACTGATTTTTGATGTGCTGTGAGTATTTTCTGGCAATAGGTACATATTCTCGTGGATGGTAACTTGTGGGATACTCTTCCTTTTCATCTTCTGTTATGATACTCTTTATCTCTACTTTTTCACTATTTCACTACTGTAATTGAAAAATGACTAGCAGTTACAATTAGATTGTATTGATACACCTTGACCCTGATACACTTTGACACTGATTTTTTTCACCATAAGGTAAAAGTAAAATATGAGTTTCCTAGTAATTTTCCTGTCCTTTATCTATCAAATTCACAGCAGATCTGTGAATTCTTGCCATTGTTCAGGAGTGGGGAATTTGATATTCTTCAATTTCCTGTAACTTTCATCAGCTTCTGTATATTTGACAAAGTTAGGCTTTACAGTGAACATATGCTTGATATCATTTTTCGAAAAGAATAGATTTTCAAAATACTGAAGAAGTACTTTGCCACTTGGTGATCCTTATGGCAGTGGTTGTTTAGCTTGCTCTTTTGCATGAGTTCTGATTTTCTGATCATAATCTTTCTATGGCATCAATTTGTCATTTAACGCATGAATGTCTAGCAAACCTGCTTCTGATAATACTTTGTATTTGGCCCAAAATCTTGAGATGGCCAAATTCATGTCTTTACACCGGTCTTCCAAGTTATTCATTATGTTCCTCTTATTCAGGACTTTCTTAATTTGAAGGATGGCCTCTGTCCTGTTAGTAATTTTCAACTCTTCTAACTCTTCCCTGTTTTTCCTATTCAAAAATGCTATGAGGTGAATTGCTTGAGCTGGCTTATTTTCAATCTCTTTCTTTTTTTTGTTAATTTCTGCATTAGCAGCCTGTAGTAACTCTTCCTGCTCATAGATTATTTGAATTGAAGGCAATTGAGAGTGAATGCCTTCAATGATTTTTTTCCATAAGTCATTTTTATATATGCAATATGATATGTAAGTTTCACATGTGCTTGAAGAATTCTCACCTGTTCTTGAAATCTATCTGCCCTCTGTTCATGCCCTTTGGAAGTAATCAAGGCATCCCTTTTGGAAGTCTCTAGATTTTTAATAGTGCCTTTCAAACTAAGTATTTATTTCTCTTTAATTGACATGTCTTCCATGACTCTGATTATGGTAGCTTTGTCTTGTATTTTGTTTACCTGTGAATTTGAGGAAGAAGAGGTAGAGATTTCATGAGAATTTATTGGTACTGCAGTGGCCAGTACTCCTTGTGGTGCCAAGTGTTCTGCTAAAGTTGATGGAATAGCTGTGCTTACAGTTGGAATGACTGTAGGGCTGCCAACCTGTTGATATTTCTTTAGTTTTTCATTCTCTTGCATGAAAGCTTCTATTTGGCTTTCCAGTTCTTTTATCTAACCTGTAATTTTAAGCACAATTTGTTTCAATTCATCATTCTCTGCTTTCTGCTGAAGAATCTCTTTTGCCTGAGAATTTTCAATTGGAGGGAATTTTAGTTGTTTTCTGAGGGTAGCTATGTCTTCATTTTTCTGTTTAATTAAAGACTTTTGCAACTTCCATGTTAGCAGGATCAGCTCCTGCTTCAATCACCAAGTAATCTAATGCTTTGATCTTCAAATTTTTGGCATAAAGTGAGGCTTTATCCAATTTCATTTGAGTTTGAATATTTATCAATGTTTTTTCAAGCCTGATAGAATTCATAGTCTTATTGACTATCTTAGAATATAACATCTTTGTGTTGCTTCTCTGAAATTATATTTGGTCCGATTCATGGACATCATCTGCATCAACCTCAAGATCTATTTTTGAATAGTCTGTAATAGATTTAGGATCAGTCACTGTAGGTTTGAGAAATGACATCATCAATTTATTAGAGGAATAGTCAAAATTTGAAAGTAGCATATCCTTATTCCCAGGCTTTTCTTTGAGGAACTTGGAATATTCTTCATTTTTTATTTCTTCATTCTTTTATTTTATTTGCCTGAACCTGATTTGAATGTCTGACTCTGTATTGTCAGGTCCCTTAGAAGAAGATGGCTTATCAAATTTAGATTGTGTATCCACCATAACTATATCTTTTTGTTGGCCTCCAATTTGAACATTTTGAAGCTCTTTGAAAGTTTCAGTTACTATTCTTGTAGCTTCATCATCAGTCTCATGACAATTATTATCTTCAATATTGATGCCTTTTTCCCTTTCCTCAATGGTCAATTTTCTTTTCTTATTATAATGAATTCTGAATCTTTTGTCTTGAATAGTTTCAGCAGTGAAACTATCTTCTTTTCTCCTTCTCTTATGAATAATTTCAGATTATTTATTCACTATCAATACTTGTGTTTGATCAAATTTCTTATCTTTGCCACTGTTTCCTTGTATTTCTTGTGAATCATCATCAACTAGAGTGTTGGGCTCCCATTCAAGTTTGTTGGCATACTTTTCAATATGGGGCTTTGAATCATGCAAGAAGACAAGAAACTTGCATTTCACTCTCATTGTACTTAAAATACCTTGTGGATCATAATTCCAAATGAGACTATATGGGAATTTATACTCTTTCAACTTCACATTGATTTCATTGGCTTCTTATCTGTTATTTACAATAAATGGTCCAATTTTATTTTTCAGCTTAAACTGAGTCTTTTTCCTAGAAGCTATGACATTGATTTCATCTACATTTAATAGATACCTCAAACACTCAAAGGAAAATATCCTTGTTGTAACAAATCTTGGTAGTTTATATGGAGTCAGGAGTGCACCATATACTCGGATTTCTGTGGAACTTGTGTATAAATACCAGTCACCTATTTGACACCTCTCAGATAGCTGTAGAATTCTCTTTGTCTCTTAATTGATTCTAGGGGTATGCTCTTTGTTCAATATATTCATAGCAGACACTAAAAATATGTCATTGAAATCTTCAAAGCTATATTCTCTGTTCCATTTTCTTAGAATCAATGAGAAAAACACAACTGAAAGAACATTTTCTTCTAGATCCACTTTCTGAAATTCAATGGGAAACTTATCTTCTTGATAATACAAAAAGAGGTGAAGTAGATATGATGTGTATCTGAAGACTCCTTCTTTTGGCAATCTACACAACTGATAATGGATGTTTTCTGCAACGAACTTAGCAAAATTGTACACTATGGAAGGAGACTGGCCAGGACTTAGAGTTGACAAAAAACCTAAGATAGCCACATCAGTGAATTCATCACTGGTGTATCCTAGTATGAATGATTGCATTGAGATAATCTGTTTGGTTTCATCTAGGAAATCAAAGGTATCAAAAGGAAGATTAAGCTTGGGGATATCAACTTTCTTGGGACAAAAAGTCTGGAAGACTTTGAATTTAGAAGAAAATTCAAGCTCTAGGTAATTTTGAGTTAACTCCTCTATGGATAATGAAGCAGCATTGGGATCAAGGTTCAGTTGTAGCATAGAGTTTATATATTATTCATTGATGTAAAACAAGACCTCTCTGTCTTTATTCACAATGCATCTTTGGTCTGGAAGAGAAAAGGATTGACACAATCTGACAAAATCAGGGGATGGATGAGTTTGAGGAACAATGTATTTTGGCAAATTGGAATCCCAAACTAGTATATCTTTGTCATCCTTTTCTACTGATTTACCAAAAGACCAGTTATATACATAAAGCAAATTGAACTCTAATGAAGGGTCCATTATTATGTAGTCAAGGTCAACCAAAGGGCTATTTTCTTGTGAGATAACAAAAGGTTGAACACGCCTGACAACTTCTGTTGAATCTGCAGTGAGTACAGGGATAGGTTTATCAATTTTAGAAGATTCAGGTTGAGGATTTTTAGAAAAGGGTTTCTTTTGAGGCTTTAGACCTCCTGCTTTAGGGGTTACATTTTTCTTTGTCATTTTAAATTTGAGCAGAGCAAGATTTCACTGTTTGCTGAGCTTTTGTTTTGGAAACAAGAGATTTTTGGAGAATTTCTCTGGAAAAATAGGGTTCTGACCAGGGTTTTGGATTGAAAGAAGTTTTTAATGCTTAGAATGTAGGTTATGATCAATTCCAGCAGCGAAAAGACCAGGGTATGGATAAAAGTTGCAAAAAACGGCAATTTGGAGATTCTGAAGAAAATTTGACAGAGTTTCCCGTGTAATATGGATGTTTTTGCAATTTATATATGGGCAATTCATGATATTTTCAGAGAATAATAAATAATTTGGTGCTTTTCCTTTAGGAATTGAAGTTCAATGGATAATTTTTTATTAAAAATACCTTGAAACAAGGATAATTGTGGTTGTATATGTTTCACAGTCACACTCAGACTTCAATTCTGCAAAGCTGGTCTTTCAGAGGGTAATGTAGCACTTCTTGGTTTAATTTCAGGGTAATTTGGCTCGAAAATGCTGCTGGAAGGTTTAAAATTAATGAAAAGATCTCTACATAGGCTCTCAAAGGTTAAATGGCACAATTTCGAGGGAAAACGACTCTGCAAAGGATTCACAGTTTAAAGGGTAAAAAGGTGAAAGATTCAATGAAAAATTATAATTTAAATGTATTAAACCATAGTGGAAACCACAGTTAACTTACATTAAATCAAGTTTAAAAGGGAGTGGTTTTGGAATACCAACGGTGGTATTTGTGTGGCTCAACAACGGTAAGCAGTAATACGCTTTTCGAATGCGATACAATAAGATTGCGACACGTTGACGCGGGGTGGTTTGGAAAAACCACCCATTTCGCACGACATTTACGAAACATTCATCGATTACTTTATGAGCATGAAAATGAATCAGGATCATCGTATCTGGCTTTGGAAAGTGAACGGTTACGATTAAAAGGGAAAATACGGGGAATGATCGGTTATTGGGTTCAACTCGGGCTGTAGATCTTGGGAATAAAAAGAAGATCGGACGGTTGAAAACTAGTGCCATGGGGAGAGGGAAAAAAAGCATTTAACTGGCACGTTAATTTCCAACCGTTGTATCATACAGGGTTTGGGGATCGGAGGGTCAAAAATTAATCTAATGGGAAAAGGCTTTGGTTAAGTTATATATACAAAAATGACCCTTTTCAATGAAAAAATAAGCAATCGGGAGGGTTTTTCAAGGCTTTCAACCAAGGGAAGGGATTATTGTAATGGAATATATATTGTGGGGAAGGGGTTAGGTTATACTTTTAACATCGGGTTAGGGAGTCGGGGAAGTAAAATATACATGAAATGGGTTCATTTTCGTTGAAGTTTGGTTTAAATGAAACTTCAGCGATTTTTTGCTTAAAACATATATAACATATGTTTAAATTTTTTTCATATATTTTTATTTATATGGTTAATTAAGTTGGGATAACTTAACTACCATATGGGGTGGGATATTTATATATAGATAAAATTACCCAAAGGGGTTATAAGGGGGGTTTTTATTAAACATGTGGGAATAAATAACTTTGGCTTAAGATAAAATAAGTGGATTTTGGGTTTATTATATAAAAAGAGTTATATAATAGGAAAAGGTTATTTCTATAGGGATTTAATATATAAATTAGAGTTAATATGAAAATAGGGAATGGTATACTCAAAACACATAATCTTAACAAGTAAAGTGAATTTTACAAGATAATTTGCAATTGGTCTTATCACTTAACTTATAATATAATGTTATTTTGAGGGTTTATTGTTTTCAAATGATGTAGGAAGTTAATAAATTGGGAATTATAATGCCTTTAAGTAAAAATGGTGTTTTACTTAGGATTATTCAAGGGGATGAATGCATGGATGGTAATGTAATGATTTTAGGGATTAATATAGACATTCACACTTTCAACTGATCAGTCATAGAGCCTTGGGTCTGGTCCCAACAAAATTCAAGGAAATGCCTTAAGCCTTTCTGAATAATAGTTTAGAGTGTTTCATGACTATGGGAAGGCGAAGTTAGTTATTTTGCAACCCATGATGAATGATATTTACATTGAAATTTTTCACCTTCTTCTACCTACCCAACTTACCATGCTAACATTTTTTCTTCCTTTGTAGTAAGGTGCATTTAGGCTAGCAACCTTCACAGCATTATTCTTTCTGAAAACAAGTAAAAATATCTAATCTACACTTATTTCATCCATGAATCCAGATTAAACTGTTGGATTCATTTATTTCTCTACCTAACTACTGAATTGTCATGATTAAGCAGTATGAGAACTCGTTATTCTCTATCTACAACAAGGGAAATTGAAACAATTACAAGTTAAGATTAAACTGTTTAACTCATCATGGAATATGGAATTTATTGACACTCTGCCATAGTAAAAAAGTAAATTGTAGTGGCATTTATGCTTGCACACTTTCATATTTTATTCATTTTCTTTTGGGGTCTTTTATTTTTTCTAAGTCCTTTGATTATTCTTTTAGGACTTTTTACCCTCTTTTTTATTTCTCAATTTTTTTTTATTTTTTTACAAAATATGTGAATACAACTTGCAGAAGGAAAAGTATGTACAGATTTACAAGATTATCAATAGTCAAGTCAAAATTATGACCCCTATATCTTAGGTTTCTAACACCTACTTCATATTCCTTGAAGAAAATCAGTTATAAAAAAGGGTCATTATATTGCTTGAGGGTTTTCATTCATATAGTTTTCCCATTTCTCACTCATTCCCTTCATTTGCAAAGCTATCATTTCATTCATTCGCTTCATTCATTTCACATTAGCCCTAGGGTTTCCAAAACAAAGTTTAACATGTATGAGGGCGGAGACAGTGGTGGTGAGGCCCAAATGCCAAGGAGGCATGATCATAAAGGATAAAAGATAAACAGATTTGAACCCCTCAATACAAGGGAACTCATGGAATCTCCTCTTACTGTTTCCTGCTTCAAACATGTAGGCTGCTTTGATTTTTGTGAGAAGGTGCAACATGTACAAAACCACCCTGAGTTAACAAGACTATTTATCATTAATTTGCATGACAAACAAGTCAATCTTGCCGGGGTCACCTTTGAGTTGTCTACAAGTGCCATTACAGATGCTACAGGAATACCAAGTGTGGGAGAAAAGTGGTTCAAGCAAGCAACCCTAGACATGAATTATTTTGAACCATACCTTAAACCTAGGTATAAAGATCATCACAAATCCATATTTCCTTTTTCTCATCTGCTCGATAGATATGCACCCATGATGAGGATAATCATGAAGTATTTCACATGTGAGGGAAGGTTTTCCTGCCTCTACTGATACCACATCTAGATTCTTATGCATTTCTCCAGAGTTAGGATGCTGCATATACCATATTATCTTTACCGAAGCATTGATAAAATGGCCTACATAGTGAAAAAGAGAGAATACAATCAGAAAATTCAAAGCCTTTTTCATCATTCTCTTATCAAGATGGTGGTTATGCGCCAAATCTAGCAGAAGAACATTCCATGGGATAACTTCATTTCCCATGAGGTTTTAACTACTCCATATGGCAATCATCAACAAGATATTACTTCATCATCCCATCCTCCCTTATCCACTTCTCCATCACACCCTGTTGTTCATACATCACCATCCACTCACATTCCTTCACCTCATGATGACCCTTCCACATCACCTTTCCACAACCCTTCACCCTCATATCATGATGACAAAGCATCAAGTAGTGATGAGAAAATTGAGACAGATGGCACTAAAATGAGTGACATTGAGCCATTTCATTTGACATAGCAGAGGGGATACTGACATGTGTTTGTTGCACTTGAGATGCAAGGGGCCATGCCTTCTACATCAGCAAAACAACTTGATAAGGG
This sequence comes from Pinus albicaulis, assembly GCA_034641835.2. NCBI lineage: Eukaryota > Viridiplantae > Streptophyta > Pinopsida > Pinales > Pinaceae > Pinus > Pinus albicaulis. Next base: position 288,088,595 of record CM076577.1, on the reverse strand, counting down.
CAAGGAAAAGGTTTCAGAGTAGGTCATTGTTGAAGAGGATGATAAACATGAAACTGAGCAAGAGTTTCAATTGATTGACCTTGAGGATGAGGGTGGGGAGAGGATTACCAATGTGTTTCTCAAAATCAAGGATGCCAAGATTAGTGGGCTTCAAGCTAATCTTGGTACGACAAAGAATGTGATCAACTTTTGTGAGCTATAGAATCAATAGTTAGAGACAAAGAAGGCCATCAGTGAGGTCAGGGAAATCAGAGCTTAGAAAGAGGCCAGAAAAGCCAAGGCATTGCTAGATGAGACTTTGGGCACCTTTAGTGACAGTGAGGATGAGGAAGAACAACTTCCTAGGAAGAGGCCAAGGACAATTGGGCTGAAGAAGGCTTTAGCTTGGGAAAGAAAGAAAGAGGTAGACTTGGCAGAGAAACTCACTCCAAGTGAGCTGCTTGCCATAGAAATTGATGGAGACAGGGATTATTTGCTTTAGAGCGAAAAATTGCACCTAGAGGGTCAGCTAGAGAAGGCTAAGAGAGACTTTGACATGCAGAGGAAGATGGCAAGACATTATTCCATGAGAAACAAGATTGCAAGGGCCAAGCTCAAACGAGCCCATGAAAAGATTCAAGCTCAAAATGAGGCAAAAGAGAAGGAAAAACTGAACATCTTTCTGATGTGTCCCTCCAATCATCCCAAACATGATCAACAAGCTAATTTCCAAATTTTGGCACCTTGTGCACATTTTTTATTTTTGACAACTTGGCTTGCAGAAAAAAGGGCCAGTGGCGCTGCACTCTTTTTTGGGGCACTAAAATGGAAAAAAATCAACATATTCATGTTCTTCATGCCAAGGAAATCATCCTCAGAAAATTTCAGACCATTTGGAGAAAAACTGGTCCCTCAAAAGGGCCAAAAACTACCAAAAAATTACTTTTCTGCCCTCTTTTCAGCATTGGCGCTGCGCGTTTAGCAGTCTTGGGAGAAATGGTTTTTGACAAGGAAAATGGGAACCATTCTAGAAACTAAAGGAATATTTGGAGACTAGACAGGACAGGATTTCCAATGAGCTATCATGGAGCTCGTTTGGACACCGGGAAGGCCTCCAAAAGTCAGCTGCAAAACATGAAATTTTTCCAGTCTTGGCGCTGCATGTTTGACCTGGCGTTTCGCCCCTGTATCTTGGAGTTGTGCCCTTGCTAGGAGTTATTTCAAAATATATTTTGAAGCCTTAAAGTCAACCTTTTTCCAAAATTAGCTCAAATAGTTATGTTAGAAGTTATTTTTGCCATAAATGTGTTTTAGATATTTTGCCTTGGGCCTTGCATGGTCTCAAAGGTCAAAGTGACTTAAATATGTAATTAATGACTTCTAAAACCCTAGCTAGGGTTTCACCTGCTCATTTTTCTGATAAATACTGCATGTAATACTTCATAATGTTGTTGGTTGGTAAGTTGTTTTGCTGAGATAAATTCTATTTAGACTCTGAGATGTAAAGAAGTTTCACTTTGGAGCCTTGTAAATGTCTTGGACTGAATATCAATGGAACCAACACATTCATAGGATTCATGAACTCTACTGGATGGTGATGTTATTCCACTCTAGTCAATGTTTTCCTTTGTTTTACATTATGTTCATTACTTCTCTGATAATAGAACATAAATTTTATATTGAGATATTTTGTTTTGGCACCTCAACTCTGTCTATCATTATTATCTCTATGTTTTCCTCTGAAAGTAATAATTAGAGAATTATTAACTGCTCTCTAGGATTAATGGATTGCTTTTTTGAGGTTTGTCTAGTGAAGTCTAGCTGAAGAATTCTTAACTGCTCTTCAGTTTACTAAGCTATTGTCCTGAAGGCTTTCCATGTTTGGAGTATAGTTAAAGGATTCTTAATTGCCCTTTAGTTTTTACTGAATTCATAAATTACTGTCATCATATACTCATTTTATCTAAAGGATCCATTTGGATTTTTTAGCTTGCCCTATGAAACACCCTTGATTTATTGTTGTACTCTTCAAACCTTTCATAGACCCCATAACCCAATGGTTTGAATTTCTGTTACTCTATCTGTTAGAAAATTAAATATTACAGAGCAATGAAACACATAAAATATGCGGAAAATACAAGCACACAAAACACATAAAAACAGAGAGACACAAATATACGTGGTTCACCCAGTTTGGGCTACGTCCACCCCGAACAGCCAATCCTTCCTTTATATTATCCAACAAAATGAAGAGACAAAACCTACAGTAGATCCGCTGTAATACCCTCTATTCTCTCTCACAGTCTCCCTCTCTGTTTCTCGCTCCGAGAATACACTCATAATCCACAGCCGCAATACAATGCCCCCATATATACAAGGGGGTTGCCTTCTAGGGCAAAAAACCTTAATCTAAACATAACTTCTACCGTCAGATCATTTGCCTAATGAACGGCCCAGATTGACTAGAAATTACTATACTTTTACAAGGGAATTTTACATGTGTTTTTAGCTTCGGGGGCGCTGCCCCCGAACCCCCGCCAGGGGGGGGCTTCGAAAAGTGCTGCCACCCCCCCTGGACCCCCCACGGCAGCGATTAAATTTCAGGCGGCGTTGTCACCCTTTTAAGGTACAGGGGTCCAATGCTGTGATACAAAGTAAACAAGATAATCAGGCTCCACACCCAACACTATCTATTCTACTTAACAATAAACCCAACCAAAAAAAACAAAAAAAACAAACACTATCATTATAACTAGCCTAAAATAAACATCCTAAATCAATCAAGTCATATCTTTTATCAAATATAGAGAGAGCCCTATGTGAGTCCAGGAAGGCACGTCCTAGGACTCCAATGTTGGTTTGATGTTACCCTTGTCTATTTGGTCTTGCCAATCTGAAAAATTACAGGGACATAACATAATGGCGATCACGGTGGGACCACTTATTGAAAATCTTAGTGGTACATAAAGAACTCAGGAAAACCTGAAAATATTTCAAGATTGGTATCCAATTGTTGATGGTGGACAACAAAAAAATCCTTAAAATAGTTAGCATCATCCACTTGGTGACTCCATTAGTTTCCAGTAGACCTAGTGACTCCACTGTTTCTCACAAACTCCTCTGGGAACGTATTAATCAATCCCGATATAAGGAAACCTAGTCACATACTATGTGAATTCAATATTCTTACAAATTGGTTATGTTTTCAAAACTCTTATAAAATTTCAGCCTCTCTGTGTTGTGGGTCTGAAATATAGCTTCACAAAGAATCAACACTAGATCTCACCCAGACCTAAACCCTCCTGATATAGTTGATGAACCGAAAGAATCTTAAGAAAAATGTCTAGGACTGAAGATTCAACTATTGTCAGAACAATTCACAAAGCAAGTTCTTTTCCTGAAAACCATACATCCTTGCAAGATACCCAATTTGACTTACATCATATAAGAAACCTACTCAGAACTAAGTCTCAAAGTTGTATAGACCAGACAGACCTTGAGCCTACAAGATTACAACAGAGTCCTAGTAGAGAAGCCTCTCCTTCCACTCCTCCTGATTTTCAGATTCTCCAACACTTTGAATCCTTTCTTTCCAAATCTTCTCAATATCAGCTAGCTGTTCCAAGTACATTTGCTACCCCCACTCATACATCCACTGTGAAAACCACTCCATTTCATCCTCCACCTCCACTCATAAACCCTCCTCTTATAAATCCTCCCTGGGTTCCATTACCTCCTATCATGGCAGCATGGTATGCCCCCCTGGTACTACCACAACCTTTACTTCCTATGCCACATGAATATTAATATAGAATCCCTCACTTTAATGGAACCGATTCTACAACTACCCAATAGCATGTAGACAAGATGAATGATGCTTTTGATTACCAAGAAATAGAAGATGAAACCATATAGATGAGAATGATTGCCCAAAGTTTAGGGGGAGAAGCAAAGAAATGGTTCAAGAACTTAACCCCTAATAGCATTCATGATCTCCCTTCCCTTCATCAAACATTCATAAACAAGTGGGAGACCAAGAAAAATCCTCTTCAAATCCTATCAGAATATGATAACCTTAAAATAAATGTTGGAGAGAGTGTCCAAGACTACTGCACTAGGTTCAATAGTGTATACAATGCACTCCCTCCCCACATGACAACCCCACAAGGCCTAGCCTTAGTAAAATTTCCAGATGGATTTGATCCAAACATGGCTTATCAATTAAGAGAAAGAGATCCCCTTACCTTAGAAGACATGCAAAGGGGAGGAGTAAGTGTAGAAGCCAACCTAATTGCTAAAAGGGTTAGAATGACAGCAGAGAAGAATGTTACATACAAAGAGGAAACTATGGCCTCCATATCTGATGCTAAAATTGACAGTTTAGTTAGGACAATGGAAAGGATGATGGAGAGAATCATCTTGAATGAAAGAGCACCTCCTAGGGAAAACCAAACAAACCCTAAAAAAAAAACAGAAACCAAAACTTCAGAAGAGATCCTCCTCAAATCAGACAAAGAGAAAATTACCAGCAAATCAGACCTCCTTTCCAAGAAAAATATGTAGATGAAGAGGAGAGAGAGATTGAGGAGCCAGAAAAAAAATCATGTCAATCTAATAGACTCCAATAATGAGGATGATGTTTTTCTCGCAGAAGAAGAACAAGGTCTATTTTCCTCAAACCAAAATGAAAGAACATATGAGGATTCTAAGAATACAAGCTAGGGTTTGAAAATGCTATCATGGAGGTTCATCAGAAGTATGACCTCAGAAGTAGGAAAACACAAGACATCCCTAAGAGGAACAAACCAAAAGTTTCTGCTAGGAAGACCCCTAAAAACACCCCTAAAAAGACAATAGAAAATACCAACATAATGGCTAATAATTCTGATCAAAACAAAAACAAAATCAACCAACATGATGGTGACCAAATTTTCCCTAGTACATTAGCTAGTGGCCCTCAAAAAACTATTTTAACTAAGATTCCAAATCAAAATTAGCAAGCTAAACTTGCTGACAAGACTATGTCTAACAAAACTGATTTAAATCTACCAAGAACACAGACACCATTCAATATTAAGAGTGAAATTTTCAAGATAAAAATAGCCATACCCCTTACTAAATTAGTGACTCAAGATGTATATAGATCTCAAGTTTTGAAAGTTTTAAACATAGGAAATGACACCGATACTCTAAATTTGACTGATGACAAGCCAAAGTTGTTGTTTGGACTAGAGGTAGAGGGAAAATTTCAAGAGGGAGCTGTGCCTCCATTCTATGTCAGTTTGAACATTCATGACAAAATCTTACACAATGCCATGCTAGATTATGTTGCTTCTCATAATCTCATGCCAAAGGTAGTGATGGAGAGATTAGGCCTTGAAATAACCAGACCATACAAATATTTGTACTCTTTTTATTCAAGTAGAGTTAAATTTTTGGGCCTGATCAAAGATCTGTGTGTCAATCTGGCACAAATACTAGCCAAGAGCCTAGTCATGGATATTGTAGTGGCTAACATACCCCAAAAATATGGAATGATTTTATCTAGATCATGGGGAGCCAAAACCCAAGGAAACCTCCAAATGGACATGACATATGCTACCATTCCAATCTTTAACTAAACAAGAAGACTGTATAGATAATCTCACATGAAATACATGGTAAGAAGCCAAGATAGGCCAAACAAAAACCCTCTCTATTCTATCCATTTATATCTTGATTCATTTATTTTTTACAATGAAGATGACATTAATGAACAAGTAGATGAAAAAGAGGAAGACCAAGACCTGTCAGAACAGTCAAACCAAACAAAAAATGAAGAACATAACAGCCAAAACCCTAGCATCCATGAACAACAACATAATGGCGAATCTGAACTTGAAACGCTTTGGAACATGAGATTTTATGGCTCTTGTGGAAAAGATGGTTTAGGAGCAGGTGTTTAGATACACAACACTAATGAAGGTCACTCTTACAAGCTGGATTTTCCATGTACAAACAATATTTCAGAGTATGAAGCTCTTCTCTTAGGGTTACAAATGCTGAAAAGTATAGGAGCTAAGAGGATTTATGTTCAAGGATATTCCGAGTTAATTATTAGGAAAATCAAAGGAGAATATTAAGCCAAAAATCCTAGGCTAAGAGAATATAGAAATGCTACCTTAGACTTCTTGAAAACATTTGAAAAATATGAACTTAAATCTGTCCTAAGAACTCAAAACAGCCTTGCAAATGAACTAGCCTTTGATGCCAACACTTGTAAATTGCCTCATGTCAATGAACAATACACAGTAAAGGTCAAATATAGACCAACAGTCCCTGATAACATAGATTATTGGCAAGTGTTTGAAAGTGACAAACATATTAAAGACTTCTTGCAGCCCAAAACTAAGTTAGAAATGCCAAAATCAGAATCAGATCATAAAGAGGACTACTCTGCTGAGGAACAAACACACAAAAAAGAGCCACCTATCCTGCTGATATAAATCTTCTAGAACACCCTCATGAGGTAGAATTGTGTGAAGATTTAGACAAAAGGGACCTTGAGGTATTGCAATGCAAATATAACTTATTTCCAAGAGGACTTGCCCCCTTAGAAGAATTGTTTGATTTCAATGATGTTGCTAGGAAGCCTAAAATGGAATCCACCGAAACAGATGTAGAAGAATGCAACATAGGCAGTGAAGAAGAACCTAAAATGATAAAACTGTCCAAAACATTGCCAACTCTTATAAAACAAAAATACATTGAGCTATTCAAAGAATTCAAGGATGTGTTTGCATGGGGTTATGAGGACTTGAAGTCCTATGATACAAACATCATTCAGCATAAGATTCCTCTCAAGGAAAACTATACACCATTCAATCATAAATTGCGTAGGATAAACCTTGTCCTAATGCCTCTAGTTGAGAAAGAAATTAAAAAGATGCATGATGCTGGAATAATAGTCCCACTCAGGTACTCTGAATGGGTCTCAAATCTTGTATCAGTGAGAAAGAAAACAAAGGAAATTAGGCTATGCATAGACTTCAGAAATTTAAACAAATCCTCCCTGAAAGACAACTACCCTTTACCTAAAATGGATCATACACTACAAAGGGTGGTAGGCTCCAAAATAATATCTTTTCTTGATGGTTTTTCCAGGTATTATTAGGTGCTAGTACATCCATATGATCAACACAAAACCACCTTCACTATACCTTGGGGCACCTTCATGTATGTCAAAATGCCTTTTGGTTTAATGAATGCTGGGGCCACTTTTCAAAGAGCCATGGATATTGTTTTTCCGAAGAAATATGTTATTTCATAGTGATATACCTTGATGACATCACTGTTTACTAAAAAACCGATGAAGAACACCTAGATCACTTAAGAAAGGTTTTTGAAAAGTGTAGAAAGTATGGTTTATCTTTGAATCCCAAGAAAACTCTGTTTGGCCTTCAAGAAGGGAAACTTTTAGGCCACATCATATCTGAAGAGGGAATCGAGATTGACCCAAAGAGGATTGAGGGGATATTGCAGATTAGTCACCCTAGAAACATCAAAGAGCTGCAATCTTTCATTGGAAAGATCAACTTCTTAAGAAGGTTCATACTAAACCTTGTCGAACTCCTAAGAAACATTACAAACATGCTGGAAAGAGAAATAGGAGTCAAATGGACCGTAGAAGCAAAACAATTCTTTGAACTAGTAAAACAAGCACTTACCCAAACACCAGTTCTAATCAGGCCTGACTTTACCAAGGACTTTTTCATCTTCTTATTTGCATTAGAACACACAATTGCTGCAATATTTCTACAACAGAACATAATGGGACAAGAACAACCCATAGCTTTCTTCAGCAAGGCATTAAGAGATGCACCTATGAAATATTACATCATGGAAAAACAAGCTTTTTCCTTAATCAAAGCCTTGAAAGATTTCAAAGTTTACATCTTGCATTCACATGTCATTGATTTTGTTCCTCATGCAATTTTTAAGGACATGCTAACTCAGGATCCTGATGGTAAAAGAGGTAAATGGATTGCTATCATCTTAGAGTATGATCTAGAAATCAATCCCACCAAGCTAATCAAAGGGAAAGGACTGGCCAAACTGATGGCTGAAGGAAACTTTCAAGCATTGGACATAAACATGATACATTCCTGGGATGAACAAGAGGAGCTGGCGACTCCACCTATTGAAGAATCATTTCTGAACTCACTCTGGTATGTTGATATATTCTATGTGCTTTTTAATCTAAATTCTCCTCCTGGTTTTTCCAAAACAAAGTCCAGATTCTTGAAACAAAAAACTGTAAATTTTTACATTCTAGACAAATTTTTATATTGGAAAAATTCTATTGGTAGCTTGCTTAAATGTTTACTTGAAGTAGATACAAATAGAATCATGCATGAGTTTCATGAAGGAGAATGTGGAGGTCATCTCTATTGGAAAGCCACTGCCAACAAAATCCTTAGAGATGGTTTCTATTGGCTCACTCTTTTCCCTAATATCTCCAAGCTAGTAGTGAATTTCCATAAATGAAAAACCTTTGAGGGAAAGAGAAAAATACTTCCTTTGCCTTTACAACCAATTAGCGTTGAAGCTCAATTTCAACAATGGGGTTTATATTTCATTGGAGAAATCTACCCCGCCTCCTCTGCCCAACACAAATGCATCCTCACTGCAACTGACTTGGTAATCATCAAATTCCTTGAAACCAGTATTCTGTCCATATTTGGCTGTCCAAGAAAAATAATCAACGATAATACTGCTGCATTTAAATCCAAGAGAATGGTGGACTTTTGCCACAAGTATCACATCACGTTAGGGAATTCTACAACTTATTACCCTCAAGGTAATGGGTTGGCTGAGTCCTCTAACAAAATTTTGGTAAATATCATCAAGAAATTGCTGAAAGAGAACAAAAAGTCATGGCACAGCAAATTGGTGCATGCACTATGGGCAGACAGATTAACAAACAAGAAATAAATTAATATGTCTCCCTATCAACTAGTGTATGGCATGGATGTAGTTTTTCCAACATCTTTGGGAATCCTAGTGATGAAGCTCCTCTAAGAGATACAGTCAGAGGAGAATGATATACAAAGGAAGCTAAAACAAACCATTCATTTGCAGCAATCAAGGGAAGAAGTATACAATAGAACACAAGCAATACAAGAGAATATCAAGAAAATATTTGATAAGAGGAGCAAAGAAAATGATTTCCAGATTGGAGAAAAAGTGCTGAAGTGGGATTCAAGAAGAGAGGACAAAGGCAAGCATGGAAAATTTGAAAATATGTGGAAAGGCCCATACATCATCCATTCAGTTAGAGGTAACAATGCATTCTTCCAACAAGAAATGAATGAAACAGAGTTATTTGGAGGTCCTATCAATGGCAGGATGATCAAGCACTATTTTTGTTGAAATTCTTAGTTTAAATATTTTTTCATTGTACATATCATTTCTTGAATAAAAGATCAGAAAAATGAAACACAGAAAACAAAGAAAAGAAGAAAAATATGGCAGATAAAAAGAAGAGGTAAAGCCCCATACCAAAAAGAATGTTTCTGAAAGTGTGCAAGTCCAAATGCCACTACTTTTGAGAAAGGAAAGTCTTGTTCAGTCATACAGCCTAACCATGATTGAACATGTTTTAAATTTTTGCTGATAAGTTAGAAAATGAAGATTTTCCAAATAGTTTAAACTTGGCTCATCAGTAGACTAGGTTAGGAAAAGATACTGGTTCCCAAAGCTCAAATTTGAACCAAAGAGAAAAGAGAGGGATGAGTGACAAATTTCAAATTATAGCCCTCAGTTTTTCTAGTTTTAGTTGTACAAAAATAAAATCTATGTGCAACTTGTCCAAAATTCCACAACTCATGATAAATCAAACTTCCAAACCTTGATTTGGCCATGTTTTAAATTTTATGTTGATAGATTAGAGAATGAAAATATGTCAAACTGTTTAATCTTGAAAGATAAAGTAGATTAGGTAGAGAATAAAAGTGCTCATTAGTCTAATCTGAGCCTTTGGATGATATAAGGGTAGAATTAGATAGTTTTTTCTTTCAAAAGAAAAGATGATGTTCAGGGTTTGCCAATCCAAATGCACCCAAATGAAGAGATAATGTTAGGAAAGGTATTATGGGTAGGTAGAATTGATATTGAAGCAATCATGTTTTTCAGAGTGTAAGATCACAACTTCAAAGAACAGGAGTAATATCAGCATTTCAAAATGAAGGAAATCAACAAGCATGTGAGGCATCTCATATGCAAAATCAAAGATCTGAGGTTCTTGACACCTCCTAAAGGAGTTTCCCTCCCCAAGTGGAGCCATTGTTAGTCATCATTATTTTTCACTATCTTTAGATGACTATAGGATGTTTATAGATTTTTGAAAAAAATATTCCTTGAATATCTTGAGTTTCATAAATCTCACTGCCTTCATTATCCTTATAAACCTATTTTCACTATTCTTGAGTTGGTCTTCTCAAAGTCACCTTGTTGCTATTAAGAGACTCATTATGGGACTATTCTTCTCATTTTAATTTTTATTTCCTGCCTATAACCTCATTACCCTATTTTCCCCTGTCCATAAAATCCACCTTCCCTCTAGGGTTTCCTATAGCTAACTCATTCCCATGTCCCTTTGGGCATAATAACCTATAACAATACTCTGTTTTCACATGAAAATATCCAAGTCAAATTTCAGTCAAAATCACGTCAAAGGACACTCCCACTAGGTCATTAGGGTTTTACATTGTTTAAGGTCATCCTTGGATGTTTCAAGCACAAATTTTTCCTTTGCTAGAAGTTGGCTCAGATGTAATAGTAAGTCAAGACATAGTTATTCAAGAAAGACCTGAAATTTCCAAGGAGGCTTATCTTCTCAGTTCAGAAACCTGCAATGAGAAAAATGGACAAAGGTTTAGCACTTCTGCAGGAGTGTTGAAAGATTTGTCAACAAAAGGTACTGATGAGGTAGACTGTCTACTTCTGAATGAAAACAAATTACAACAAGGGAAATGGAAACACTTAGTCTTGAAGATGATTAGGGTTTATACACTTGTTAGTCGATTTGAGTGCCAAACAGTGATTGCTTGTAGGAAAATGACATGGAGGAAACACATAGGGCCAAAAATGAAGAAATCTTATCAGAAAATATTGATGGAATATAGAAGAAGGTAAGGTGAACTGGACATAAATGAATGAACTGAAATGGCTATAGAGAACTTATAAGACAACACTGATGATTGCTGTGAAGAACTGCAAACACTTAGGATTTTGAAGAAAGTAGCCAGAGAAGGTGGAGGAGTTAAGTTGAACCTTATGGTGGAAGCTACAGAAGATTTTGAAGATGCTACTATGATTAAAATCCCAAACTTGTCAAAATGAACTTGTCATGCCTCAAGAATCAAAAGAAAATCCAATTCAGTGACTTCGGAAACCTGCAAGAAAAAAGGTGTTAAAGAATATCAGTGACAAAGAAAAAGGTTTCAAACATTAGAAAGTGGGTTTTAAAAATTAGATCAAATGCCTCTTGTCTATAAAAGCTCATTTCACACCTCAAATGAACCATTGTTACCCTTCAAAAGATCAAAATCATTCAAAGGAGAGGAATTTGTGAGTTTGCTGAGAGAATTTGGGAAGAAATTCTTGGCGTTGCGCGTTTGGCTTGGTGCTGCGAGCCCAGGAGTTGGTGCTGCACTCTTGACCATTTTCCTCCACTCATTTTCTAAAGGCGCTGCGCACCTCAGAGGTGGTGCTGCGCACTTGGAGGAGCGATGCACTCTTGCCCGAGCAGAACCCTGTGCTCATTTTACTTGTCACCGCACGCTCAGAACTGGTGCTACGCACTTAGGCTTGGAACTGCGCCCTCAGCATTGGCACTGCGTGCTCGGATAGAGAGGGTTTCTCACTCTTCTAACAACCCAAATCACTGCAAATCACCTTAAAACCCCTGCCACCGTCATCCAAGCAATATTAAAGAGGTAAGTACATGATATAAACCCTATTTTTATGCCATTTGGTGAATCATTTAATCAATGGAATGAAACCCTAACCAAACCCTAAGTTTCAAGCTTGAAATCACTGCTTCATCCCTACTTCATATTCCTTGAAGAAAACCAGTTATAAACAAGGGTCATTATATTGCTTGAGGGTTTTCATTTATACAATTTTCCCATTTCTCACTCATTCCCTTAATTTGCAAAGTTGTCATTTCATTCCTTCCCCTCATTCATTTCACATCAGCCCTTGGGTTTCCAAAACAGAGTTTAACATGTCTAAGGGTGAAGACAGTGGTGGTGAGGCCCAAATGCCAAGGAGGCATGATCATAAAGGAGGAAAGATAAACATATTTGAACCCCTCAATACAAGGGAACTCATGGCATCTCCTCTTACTATTTCCTGCTTCAAACATGTAGGCTGCTTTGATTTTTGTGAGAAGGTGTAGCAAGTACAAAACCACCCTGAGCTAACAAGAATATTTATCATTAATTTGCATGACAAACAAGTCAATCTTGCTGGGGTCACCTTTGAGTTGTCTATAAGTGCCATTGCAGATGCTATAGGAAGACCAAGTGTGGGAGAAAAGTGGTTCAAACAAGAAAACCTAGACATGAGTTACTTTGAACCATACCTTAAACCTAGGTATAAAGATCATCACAAATCCATCTTTCCTTTTTCTCATCTACTTGATAGATATGAACCCATGATGAGGATAATCATAAAGTATTTCACATGTGAGGGAAGGTTTTCCCACCTCTACTGATACCACATCCGGCTTCTTATGCATTTCTCCAGAGTTAGGATGTTGCATATACCATATTATCTTTACCAAAGCATTGATAAAATGGCCTAGATAGTGCAAAAGAGAGAATACAATCAGCAAATGCAAAGCCTTTTTCATCATTCTCTTATCAAGATGGTGGTTATGCACCAACTCCAGCAGAAGAACATTCCATGGGATACCTTCTTTGTGCATGAGGTTTTCACTACTCCATATGGCCATCATCAAAAAGATATTCCTTCATCATACCATCCTCCCTTATGCACTTCTCCATCACACCCTGCTGTTCATACATCACCATCCACTCACGTTCCTTCACCTCATGATGATCCTTCCGCATCACCTTTCTGCAACCCTTCACCCTCATATCATTATGAAAAAGCATCAAGTAGTGATGAAAACATTGAGACATATGGCACTAAAATGAGTGACATTGAGCTATTTCCTTTGACATACCGGAGGGGCTACAGGCATGTGTTTTCTGCACTTGAGATGCAAGGGGCCATGCCTTCTACATCAACAAAACAGCTTGATAAGGGTAAGGAAAAGGTTGCAGAGCTGGTCATTGTTGAAGAGGATGATAAACATGAAACTGAGTAAGAGTTTCAATTGATTGAACTTGAGGATGAGGATGAGGAGAGGATTACCAATGTGTTGCTATAAATCAAGGATGCCAATATTAGTGAGCTTCAAGCTAATCTTGGTAGGGCATAGAATGTGATCAAATTTTATGAGCTAGAGAATCACCAGTTAGAGAAAAATAAGGCCATCAGTGAGGTTAGGGAAATCAGAGCTCAGAAAGAGGCTAGAAAATCCAAGGCATTACTAGATGAGACCTTGGGGACCTTTAGTGACAGTGAGGATGAGGAAGAACAACTTTCTAGGAAGAGGCCAAGGACAATTGGGCTGAGGAAGACTTTAGCCCGAGAAAGAAAGAAAGAGGTAGAGTTGGCAGAGCTTCTCACTCTAAGTGAGATGCTTGCCATAGAAATTGATGGAGATAGGGAGTCTTGGCTTGAGAGGGAAAACTTGCACCTAGAGGGTCAACTAGAGAAGGCCAAGAGAGACACTGACATGCAGAGGAAGATGGCAAGACATTATGCCATGCGAAATAGGATTGCAAGGGCCAATATCAAATGAGCCCTTGCAAAGATTCAAGCTCAAAATGAGGCAAAGGAGAAGGAAAAACTGAACCATTAGGGGAATTTTGAGGTCTAAAATGGGCCTCCTAAGGAAATAATATAATAATAGCTAAATCAATAAAATAAAATTTATTAATTTTCAATTCCCTTTTTGCACCAAAATCCATGTAACCGTAGTTAAATTCAATTCAAAAGTTGTACCAAAATAAAATTAATAAAAAATTTGTATTGATGTGACTATAAATGAGAATGAGTTTTTCAAGAAAAAATCATTATCATTGAACAACTAATGCATTTGTCCTTTGTACTTAAATAAATTAAAATAAAATATAAATATAAATTTATAAATTCTTAATTATATTATATGCTATTATTTAAAATTTATATTATTTAAATTGTATAATAACATGTAATTAATATACTATATAAAAATAATATAACATAATATAATAAATGTATAGGGATATGCATTGTTTCTTTCAAGAAATATGAAATGACGATAATATTATTTTATTCAAAAAGTGTGAAATGACATTTATTATGAGTACTTTACTTTGACTTTAAAAGTACTTAGAGCACTACCATGGTTAACCATGAGTTTTTATCCACTATTGAGAATGTGTCAAGTAAGCACCTTTAACTCAAGCAATGCCACCTCAACCATTAGAGATGATGTCATCTCCTAAAATGTGATTGGTTCTCATAAAGTGAATTTTGATTGTACGTTTTTCTTAGGAGGCCCATTTTAGACCTCAAAATTCCCATAATGATTCTTGCTGATGTGTCCCTCCAAGCATCCCAACCATGATCAACAAGCTAATTTCCAAATTTTGGCACCTTGTGCACATTTTTTATTTTTGACAATTTGGCTTGCAGAAAAAAGGGCCAAATGCGCAACACCATTAGCATTGCGCTCTTTTTTGGGGAACTAAAATGGGAAAAAAGTCAACATATTCATGTTCCTCATGCCAAGGAAATCATCCTTAGAAAATTTTAGACCATTTGGAGCAAAACTGGTCCCTCAAAAGGGCCATAAACTACCAAAAAATCACCTTTCTACCCTCTTTTCAGCACTGGCGCTGCGCGTTTAGAAGTCTTGGGAGAAATGGTTTTTGACAAGGAAAATGGGAACCCTTATAGAAACTGGAGGCAGATTTGGAGACTAGACAGGACATGCTTTCCAATGAGTTATCATGGAGCTCATTTGGTCACCGGGAAGGCTTCCAAACGTCAGTTGAAAAACATGAAATTTTTCCAGTCTTGGCGCTGCGCATTTGACCTGGCACTGCGCCCCTGTACCTTGGAGCTACGACCTTGCTAGGAGTTATTGAAAAATATATTTTGAAGCCTTAAAGTCAACATTTTTCCAAAATTAGCTCAAATGGTTATGTTAGAAGTTAATTTTGCCATAAATGTGTTTTAGATATTTTGCCTTGGGCCTTGCATGGTCTCAAAGGTCAAAGTGACTTAACTATGTAATAATTTACTTCTAAAACCCTATCTAGGGTTTCAAATCCTCATTTTGTAGATAAATACTGCATGCAATAATTCATAATGTTGTTGGTTGGTAAGTTGTTTTGCTGAGCTAAATGCTATTTAGACTCTGAGTTGTAAAGAAGTTTGGCTTTGGAGCCTTGTAAATGTCTTGGACTGAATATCAATGGAACCAGCACATTCATAGGATTCATGGACTCTGTTAGATGGTGATGTTATTCCACTCTTGTCAATGTTTTCCTTTGTTTTACATTATGTTCATTACTTCTCTGATAATAGAACAAAATTTTTAGATTGAGATATTTTGTTTTGGCACCTCAACTCTGTCTGTCATTATTATCTCTATGTTTTCCTCTGAAAGTAATAATTAGAGAATTCTTAACTGCTCTCTAGGATTACTGGATTTTTGTTTTGAGGTTTGTCTAGTGAAGTCTAGCTGAATAATTCTTAACTTCTCTTTAGTTTTACTAAGATATTGTTTTGAAGGCTTTCCTTGTTTGGAGTATAGTTAAAGGATTCTTAATTGCCCTTTAGTTTTTACTGAATTCATAACTTGATATCATCATATAATCATTTTATCTAAAGGATCCATTTGGATTTGTTAGCTTGCCCTATGAAACACCCTTGATTTATCGTTGTTCTCTTCAAACCTTTCATAGACCCCATGGCCTAATGGTTTGAATTTTTCTTACTCTATCTGTTCTCCTTAACAAGAAACCCAACCAAACAAAACAAAACAAACAAACCCTATCATTATAACTAGCCTAAAATTAGCATCCTAAATCAATCAAGTCATATCTTTTATCAAATATAGAGAGAGACCTCTCTGAGTCCAGGAAGGCTAGGTCCTAGGACCCCAAAGTTGGTTTGATGTTACCCTTGTCTATTTGGTCTTGCCAATCTGACAAATTACAGGGACATAACAAGCTCTTTGACTAACATATCATAAGATATATTTGTTTCTATATTGCTGTAGAAGAAAACCTCAATAAACTGCGTTGTCACATGGTTCAGAAATTCTGTGTTGCAGTAGTCATGGGGTTTTGATGTTCTTGGGCTATATTGAGCTTGGGAGATCTGTTTAACTAAGCTAGAATGATTTTTTTCTGACCCCCTTTCATATTTGGGTGCTATAATACATAAACTAATGGATCCATGCTTTGTTCTTCATTATTATAGTGTAATTTTCTGAAAAATGTGTTTTTGGTGCCTATAATGCTGATTTTCCTAAATAGGAATATTACACATGCTCACGCTAATGTCAGATTGACAGTTTTGGCTTAGCGCTGCTAGCGCCCTTATTTCTTGGAAAATCAATCTAATCCCTTTTTGACAGTGTTTCCTCAAATGGAGGAGAAGCTTCAACCTCTATAAATTCCAGGGAGGCGGGTTGGTTATTAAACGGTGGTGATAGAGTCAACCTCTCTGATTCTAGAGCTTTGATCTCATACATGGGGGATTTATCCCTTATAATGTTGACCTTCCTCCTCCTTTCATGTGCTCCCAATCTCTTCTCCCTTTGTATAAATTGGTCCCCATCCTTCCACTACTGGTTGGTCATTGTTGGGTTGGTATGAAATCTTGTTCCCTTTACATTCTTGCATTGTGATAACGCCTAAGTTGTTCAGGAGAAGGAATGCTTTAGAGCTTCGGTGAAGGACTCGTATTTTCACCAAAGGGAGGCATCCGAAATCAAGGCATGGGTTGTAATATCTCTCTTTTGTATTATTTAATAAAACATAAGTTGTTTGATTTTCTATATTTGTCTAATATTTTATGCAAATATTCTAGTACTCCTTGATCTACTAGATAGCTAATGTTTAATGATTATTATGTATTGGATTACGATTTTTGTTTCCTTTTGATCATCTGCAGGTATTCATGTGCCACCAGTAGCAAGGAGTGAGCCTAAATGGATCTTGGATCAAGGTCATCATCAATGAGTTTGAACATATCATCAGGAAAATGTACCTTTATCTCCTTTCTTGTCGCGTTTTGAATATTAGCTAAGAAAGATTTGCATTAGAAAGTATCTCAAGTTTCTAGACCCATTCTAGGGATAAAGAGATTGCCTC
Organism: Pinus albicaulis; assembly: GCA_034641835.2. NCBI lineage: Eukaryota > Viridiplantae > Streptophyta > Pinopsida > Pinales > Pinaceae > Pinus > Pinus albicaulis. The sequence continues at coordinate 288,071,127 of CM076577.1, read as the reverse complement.
TATCGACAGAGGGGATTTATCTTGACAACATAATTGGTGACTCCACTGGGGAGCCTAGCCTCTTAGCCTTCCTTTCCCGGACTGATCTCTGATCAGTTTGAACGATCACTAAAATCTAAGATTGCTTAGGTCTCTATTAGTTTGCATAGATTTTGATAGTCATTTCAATGTGTTAGGCCTAGTTTTGGTGTGAATTTTTTTTTCATTTTTCCTTGTTTGTAGTGCCCAAAGCATTTTTTGTTTTCATAGTAGCGTTGCCAACACTGTTCTATATAGCACAACTGCACAGATTTGTCTTTTAGCACATGCTTCTTCTCATCACAGAAGCGCTAATATCAGATCTAGGAAATGTTAGGGTTTCCCCTTGTTTTTCCAGTGTGTCTTGGCCCTTGAAGAATGTCTGTTGAGTCTCAATGACCCTTGCCTATGTGTTTGACTTGTTTGTCTTGTTTGAACAAGTGTATTCGTTTCTTTGACTTGCTGGTGAAGTTAGAGGATTTTTGACCATTTCAAACACCTTTTTTCACATTACTTCTGACTTGATTTGAAGTTGTTTTTCATATGCACTGGTCATCATTGTATTTCTAATCTTACCTTCAATTTAGCATCAAACATAAGATCTACGAGTTTCGAAGGGTGTGTATTTTTCCAAATTCAAAAGAAAACTAAAAGTGATTTTCATTTTAGTTCTTTGATTTGGATTGTCTTTATCATTTTTAAAAGAGAGTGAAAAGCATTTCATTCATGTTTTTTTAAAGCGATTTTTATTTCCGTACAATTGAAAGAAAAATGAAAAGTGTGTTTTTTGCATTTCTTCATTCGTTTCGTTCATTTTACTTTTGATTGCATTTCAAAGTAAAAAGTAAAAAACCATTTCATGTTATGCATCTTAGTGGAAAAGAGAAATGTTTTCATCTTTTCAATAAGTTGCATTTTTTGGGGAAAGTGAATTCGATTTGAAAGAAATGCATTTCATAGTTTTGAACTAGTTTGGGGGGGCATCAGTTTTTGTTGCACTGATTGCACTTTTGTTTGTATCACTTCCCTCAATAGTTTAGACTTCATTGAAAAATAAATATTTTTTTTTTACATTTAGCCTACATTGTAGGATTCAGGTGACATCAATTTTGAGCCAAAAACTGAAACTTAACTCGATATCAACATTAAAATTTACCCAATTTACCTTAAGGAGAATTTGGAACTAACGAGAACGTTTAGAGGTCTAGGTTAGAGATGTGTTCCAGTGTTGTAAAACGTAGGAGCTATCACTAATGGTCTGCGTTACAACCCGAGGGTGATATCTCATCCCACATATGGAAGTATATTGATGTATACCAAGTATATTTGGATCACTCTCATTGAATGGCTATGCATTAGACAACACTACTACAGACTGGACTCCCATGAAATGTTGAGTATATTTGGGGAGACACCATTAGGTTGCAAGCCTACCATAGGTAACCAAGTCGACCGCCTTGTAAATGTGATATATCAAACACAACATTGGAGGAGATCGGTTGTAGTACGTTAAATCCTTGGTCATTTTTCTATCATTTATCACCAAGGTGTATATTATAGTTCATGATAATTGGTAAACCTTTATGCCTAGTACACCCTTTTGATTTTTTTTTTTTTAATTATAAAATTAACTTCCCACGAAAACATCTTACCTATGCAGTTCCCCAACCTCATCATTTCTTGGTAAATTTTGGATTTTGATATTTTCACCTCGTCCTTCCTTGATCTTGTCTTGAAATTTCATTGTGGTTGAATCGTCAGATTCACCTCATCCCTCCTCTGAAGGATCTCAAGAGCCTCCTCTTTAGGTCCCCCAATTTCCAGTTGGACCCCTTGAAGCTCAAGGTGTCGAACTTGATATTTTCATAAGTGTACAACCCATTTCATCTCGATCACCACTTAACAATTCTCCTTGGATGACATCGAAAGACTCTAAGCTAGAAAGCCCTGAAATTTCTGTAGAGTTTACGGTCTTTCTTGAAAATCCACTCTTTTATCCGATTGTGGTCTCGCCTCAACATGGTTATAGTCCTTTTGATCAACTCATTGTTCCCCTCCTGCTTCTCTAGTAGCATCTCACTCTACTTTGCATCATTTATTTCTTGACGAAATGACATCCAATGCTGATGATGTCCCATTCCTGAGTGCTTCTTAGATATTTATAGGAAATCATTGGCACCTACATTCTAGAAGCCGCTTCATCTATGTTTCCCTCTGAAGGAAAAATTTTCCGCTCCATACCTCACAATTCAGGTAGTGGAACCGAAACACCATTTAGTCAAGTTGCATCTCCACTTCCACAAGGGTACACCTCTTTGGGAAGCCTTGTTTCAGGAGCTTCTAGTGCCACATCTTTATTTCTGGATCCCGTTTGGTCAAGGAGGATCCCCCCATATTCTGGCCATTCATCTCGAATGTGGCTACTACGTCTTAACTTGTTGTTTGACCTACATTAACTATTGGTCATAGGTCCATTTTGATAGGATCTTCTACCCCCTTCTCGCCATATACGATTACTGCAGTTCCACCATTGAGTGGAAAATATATGGTTTCGTCCATGCCTCGGGGGCTGTCTAATCCTATTTACGTACCTATGCTCTTGGGTGGGGGGCCACTGAACTCTGGACACGTTATAGGGGCGGGACAACCAAATGCTAGTATAAGTCGGACATTGTTTTCACAACCGACGAACATTGCCGTAGGAGTTGTTCCTTCGAGTTGTTAACCTACTTCAGCCGCATTCGTATATCAGTAGCCCCACGTTCAGTATTCTCAGGTTCAACAACCTCTCCAAAAACGAAACATACCATATTCATATGTTCAACAACCCAACATCCTTCATAAATATGTTCAGCAACTGAGTGTACATTATTAGTATGTTCCTCGATCAAATGCCTCTCAGCAGTACATCCAACAACCCCAACTTCCTGCAGGTGTTGTTGCGACTAACCCTCAGTTAGGTCATTCCACCCAAATTGGTTCGAATCTCCCTCTGGGTCAAATTTTTCCTCACCCCAATTAACCTGGTATTAAGTACCCGCCGCTTCCTCATGGTTAGTACCAGCAACCCGAGCTTGGGCCTCAACCTAGTGCTCCATATCAATAGATTCCTCAGTACCAGTAGGCCCAATTGGGACCTTAGGCTGGACCCTACGCTAAACAAGGACCACAGGCTGGACCCCATGTTCAGTAGGGACCACATGCTGGACCTCATGTTCATCAAGGACCACACCCTGGACCCTAAACACTGTTACCGATGAAATAGGTAACCGCATTGTTACCTACTTTCTTTTGGTAGCATAAAAAGCACGCGATTTTGAAAAGTGGTGATGCAGAATCACCCCCCTTTTTTTTGTGCACATTTTTGACACTCTAATATTTTTATTTATGAAGTATGAATATTTGTTTTAAAATGTTAGTGATTTTCATGCTAATTTTGAAACGTATTGATGCAGCATCAAATTTTTTTTTTTTTTAGAGCGGTGATTTTCATGCTAATTTTGAAACGTATTGATGCAGCATCAACCTTTTTTTTTTAGAGTGGTGATTTTCATGTTGGTAATAAAACACAAAACTTAGATTAAAAAATATATATAAAAACAATAAAAAAACCAATAAAAATGTTAAAAAAAAAAATGACTCGTAAAAATACAAAATTTAAACAAAATTAAATAAAAAAACAAAAAAAAACAAAAATATTCGAAAATTATATCAAAAGAAATGACAAAATTTGAAAAAAAAAAAACACATAATTTAAAGAAAAAAACAAAAATTAACCAAAAAAATTAAAAAAAAAACATCAAAAACATTTTTTTCCAAGTTATTAAAAAAAACCATATAATTTAAAAACAAAAATTTTAAATAGAAAATTTAAAAATAATTTAAATTACAAAATTAAAATTTAGATAAAAAAAATAAAATACAAAAAAGAAAAAATTAAATTTAAAAATTTAAATTAAAAAAATAATAATAATAAGAAAAAAAAAAACAAATTTTAAAATTAATAAAAAAAAAAAAAAAATAAATAAATAAATGAAAAAGACAATTAAAATAAAAAAAATATCATTAAAAAACAAAAAAAATGAAAAAAACCACGTGAAAATAATTAAAAAACAAATATCCATAAATTTACTGTTTTTTTTTTTTTTAAATGAAACAACTTATAAATTTTAAAAATGAAAAACTAAATAAACTAAAAGATTAAAAAAATAAAATAAAATAAATTAAAATTTAATAAATAAATTTTAAATTTTAAAAAATAATTAATCTAAAATATTAAATTTAAAAACAAAATTAAAAAAAAAAAAAAAAAAAATTAAAACAAATTAAATTTAAAATAAAAAATTTGAATTAAAAAAAATAATTTTAAATTTTTTAAATTTAAAAAAAAATAAAAAAAAAATATTAAAAATATTAGAAATAAAAAAGAAGAAGAATTTTTTGATCGTGGTGGCGTCGCCAATCGGCCTCCCGCCCAGGTGGCGGCGGAGGCCGGCTGCTTGGCAGGCAGGGAGGCTGCATGCAGCCCCCCGCCCCCCCCAGCGGCCGGCCTCCGCTGCCACCTGGGCAGGAGGCCGATTCCGGGAATTGCCCTCCGACGGCGGGAGGCCGATTCCGGGAATCGCCCTTCGGCGGTGAGAGGTCGATTCCGAGAATCGCCCTCCGACGGTGGGAGGCCAATTCCGGGAATTGCCCTCCCGCGGCGGGAGGTTGATTCCGGGAATCGCCCTCCGATTCCGAGAATCGCCCTCCAGCAGCGGGAGGTCGATTCTGAGAATTGCCTTCTCGCGGCTGGAGGCCGATTCCAGGAATCGCCCTTCAGCGGCGAGAGGCCGATTCCCGGAATCACCCTCCCGCCGCGGGTGGGTGATTCCCGGAATCGGCTTCGGCGGGAGGCTGATAGGCGGCGCCACCACGATCAATTTTTTTTTTTTTTTTTTTTTTAAAATTATTTTAAAATTTTTGTAATATATATATATATATATATATATATATATATATATTTTTTTTTAATTTGATTTGATTTTTTATTTTTTTTTAAATTCAAAAAATTATTTATTTATTTATTTTTAATTTTTAATTTTTTTTTTTTTTTTTTCATTTAATTTTTATATTTGAAATTTAATTTGTTTTGTTTTTTTTTTTTTTTTTTAATTTTTCTAAATTTTGTTAATAATTTTTATTAAATTTTGTATTTTTTTTTTTTTTTTTTTTTTAATTTTTTATTATTATTAAATTTAATGTTTAGTTTTTCCATTTATTTTTTTTAAAATTTAATAAATTTGTATTTTTTTTTTAAATTTATTTGAATTTAATATTTTTTTTTTAATTTTTTTTTTTTTTTTTTTATATATTATTATTATGTTTTTAATTACATAAAATTTTTATATTTTTTTTATTTCAATTAAAATTTTGTATTTAAAATTAGAATTTTTTTTAATTAAACTTAATATTTTCAAATTAATTTGTTTTTTATTTTATTTTTTATTTAATATATTTTATTTAATTTTTCATTTTTAATTGATTTTTAAAGTTTTTTAACTTTTTATTTTTTATTTCAAAATTTATTTGTTTATTCATTTATTTATTAAAATTTAATATTTTTCTTTTTTAAATTTAATTTGTTGTTTTAATATTAACATTTGTTTAAAATTTAATAAAATTTAATATATATATTTTTAATTTAAGTTCATATATATATATATAATTTAAATTTAATTTAATTTTTAAAATTTATTTGTTTTTTTAATATATATTTTTTTAAATTTAATATTTTTATTGTATTTTATTTTTCACTTTTCATTTTTTATTTTTTTACTTCTAATTTAAATAATGTATTTTTTTTTTTAATTTTTAGTTTAAAGTTTTAAATTTATTAAAATTTAATATATTTCTTTAAATTTAATTTTTTATTTTAAAATTAATTTTTTATTTTTATTTTTAAACATTTTTTTTTCTTTTTTAAATTTAATTTCTATATTTTCTTTTTTATAATTTCTTTCTTTTTTTAACTTTTTTTTTTTTAATTTAATATTTTAATTTTGCTTTTATTTAATTTTTTTTATTTCTATATATTTTGAAATTTTAATCTTTAAATTTTTTTATTTTTTATTTTTTTTTCTTAAATTTTAGGTTTTTTTTTTAATGTTTGAATTAATTTTTTTATTTTTATTTTATTTTATGTTTATGTTTATTTTTTTATTCCTATATATTTTTAAATTTTAAGCTTTAACATGTTTTTATTTTTTAAATTTATTTTTTTCTTAAATTTTAGGGTTTTTAATTTTTGAATTTTAAAAATTAAAAAATGGTTATTTCTATTGTTAAAAATGTAAAAAATATGACACAATTTTTTTTTTTTTTTTGTTATTCCAGCATCAACTGGTTTTGTTTTGAGGGTGTTTTTTCAATCCTTTTTTCAAGAAACAATTTTGTTTTTAGCATAATTTTATAAAATGTTGAAATTTGACCTTAAAAAAAACCAAGTGCATTCTGGAATACACTTTTTTTGTTTTTGGGGTGTTTTTTCATGTTTTTTGAGTCTTTTTGGGCTAGAGTTCCCGTTTTGAGGTTAGGTTACCTATTTCATCGGTAACAATGTTCCTATATCCAGCAAGGTCCACAACCCAAAATCCAGCAGGGGCCTTATCAACATCCACAACAAGGTCCCTTCATTCAACGTTAGCTACAACAAGGTCCTTACCAGAAATGGGGGCAGTATGCGTATCCAGGAAAAAATCTTCCCTATTGGGGGCAGAATCCATATCAACCAGGTTGGAGCGCTCGACCTTTTTCTCATCATCATCCTCCCCTGCCATTTTTGGCTACGTTGGAACTATCAGATTTTTCAAAGCTTACAAATGACCCCATCCAACATTAGTTGCATTGGTTGTCAGTTCCGACCAAAATCTTGGGATATTGTCCTAAATTTGAATGAAAGTCTAAGGAAGATCCCCAAATCCATGTTATGACTTACCACTTATGGTTCTCTTCTAACTCTTGGGTCAACGATTCAATTCATCTTCATATTTTCCAACGTACTCTGACCGGTATTGCGGCCAAGTGATATATTGAGCTCCCTCGAGGTGTTTTTAAGATTTTAATTCTTTGGATATGGCTTTCCTTACTCACTTCTATTTACCTATCCGATATGAAATTGTCACCCACCTCCTGACCTCATTGTAGTAGTCAAATGCTACTCACATTTCATATCACATTCATGAATGGCGATGTCACTGTCATAGCATAAAATTCGATATCCTTGATCAATTTTTAACTAAATGGTTTAAAAAATCATTTGTTCCAAATATTTCTTAAGATCTTACCATGAGTGGATGTGTCACGGAAGAGGAAGTAATTGCCAGAGCTCAATTTGGTTTATTCCAAATCTAGAACTCTATACGAGCTCCTGCCTAACGCGCAACGTGCTTCAACTGATCCGACATCATCTCAGTCTCCTTCTACGCCTCCAGTTGATGGCGCTATCGGGGCAGTCACCCATGCTGATAGTAGTGCACCCAAAGCTTCCTCGAAGTCTAAGTCTAGTATTGTCGCTCCACCCTACACTCCTTCTAGTAATCAGAAGAATCCTGGTAAAACCTCCAAGGTAAATGTTGTCCAATCTACCGCAGTAGAAAAATCCTTGAAAGGTAAGAAAAAGGGTAAAGGAAAATCCAAACCAGACAAACCTAAATAGGATTCGAAAAATTCATCTGCTGACAATTATTCAACTGTAATATTCCCAAATGGGGAATGCAACAATACAATGTAGAATGATAGATAAATAACACAACATCTTATATAAAGTAGGAGACCAATATGGAGACCTTTAATTTGTTATTACAACAGAAAAATATATGCAAAAAGGGGCCCATAAGATGTATAACAAGAAAAGGAAGCCTCCAATGAAAGAAATCCCTCAAAATGAGGTGCTGCAACCATGTATTAAGACTAGAAAAGCCTTACAACGTTATTTTATTGGCTCTGCAATAGCTGTAGATTACACATCATATCTAGAGAAAGTAAGTGGATAAAAAGTTAGATCTATACCAGATCCATACACTATACAAGCTCCTCTAATGAACCCCCTTAGGGATTTCAACAAAACACCATGTACAACTTGTAGATTTGAGATCTAAGACTGTAGATATACTGTAATATTCAGATCTGGAAAGTGGATCTGATCTGATATAAATAATAGAATGACCTCCTTCAACAGATATCCAAAGTGAAGGGTGGATCCCCAACACTAGGAAAATCACTCTCCAAATGATGTGTTGAAACACCCTGCAACTGCACATATAGGAATAATGCAGATCTAGATCTATACTGCACTGTAGGGATAAAAATGAGGTTGGCCTCATGCCAAGATCTGAAAATGACACTCAATATCTTCAATACTGTCCTCCAAATGAAGTAGAAACCTCCTCCACTGAAAAGACGCACTGAAATGGACTAGATCTGAAAGATCTAATCTCCACTTGTTGTAGCTTGCAAAAACAACCAAACCCTCAACATGATCTGCGCTGTAGTTGAAAGAAGAAGCTTGGCCCTAAGCCAGATAGTGGAAAATGCAATACAAACTCTCCCAAGAGCTACTCAATTGGAAGAGGTGGGATTCCCGATCAGGAACACCCAATGCTAAACAACATTCAATCTTAGCTAAACAGAAAGAGAAAGATATATGTCTAATCAGACAATATATTCAAAAATATGATAAACATCAACAACCTTCTAATGCTGCTATCCTCTTCCTTTTATAAGTTAAGAGCTTTCAAACCCTAAACCACTTCCAATGAGATCGCTTCTTTCACACAAGGCATATCCATCTAAAACTGCGCTGTGTCTCATTGATGGCCACTCCTCCATGACAACGCCATATATTTGGTCAAGGTTGACCCAGTCAAAATGTCCAACCCCTTTCACACCTAAGGGTGCTTGTTTTAACAACTAAGATTTAGCCTTTTCACATTTGGCATTGATTTATTCATTATTAAGGAGTATTATGGACCTCCTTTGCTCTTTTATTCCTTAAACAAAGTAATAAAACAAAAAATGAATATTCCAATTAGCCCATGACTAATTGGCAATATTACAGTCCTCCCCTCCCAAATGTTGCTTGTCCTCAAGCAATTGTCAAGGTGAGTGCTGCAACTCTTCTCCTCCTCCATTGGTGACACCAACATATGATAAGCTTCCTCCATAAGCTAAGTTTTCACCAATACAGCCCTCCATGAATTGCTCCTCCAAAGTACTCATGAGATGTAAATAATCCATCCCATAAGGAGACAATAGCTCAAATGAAACAAACATGGTTTGACCAATGTTTTCCCTAAAACATGTAGCATAACATACATGGAGTATCTCCATCCCATAGGGCACATACATACCTCCCATCCTCCCCCCATACATTTCCATAAAAAGTACAAGTACATCATCAATGTATGGGATCAAAAATACATACATACAAACAGAAATTTGTGCATATGGAGGTGGGTCATAGTCCCACATATGGAACTAGAGTAGTGCATTTCCTGACTGCCTCTGATCATGATGTGGTAAGTGGTTTCCCCACCACTTACTTGCTGCCCATCTCATCTCACTATGGCTGAAAGTGTGAGATATATTTGGTGCTTTAGGAATGCACCCATCATGAAACAAAATCTCCCTGTGTCCTCCAATAGAGTGGCCATGTTCAGAAATTTTTGTGGCCCAAGGTTGGCCATGAAGTTTATAAGGTACGATACTGCTCCTTGGAGTCATGGCCTGCATATACATGGTGAAAGAATGAAAACAATAATAAAATGAAACATTATTTACATGAGCATATTCTTCACCAAAGTTCCTCCCTAAACAAATGGAGTGGTTTATAGATCTATCCCCTTCCTCAAAAAGAGAAAGAGATGGCTGAATTAACTCTTTTATAGAGTTATGTTGCTGCCCCATCCCCACATGGTACATGCATCTTTGAAAATGCTGATATAGTTCTCCTTCAAAGCCCTTCCAAGTGTAGCTCCTCATGATGATGTTGTAGAATCTCATGGAATATGTGTGGTTGAAACATAATCCTTCATAGGCCCTTTGTAGTAACTTCTCCTTGAGCTTGGAGGCTCTAGACAAGAATATCCTACCATGATAATAGATGACTCCTTCTTGGACTAAATAGCCCTCTTCATGTAGCTGTCATCAAGTATCATGCATGTGTACAGATCCTTGGAATAATCCACCAACAGTTGGGATTTTCAATTTGGATCAATCTCCTATAGTGACAGTGCTAATGATCTAGCAACATAAATGTTTGTCATATGGCTACTCTATTCCTTGACATCTCCCATGCCCAAGGTATATGTTGGAATGTTACTCCTTCCATGCTTCTCCTCCCACACTGCAGAATCTGAAATGAGAGTGGGTGATGATGATATTGGGAGAATATCTCCCTCCTCCTTCAGCCTACCCAAGACTCCCAGCGTTGTATCATTGTCTTCTAATGCTCCCATCCCTCTTGAATCTATGCTTGGAGCATCGTGTTGTGAGACATTTCCCACAAGATTTGAATCAGGTGGCCTCCCAGGTGGTTTGCCACTAGATAATAGTGTCCCATGCAACAATCTCATGAGCGTGATAGATGGGACTATAAGGTCCTTGCTTCCACTGCGCAAATCCATATCTGATTTTTTTGTGGAAGTTGTATGTGAGGGATATGTATTGATGCCTTTGATCATTTGATTTTCATGACTCTTATTTTCCACCCATTCCATTAGCAAAGCCTCCCAATTAGTGGTGACTTTCCCCAATGTAATCAACCATTGAATACCCAATATCACATTGGTGTTAGGTATGTCAACCACAAAAAGATGATCAATCAAAGTATAAGTCCCCATGGTGACTAATAGGGATGGCACATAATGCATGCATTGCATTGTTATATCTCCTGGGACTAAAATAGAGAATCCCTCAAAAGCATCAGTGGGTATTTCCCTCCTTTGCACTAGTTGGGCATCAATAAAATTGTGGATAGCCCCACTGTCAATGAAAACAGAAACCCTCTGATTCAAGATGGAACCTTGAACTCTTAAGGTCAAGTATTTAGGTACTCCTCTCAAAGATGCAAGATCACATCCAATAGGAGCAAATGATCCCTTCCCATCTCTTGATGGTGTTGGCTCTCCTCCTGCAGTGTCAACAATGTGACCTCTCTTTGGTTCCTCTTCTTCTTCCTCCTCCTCATCTGAGAAGACCTTTATGTAATGTGCTTTCCCAGCTTCACATTTATGTCCAGGTTCCCATGATTCTTGGTAAGTGAAGCAAAGCTTCCTTCTTCTTAGATCTCTCTGGACATCATCATCAAGAGGTTTCTTGTATGAGCTCTCCTTTGAATGAGCAACCTTTTCTTCCTTTCCTTTTGAAGGAAAAGATGGCTTATGCTGAAAAGTTGCCTTTGCTTTTGGCAAGTCATCTTGAAGGTCTCTAGCCATTTCAATAACATCATGTAGGGTAGTGGGCTTGGTAGATTTAACAAACCCATGAAGAGGTTCATCTAAACCATAAATGAACATGTACACCCTTCTTACTGCAGACAAATCAGGAACCATAACATAAAGTCTTAAAAATTTAGAGATGTAAGTTTCTGTATTACCTAATTGTTTCAACTTTGTAAGGCTCATGAATGGTGCCTCTGGATCCCTTCTATCAAATCTTTCCACTAGCCTTCTAGTGAACTCTGAATAAGCAGTCACATTGGCATGACCCAATGTAGACAAGCCATGAAACCACTAGTCATGTGCTTCACCTTCAAGGTGCAGTGATGCAATCTTGGTAGCCTCCATCTCTGGAACCTTGTTCAACTGAAAGTAGATGTAAAGTTTTTCTACCCAAGATTTGGCATAAAATTTGGATGACCCATCAAAATTGGGTAAAAATAATCTGCCCATAGTGTGGTGTCGATCATGATTCTGAATGAATCCACCACCTCTGTGATGATGCCTTGGTCTTCTATTGTCATTTCTTTGACAGAACTCTTGAAAACTAAAGTGATCTTTGAATCTTTGATTTTGAGACTCATATTCTTCAAAATAATCTTCAAGGGATTCATGCTCTTGAAACCCTTCATTTCCCATAGCAAAAAATGTAGGCATGGTAGAGCGTTGGGAAAATTGTGGCTGATGCATTGGTTGATCATTCCAGTGATGAGATATGCTAGAGCCTTCTCCAAGATGAATTCCTTTAGAGTATTCCTTGATTCTATCCATTCTCATCTCTTTTATCTCTCTAACAATATATTTCATGGCTCTAAGAAGGATTTTAGGGAAATCCTTATCTTCATCTTCACCGCCAGATAAAGGGGCTTTACCCTTGTCTTCATTATCATTTGTGTAATAAAAATTTTTGTGTCTTCTCTTTTGATACCTCTTCTCTCTCTCAGTAAGAGGCTCTCCTTATTCAGAAGACATATTGGATTTTTTAGAAAGAACAGGCTGTGCCAAGATGATGCTCTGATACCACTGTAATATTCCCAAATGGGGAATGCAACAATACAATGCATAATGATAGATAAATAACATAGATCATCTTATATAAAGCATGAGGCCAATATGGAGACCTTTCATTTGTTATTATAGCAGCAAGATGTATGTAAAAAGGGGCCCATAAGATGCAAAACAAGAAAAGGAAGCCTCCAATGAAATAAATTCCTAAAAATGAGGTGCTGCAACCATGTATTAATACTGGAAAGCCTTACAACGTTATTTTATTGGCTTTGCAATAGCTATAGATTACACATTAGATCTAGAGAAAGTAAGTGGATAAAAATTTAGATCTATACTAGATCCATACACTATACAAGCTCCTCTAATGAACCCCCTTGGGGATTTCAGCAAAACACCATGTACAACTTGTAGACATGAGATCTAAGACTGCAGATCTACTGAAATATTCAGATCTGGAAAGTGGATCTAATATGATATAAAAAATAGAATGACCTCCTCCAACAGATCTCCAAAGTGAAGGGCAGATCCCCGACACTAGGAAAATCACTCTCCAAATGATGTGCTGAAACGCCCTGCAACTGCACCTACAGGAATAACACAATTCTGGATCTATACTGCGTTGTAGGGATCAAAATGAGGTTGGCCTCATGCCAAGATCTGAAAATGATGCTATATATCTTCAATACTATCCTCCCAATGTAGTAGAAAACTCCTCCACTGAAAAGAAGCACTGAAATGGACTAGATATGAAAGATCTAATCTCCACTTGCCGCGACTTGCAAAAAAAACCAAACCCTCAACATGATCTGTGCTATAGTTGAAAGAAGAATATTGGCCCTAATCCAGATAGTGGAAATGAAATAAAAACACTCCCAAGATCTACTCAATGGGAAGAGGTGGGATTCCCGATCAGGAACACCGAATGCTAAACAACATTCAATATCAGCTAAAAAACAAAAGAAAGATATATGTCTAATCAGACAATATATTCAGAAATATGATAAACATCAACAACCTTCTAATGCTACAATCCTTTTCGTTTTATAAGTTAAGAGCTTGCAAACCCTAAACCACTTCCAATGAGATCACTTCTTTCACAAAAGGCATCTCCATCTAAAAATGCACTGTGCCTCATTGATGGCCACTCCTCCATGACAACGTTGTATATTTGGTCAAGGTTGAACTAGTCAAAATGTCCAGCCCCTTTCACACTTAAGGTTTCTTGTTTTAACAACCAAGATTTAGCCTTTTTACATTTGGTATTGATTTATTCATTATTAAGGAGTATTATGGACCTCCTTTTCTCTTTTATTCTTTAAACAAAGTAATAGAAAAAAAAATGAATATTCCAATTAGCCCATTTCTAATTGGGAATATTACATCAACGCGCAAGCCTAAATATCATTTTTTAATATGTGATGATGATCATTACACCAAGGATTGTCCTTTGCGTACCGAAGTTTCCCATTTTCTGAAGGGCGCCCTCGGGACCCCGACTGTCTTGAAAGAGCCTTTCCCTTCTCAGCATACGCAAATGGTAGATCAACCCAAATCGTCTGGAAAATCTCAAGTTTTCATGACTGGAATGGAACCTATGTATATTACCATGAGATTGAAAGACTACCTCAATCCATCCAAAGCTCCTATGGAACCGAAAGTTGCAGATCACACTTCCTCTTCCACACCTCCTATTTATAGTTCTCTCTAGATCGAGAGACCTATAAGTGAGTCCATAGTCTGACCACCTCCAAAAGGTGTTCTTCGAAAATCGTCTTGTAATATGAATGCAAGAGTTGCACAACACTACAATATTGTAGAGGATTTAGCTCAAGCACCTTCGACGATGTATGTTTGGAAGTCCTTCAATTGTGTCCATCACAATGGAAGGCATTATTGCCTTCTATTGGAGGGATTCATCTATTAGATTCCAATATTATTAATTTCGATATTGAGAACTTCATTCCTCGCCTCCCATCTCAAGAATATTTTCTGATTCAAGTTACCGTGATGGGGAAAACCATTCATATGACAGTTGTTGATGAAGGTGCTTCGACCTACATCGTTTCTATCGCTTGTTGGAAAGCCATTGACTCTCCTCCATTGAGCCAATCCCCGAAGACTTTGGAAGATTTAGACGGTAGAGGTTCTTGGTCGTATGGTATTCTCAAATCTTTGCCCATCCTATTGGAGGGAAAGACGATAAATTTATACATTGAGGTGGTAGACACCAACTTGAATTATAACCTCCATCTTGGATGCAGTTGGACTCATGCCATGGTTTGCGTGGTATCCACCCTTTTCTGTGTCCTCCACTTTCCTCATCAAGGAATAATCATGACTATTGATTAGTTAGCATTATTTTCCTATGATTCTTCAACATGAAACATTACTTATGTTGGGAATACCACTACCCCCTATGAGAACATTGGGCTGGGTATTTTCAAAGACTCATCCCTTATAGGAATTTTTCCACTCCCACCTCTAAATGTCACCACTATCAATATGATATCATCTGGTCATGATCCATGGATTGTTCCCAGTCCCGAACAACTTGAAAGTTTTGTTGATGTTATGCCTTTGAGCCTTGCCAAAAAAATGTATGAGAGTATTCTTATGGCTTCTGAAGCTGCATCTGAAACCAATGATCGATTGGTTTCTTCTTTGGACACTTATGCGTAGTCTCCTTGGTTTGGTTCTTGGGAATCTGATGATCCCTTGAATGAGACTTCCCCCACCGATGAAAGTATCTTGGAGGTAATTTCTATTGAAGAAACCCCATGGGAGGACATCATCGTTCTTCATTTCTCCCAACCCTAGGTGACATCTCTGCCCATCTAGAATCCCATGCTTTTTCTGTACTGACTGGCCTAGTTTAGAATCCCATATTGATTCATGAAGTGTTGTCTTAAGGGAACATGGAAAATATTACTCCAACCATTCCGATCGAAATATTTATAAAACCAGGGATTTTCAAGAATGTCCACATTGGTGCAACTTGTTCTCCTGACGAGATCAAGATCTACACCGAGATTTTCCAGGAATTCTGTGATGTCTTCGCGTGGTCATACGAGGAGATGCCTGACATTGATATGAGTATTTTCATGCACGAAATAAATACCTATCCCGACTCGAAACCCCTTCGCCAACGACTTCGTCCTGTGCACCCAAGAAAGGAAGTTGCCATAAAGGGTGAATTTGGAAAAATTCACAAAGCCGGTTTTATCTATCCCATACCATGGACAGATTGGGTCTCCAATATTTTTCTCGTTACTAAGAAGCAAGGGACCATCTGGTTTTTCTTTGATTATCATGATATCAATTGAGCGTGTCATAAGGATAATTACCCCACTCCCTTTATCGATCAAATCATTGACGAGTGCGTCAGGAGTGAGATTTTTTCCTTTATGGACAATTTTTCTAGCTATAGCCATATCAACATTGCTCCAGATGATCATCACAAAACCATTTTTATCTGTCCATGGGGGACCTTTGCCTACAAAAATCTCCCTTTTGGCTTAAATAATGTTGGAGCCACCTTCCAGTGAGTTATGTCATATGATTTTCATGACATCAAGCACATAGTTCAACCATACCTCAAAAACCTTCTGACTCATTCCGTGAAATGTTGAGATCACCCAAAACACCTCAAAGACATATTTCTTCACTGTCGACACTATAATATCCAGTTGAACCCTCATAAGTGTGTATTATGTGTCGAATCTGGTCGATTCTTGGGTTTCGTGGTGTCTAAAGAAGTCATCCACATCAATCCTCTTAAAGTAGAGGAAATCATCAATTTTCCTCCTCCCTCTTTTGTTCATCAACTGCAAAGCTTACAGGGGTAAGCCAATTTCCTCCGTTGCTTCGTACTGAATTATGTTGAGCTTGCCAAAGGGTTTACTCGCTTATTGAAAAAGATAATCCCATTAATTTGGGATGAAATTTTCCAAATATCTTTTGATTCTTTGAAATTATTCCTCATCAGTTCTCCTCTACTACATCCTCCCAATTATCACTGCGATTAATTCCTGTATTTGGCCACCGTAGATAGCATTATTGGTATGGTGTTGGTTCAGGACGATGACGATGGTCAAGAGAATGTAGTGTACTACTTGAGACATAATCTGTTTGATGCTGAGACCTGCTATGCTGATGTAGAGAAACTCGCGTCAGCTGCTATCCATGTTGTTAAAAATTTTCGTCATTACATTCTCCTCTGTAAAACTTTGGTGATTTCTAATTGTAACCCCATGACCTACATTATCACGTGTTAGTTTTTTAGGGGCAATTACTAGAAATATATTTTCATCCTTTAAGAGTTTGACTTAGAATTCACTAGTGCTAAGTCTAAGAAATCCCTTGTCTTTGCCAAGTTGATTTGCGATCTTCCCACCATGGCCGACCCCACTCCTTTTGTAGCGTTGATTCTAGGTGAATCACTCTTTCTCATTAGTACTCTTGATCCATGGTATGGATACATCATCATTTATCTCTAGACCCAAAATTTTCAGCCAAAGATATCACACTCTAAGTGATGACGGATTCGTTACCAATCCCAACCTTACCGTATTGTTGGAGACACTTTATATTGCACTAGTGTTGACCCTATCCTTCGTCGATGTTTGACTCTCGAGGAAGCTGAGAAAGTTCTCAATGACTTCCACTCTGGGGCCTGTGGTGTTCACATTTTTGGTTATGTTAGTGCCCAACAAATCCTTCACACAAGATATTTATAGCCGTCTCTCTTTAAATATTGCATTGTTGCAGTCTAAAAATTCCATGACTGCCAAATCTACTCTCGGAAAGAACACACCGCACTCTCACCCTTGCACCCAGTTGTGACCTTTGGACCATTTGCGAAATGGGGCATAGATTTCATGACTTGTAACCCTCTCTTGGCCAAGGGGAATGGTTATATTATTGTTGTAATCGATTATTTCACTAAATGGCCCGAATTGATGCCTACATACGATAATGAAGGTCTAACTGTGGCGCAATTCCTGTTTAATCATGTCATAGCTCAGTTAAGTGTCCCGAAAGAGATTTTCACTAATCATGCCTCTAATTTTTGAAATCATATGATGAAAGAGCTCGCTTCTCAGTTGGGGCTACATCACGATAGCTCCACTCCTTATTATCCATAGGCCAATGGCCAAGTTGAAGTTGTTAACAATGTTTTGGTGACCATACTTCAATGAACCATTGGGAAACACAAATGAGATTGGAATCTCATGCTCTTCTAAACTTTGTGGGCTTATAAAAATTATGATAAGACTGCCATTAGATTCATACCATTCTAATTGGTGTATGGTTTAGAGGCCACACTCTCGATTGAGTGTGAAATTCCTTCTTTGAAGCTAGCCGTTGAACTAATTCCTTGCACTTCACTAGAAGAGGAACATTTACTTTACCTCGAGCATCTTGATGAGACCCGAAGACTTGTTGCTTTAGTCATTGAAGCACAAAAAAGACGAGTTAAAGCTCAATATGACAAATCTGTCAACCCTCATGTTTTCTCGGAAGGTGACTTAGTCCTGATTTACGACCAATCCCACGATAAATTGGGAGTTGGGAAACTCGAGCCAATTTGGCATAGGCCCTATATCATTCAATGAGTATTGAACAAGGTGCCTATTAGCGAGCATATTATGAAGGAAACCAATTTGCTGAGCCCCGAAATGGGCTCTATCTGAAGAAGTATTACGCTTGATCATGAGTGTGATGCTTTGTACATTAGTGTTTTATTCATTAGTGTGATTTGATTGGATTTTTGGTGTGATTGTTTGCTTTGCAAATATGTTTCCTCTGCTCACCTTGTGTTCCAGTTGGTTTTCAGATGTCATCGAATCATTACATTGGTTTTGCTGATGGCGCTTTTCGTAGCATATAGAACCTGTCTTCCGCAACATGGGCACTCTTTTCCCCTGATGGTGATTTGATTAATTTACAAGGTATTTTAGAAATATTGCTTTTACAAGGTATTTTAGAAATATTGCTTTTACAAGGTATTTGTTTGGGTTGAAAAACTAGCAATATCACCAAATATAGTGTGATTATCGAGCTATTATCGGATGCAATTGATCTCGGGATTAGTTATTTGGTTGTTAAATTAGACTCACAACTCGTCGTGTTATAGTTATATGGCCATTATTATATGCGAAATCCTCAAATTTTGTGTATGTATTCGTGTGTTTGATTATTGGAAAGAAGTTTTGATTTTATTACATATCAAAATATTCCAAGATGTTTAAACACATTAACAGATACATTAGAAAATCAAGTATTAGATAGACATCAGCGCAACATGTAAAAACCAATACATCATTATGGTACACAAGTAGTCGTAGAAACATGCATATATATATATATATATATATATATATATATAAATATACAGGCTGTCAAGTGTGTTACATAAAAATCTCAAAAAATATGTATTCTGTAACAAAAATGGCTCTCTGAGCCTACATCAGTACAAAAATGTAAACAGAGGGCTTCTATCCACCCACATGGTGCTCGTGATAGCAGGTGACCGCTCATATCACTCACCAGAGTAAGCGACCCAGTCTTCCTGGAACATCTACCATATGCCTCTGAAAGCAAAGGGGAATATCTTCAAAGGTAACATACTTTGGGATGCCTCTCGTGAGGCCTACCAACTTCCACTCTATCTTGGCTAATGGGTCCGCTCCCTTATCATAGGGAACATCCTTCACCGGGCGAGCTACCATCCTCACGATAGGTGACATTCCTGGTGGTCTCTAAGGACCCAAATCTATAGAAACATCATAAGTTTAGATTTCATAATACATGAAAAAAACATTCAAAAAGTAAAAAATGTTAAATTTTTTTTTTTACCTGCATCAGTCCACTGTGTGCCTAGCGGAATGGGTAGATTTAGATCTCCCCAGAAATCGATTCCTGCGTATGCATAGTCCTCAACCATGATGAGTTGACGACACAATCAGTTGAAAAACGATGTAGGGAAATGCATCTGCTGGCCCCCACCCTAATGGGGCATTATATCACACCACCTCATCAGCCTCAGGTCTCTTGGGGTTGGATCATGGATCTCCAACTGTTGATACTGAAACAAAGGTACTCTCTCCAAGAAAAAGGTAACCAATATGGACCCGTACCCAAAATTTTTTAGTTGACCTATTTTGCACTTGGTAAATTGGCTCTTCATGTTAGCCAATAACTCCTCACACCAGTTGAACATAATAGGGGTCATACAGTCCACCACGTACTTGAATTTGGATTTTTTTGGCTCATGCAACACCTGGGCTCCAACCACTCAAGTCATGCAATGTAGGATTGTGTGCAAGGGAGGAGCTCTGATAGATTATATCTCTATCTTCCTGCTCTCAGTATTTGTAGCCCCAGGTTAGTGTCTCTGAATGAGCATACTAGTACTCTCACCTCCTGCGTAGAATCTAGAGAGTTGGATCCTATCCCCCCTTCGGGATAAGCCTGTAATGAAATAGATTTCCATGACATATAATTCCATTTCCTGGTCTCCAGTTATGAATATCTGGCGATCTACGTCCCATAGTCCAATCAAATGTTGAAGCAGGTACAAATGAGCTATTAGCCTTTATGTTTGAAAGAACTTCAGCAATCCACAATTGCGCAATACATTTATGCAATTTTGGTCTTGGAGTGCTTGGTGGTATTCCACCTCATGGCCTCTTTCTTTATATTCGATCATTATTTCTACTAAAATCACCTGCGAAACATGTTCAAATGAAATTTTAGGAGCTTTCATCGGAGTAGTTTTTGAAATAATTCATTATTAAAGGGTGGATTCCTCACTTTAAAATATTCCCGTGGTAAGCGCGACTGTCTAAATTAATTAGGAATTGGTGGCGTGCTTCCCTAATGGGCTAAGAATGACTAGCGTGGGTCCGATAGCTCGAACCCGCACTGACCATGGGCGATTTTGAAGTTTGAAATCCTCCCCCATCTCTAAATTTCTAAAGATAAACACTTAAATAATGGAATTACAATGAAGAGGAGAGTTTGAGCTCTTACCTGGCACTAACAGATCATTGGATGGTGTCTTGGATCGGTTGCACCACTGATCTGAAATTCAAAGGGAAAATGGGTGAAATGAACTTCTCTAATTTACTCAAAATAGAAAGGTGAAAATGAATTTACTTTTTGTCTATTTATAGATGTTTGAAAATATTTTCACCATTATTATTTTTCCTCAATATTAGTGATGTTTTCCATTTTTATGTAGTAATAAGACCTTTACACTATTGATGATTATTTAGGATGAAAACGAGTTTTATTTTATCTCTTTTTTGGACTTGGTAAAAAATAAACGAAAAAGGAACCCCCCTGTAGTCAATTTCCAGCTCTTTTCTAACTCTCAAAAAATGAAATTATTGTCGAGTACTTGTCATTTATAAGTCTTTAAAGTAAATGAATTGACGTAGCCTCAGTACACGTTTACCCATTTTTCGGGTTGAGGTTCACTATTTATGAAAAAGGAATACCTTGATCGAACATGGTCAAGAGGTTCTCTCAGGTATTTTTTTTCTACCTTTTCGATTAGAGAGATGATTTACAAAAAGTGACATAATGGATTTTTCTTTTTGTTTCTTTTCAAACTCCTTAACATGAAAATTTTCTAATTTACCCTTTCATTGGACTCGTTAAAGATTAAATGGTGAAAGACTTGTCACCATGACGAGTCTGAGTTCCTCCTTCCTAGGGCTCATTAAAATTACAAGGATGGATTCATTCGAAGAATGAACTCATATGCTTAACATATGTTATCCTCTTCACATTGGCTATAAAAAATAAAGAGGTACTCGTTGGCAATAACGGGGGAAGATTGAAAGTGAACATCCTATGTGTATTTTGGGAAGCTTATCACTTTTGAACATGAAACTCATCTGCAGTTCGCTTCGTGTTGGCGATATCCTTCATTTTTAATTTTACTTCCATGGGTTTGGGAAATTCATTTTCCTCTTATTCGATCACCATATTTTTCATCATGACCTCTGATCCCATTTGAGTCAAATGCTTCCAAACACCGCAGTCATGTCACAAACATGTTCAAGATAAGTCCTTCTTGTCAAACATCCTTTTCTTATATGACCTCCTCAGTTACAATACTGAATCACTCCTATCATCTTGAGATATCTATTGTTTCTTGTTGATGATGTGGGAAACATTATGGCCCTCCTTCGATGAATCACTTCTTGTCGACTTCAGCTCATTATCCGGGAAGGTGGTTTAGAAACTTATTTTCAGTACCTTGGAGCTTGCATCCCTTTAATGGCAAGTTATTCGTGTTCTATCACGGGTTCACATCATTGGCCTTCGATCAAATGATTCTGAAAGTGTTCGACTTCAACACATTCATTCACACTTGTAGATTGTGTTTTTGTACCTTGAGGGCCATCGTCATTATTGGTGGTTTCTCTCATGCCTGTTAACGATTTTCATTATTAACCGGTAATTAGGTGGTTTCTACCATGTTTGATACCAACACATATATTTCATGGCTAGATTCGTAAATTGGGTTGATTGAGATCACGGTGAAGACCTTGGATCACATCTAATTTTGATCCAGGATGTGGGGAGTTATTGAGTATTCATGATTGTATATATGATCCTATCTAGATGGATGGCTGTGTCCATACCACAGATCCATTTATATGATATCTTTAGATGGATGGTTGCTACCATGCCGTGGTTTCATGTATTATTTGATGCCTAATGCAGAGTTACGTGGTTAGGCATATTCCTACTAGAGATTTCATATATTGTAATATGCTTGATTTGGTAGGTTTCCTAGCAATGATCTGAGTTCTTTTCCTTGGTTCATAAAGCATTTTAGCCATCAATCTCAGTTCTGTCTTTATGCTTTAGGGGAATCTATTACATAGTGATTTGTCACCATGCTCACTTCCTGCCGCTGATCCTAAATTTCCCTATGACATACCCTGTGTAATGTTTCCACCATGGAGAAATATGTAAAGACATCCCCTGAAGACTAAAAAAAACTTCCTAGGAATATTACTGAAGGAACTTGGTCAAAAGCCTAGTTTTCTGGGCCAATGTTTTTTCCAGTTTCATGCTCGCACTGATTTCAGATTGAAAGTTCTGGCTTAGCTCTGTCAACACCCTTATTTCTTGGAAAACCACACTAATCCCTTTCTGGCAGTGTTTCCTCAAATAGAGGAGAAGCTTCAACCTCTAGAAGTTCTAGGGCGGTGAATTAGTTGTTAAATGGTGGTGATAGAGTCGAGCTCTCTGATTTTAGAGCTTTGATCTCATCCATGGGGGGTTTAACCTTTAGAAATTTGACCTTCCTCCTCCTTTCATGGGCTCCCAACCTCTTCTCCCTTCTTATAAATTGATCCCCATCCTTCCACTACTGGTTGGTCATTTTTGGGCTAGTCTTAACTCTCGTTCCCTTTAAATTCTTGCATTGTGATAACGTCTAAGTTGTTTAGGAGAAGGAATGATTTAGAGCTTTACTGGAGGACTTAGATTTTAACCAAAGGGATGCCTTCGACATCAAGGCTTAGGTTGTAAGCTCTCTCTTTTGTATTCATTAATAAAACATCTGATGTTTTATTTCTATATTTGTCTAATATTTTATGCAAATATTATGGTACTCCTTGATCTTCTAGATAGCTAAGGTTTAATTATTATTATGTATTAGATTACATTTTTTTTTTCCTCTTGATCATCCATAGGTATTCGTGTTTCACCAGTAGCAAGGAGCGAGCCTAAAAGTATCATGTATCAAGGTCATCATCAATGAGTTCAAACATAGCATCATGAAAAGGTACCTCTATCTCCTTTCTTGTTGTGTTTTGAAGATTAGCTAAGAAATATTTGCTAGAAAGTATCTCAATTTGCTAGACCCATTCTAGGGCTAGAGAGATCGCCTATGTCCGTAGAGGGGGTTTATCTTGACAACATTATCCACATCGAACTTTTGAAACCCTAAAGTTTTATCAAAAAACCCCTACTTGAAAGAAGATATGTTTAATTCCTTTCACAACCATATTCAAAATATTATTATTATGCAAAAGGTATTATTTAAAATTTTTGTTGATTTTGAATATGAAAAAGTAATGGTTGAACCCGCATGAAAAAGAGAGACATTTTCAAAAAATGTATGAAAGAAATCATGGCAATTAATAAAGGGAGAATTTCAAAATAATTCTTATGTGTTTCACCTTTTTTTGTTTCATTTCACCTTTTTGTTCATTAATCCAAAATAAAACCCTCATATCACCTTGTTGACTCATTTTCCTATTTACAGAAGAGTTCATTGATATCTATATTAAATGCATGTTTTTTGTAGCAGTTTGAAAGGGAAATGAGCTAATATGTAAACTAGCCTTGCTTGTTTGGTTATTGTTGATTTTTTGGTTTATTTGAATAAACGAGTTCTAATTCCATAAGGCAAGGTAGGGGCAGAGGAAGGGGAATCAAATGCCTCAGTATATGGGATGTTAGGAGGAAACAAAAGATTAATTTTTTTGTTAATTTTAATGTTGATTTTGAAGAGTTTCATCAGCTGGACACTAATAGACATTTATACCTCGGTTATCCTAATACTTATTGTTATCCCCCTATTTACTAGAGTAGTGCCTCCCCATCTTCAAGGCCTCATCCTAACATTCATGAAATTCCTATTCTTGAACCTGGTAATAATACTTAGAATGACATTGATGGTTGGAGCTCTATTCCAAACCCTCCTCATACTCAAGATAATGTTTGGGGACCAATTCCCAATAACACAGTCTGCCATCCACCTGCTCATTCACAATATTCTTTCTTTCATGCATCATCTTCACCATGTGATGAAATAAATCCCCACTTTACTTAGAAGCATTATACTCTTCTACTAAGCATGCAACCCTTGATACTGTAAAATATCACAATATTTTTGATGATACACTTTCTCCCTCCAATCTTGTTGATTATGAACCACTACATGTGAACCTTGCCAACCCATATTATGAAAAATATATTCCTAAGGCTAAATGTTCAGATCCCATTTTTGAGTTTGCATCTCCTTCTACCATAGAGTTAAATAAAGAAGAACAAATGGGTACTTAAAAACCAACAATTTCAATGGAGAAGGTTTTGACGTAAGAAAATCATAACTTTGCTACCTTTTCCTATAGGTTATTATGGGTTTTTTGCAGAGTTAATTTTTTTTGATTGTGACATATTTTTTTATGACAACGTCTGGAAACTTTACTGATTTCCATATGGACATTTGATGATTGAACATTTCTAAGAAATGAATTCTTATGTGCACAACATGTAGAATATCATGTGTTTTGATTTGTGTTGATGATATATGATATAATATGATTAAAATGGAGTTAAGTCCTCCCATCCTTTTGTGTCATGTGATAATCACTTTTTTTTTAGGAGCCCAATTTTCTTTTTCCTGTTATCTATTCGAGCCTTTGATTAGTTAATCAAATTAAGTTTAAATACAATGAAGGGATAATTACTTAAGTATCATGAATCTTATCAAAAGACAAATATATGCTCGATGAAGGAAAACAATATCTCAATTTTCACACAAAATATGGGATGCTATAGTATGATTTCTTCATTTTTTGTATTGTTTAGGTATTTGAATCTCATAAAATCTGGCCAATAGGGCTTATTTTAAATAGTAGAATTGACGGAGGTTTGAAGTATAACTTGATGACAAAGGTGCTATTTAATTTGGTTATTGATGATTTAAAAATATTGTATGTTTATTAGTATTGGTATATTGGCATTTTGTGTAGTAGCATACCAATATCCGAAAGTGTCTTACCGAGCTAGCTACAACAAGACCAAGATAAATTTATTGTTCACTGTTGCTTACATTTGACTTACGTGGTCATTAAACATAATCATGTGTCAATAATTTCTATTTACAGATTGTTTAATCTGTAGATTTTGATTCTATTATATCAAAGCATTATTATTCAGGTATTCTCAATGAAGGATTTGTTTCTAATCTTACCATCATGCGTTCTATTTTTACTGTTTCCTTTCTTTACTTTTCTGATCATTGTACCTTTTGTGTTATACATTATATTTTTTTGTTAATAATTTTTTATTTCAAACGCAGTTAATTATTTTCTTTGATATTCAACGTCATCTTGATTTCTTTGCATTTGAATGTGAGAATGTGATGAATGTTTGATAATTTATTATGCACAAATTATGTTTGAAGTTTTATTTTATTTTTGTGTATATTTTAAACTTCTTTTAGTTTCCAGTTGTGTAACATACAATTGTAGTTGATAAATCTATATTTCTAGGTCAAAAATATAATGAATGAAATGCTCAAGTACTTCGAAGTTGTACTATAACTAGTGTAGAGCCTCAAGACTGCTTCGATTTTGACACTCCTTTCACTCATTTTCCTTCTTTTTGTCACCATCATTAGCTCAAACAAGTGTTAGACTGCAAATTTTGACTTTCTAAAGTATTCTAATCACATTTTTTTCATATTTTCAATTTTTCCTTATTATTAGAATAAAATCTGCATTAGTTATGGAATTAATGCAATTTTGCAGCTGATTGGTGTTTCTGTAGCCACCACCATGGTTCGATAGGTTCTGAGATATTAATGAAGCAACAAAATATATGTGAAGATGACATATAATATTATCATGGATCTTATCCTATCCATCTGGCCCAAATCGAGCTGGAAATCGCCAAGAATTGCGGTCAAAGGTGCGGTCAACCAAGTGCTGGATCAAGCGAGTGAGGAGTTTGAAGCAATCACAATTCACAATTTGCTCTGCCACGTGGATAATTGTGAAGCAAAGAAATTCTGATTTATGTTTTAGAGTTCAAGATAAATTTTTATAGTTTAGATAGGTGTAAAAGCCTCAAGATAATTATGATAAGATTTTATAAATATCATGCTAGTAATTGAATGGCCAAGTGTGAATTATTGTGTAATTGTAAATTCATTTAAACTATGTTTTATTTCCAAATAAAATGAAGAAGTGTTCTGGAGTTTCAATGCACAATTAGTAAATTTTAAGACTTGAAGCCATTTGTTGTGGAGGGCCCCTGCAACTGCTAAGGGGTAAAATACTTGGGTGGTAGTTGATAGATATCCCTCTCAGGGCTTTCTGGTGCCCGAGGTAGACTGTCAGATTAGCTGTAAAGTTACAAAGATATTGCATACATGTTCATACTAATATATAATTTAAAAAGTGAGATATTGAAGGATTGCTTCTTTGTGGATAACAGATCTTATGGAGAGCGCTAAGTGACGTGGTTGAAGTCCTTCCTCACAAAATCCAAATCTAGATCCTACAACCAAACAAAGCACTCGTGTAATATTCACAGTGGTATCACTAACTAACAATTAAAAAATTATATAATCGACATTTAAATATGAAAATATGAACCATTTATATCATGCTTCATAGACAAATGAACAACAAATGTGACACTGAAACATCAAATGGAC
Source organism: Pinus albicaulis (assembly GCA_034641835.2). Lineage (NCBI taxonomy): Eukaryota > Viridiplantae > Streptophyta > Pinopsida > Pinales > Pinaceae > Pinus > Pinus albicaulis. Next base: position 288,044,142 of record CM076577.1, on the reverse strand, counting down.
AAAACAGATACAGTTCTATTGATTTCTAAGAAGGAGGATTACAACCGTTGGTTGTACCAAGCCCTCCTTTGTCTTCAAATTCCTCTCTCTCTTTCTCTATCTCTGAGTGTGATGATGCTTGGGCTAACAGTCCTCAATGGACCTTGCCAATCCTTAAGCCTCACACTCAACAATGAAATTCTGCTCTACATATGATCAAACCTTCGGCCTTTGACCAAGAGCCTAAACCTCCAATTTATAGGAAATGGAAATGAAAAACCTTGCCGATCCTTTCAATCAGTTCAAATCAGGAAAGATCTTGATGTTTCCTTGCTTTTGCCTTCTATAGGAGTTCATTTGTGTTTGGAAATATCTAATAAAAGGTTTATACCATAAGTTTCTACTTTTGAATTGACACTTTATGAGAAAAAGCAGGAAATGCCAGTCAGTTTCCAAGGGATATTTCCCTTTTCAAATTCAAACACGGATAACGCTGCCCCTTAGGCAAGAAAAATCGTTACCCTAGGCACTAACGCTCCCTTTGCATGGCTATGGTGTGTTATAACTCTGCCTGGCTGCCTCTAGGGGTGTGTACCTTAGAAAAATGGGTCTTTGTCTAGGTCATTTTCTTCCTTCCATGTTAGCTTCTCCTCTGAGATGATGAGGAGGTTATTTTCCCTATAACATATGCCCCCTAAAGTGTCAGGTCAGAGGTGAAGACAATGGCTAAAATACTTTATAATATATAGTAGAGCGAGAGGAGTTGGAAGAATGAGGAAAACCTGAAATAACAACATATGTCAGAAATATAAGTATTTGTCTTGAGTCAGATATTCCCATGCTCAGTAGCTGTATTAAAATGATTTCTAAAAAAAAGAGATATGACTAGTGTGTCCACCGATAAGCACAATGTGGAATCTTGTGTCATGACAGGATCAATCTAATAATCTATATCTGAAAACAATATCACAACTTGGGAGAGGAAACACAGTTGAAATGATGTAATCCTGAACCCAAGGTCTTGGTCGTCGCTTCACTAAACTTAAATTTATGCACATGTGAATGAAGGAGTTGTAGTCGAACATGTGGGAAATCGTCTGATTACCAGTCAATAATGAAAACTATTAACAGACGTGAGGGTGTACACCAATAAGGATGATGGTCCCCAAGATGAAAAGTACAATCTAGTGAGTGTGAATAAAAGGAGTTGACGTCGAACACTCGTAGAATCATTTGACTGGGAGCCAATAATGAGAACCCTCGATCAAAAACAAGGTAACCTGCCACTGAGGTCTACAAGAACTTGAGTACTGATGTGTTTCTGGATCAAATTCCTAGTTAAGATGTTGAAGTCAATAAGAAGAGATCTGTCGAAAGGCAGGCACTGAGGCATCCTACATCAGATGACACGAAACAGGAAAAGATGAATTTTTTTTGGAGATAGTTAAGAGAAAATGGGAGTAACTGATGACGACAAATGATCTCTGGTATGTGATGGCTCGACTGATATAGGAAACAGTCTATAGCGGGATCCTCTTAAACAATAGAATGCACAGTAACAAGGTACCAGGCATATTAGGCTTATGAACACCAAAGAGTGTCCGGATTCACTAATTTAGGGACATCGGTATATGAAGGCTAAAATTATAGATGGTAGGGTTCGGCTAATTGTGAGTGAATTTTCTGGGAAGTTCCATGTTCAAGTCTTTTTGCTGCCAAATCGACCTTCAAAGTATAACAGAGTCAGTATCCACTTTGTCTAGTTTTTGTCCCCATATAATTAAGTTTAACGAGTCCAGATGGGTAAACTCGATGATATTTTCATATTTGGAGAGCCTGAAAAACATCGTAAAAGACAACTCTAGGGGGTACCTTTGTCATGTTTGATAACTGGGCGCGACGAAGGGAGAATAGTAAGCCCAACACAATTCATTTTCCGTAAGTTAGTCCATTGAATCTGGATAAAGTGATAAACCTATGTTCAATGGACATCTGCCTCATTTTGTTATGAGTACGAGGAGACAAAGTAAAACAAATATTATTTGTGAAGTTTTAGCGAGTCAGATGAAGAAAAACTTGATGCTCTCCGTGAAATTTTAACGAGTCCGATGGAGAAAAAATCGGTTAATTTTTCAGTTTTTTAATGAGCTAGAAAAAGATGGAAAAGAATGGTTCATATTTCTTCATCGTAGTAGTTTAACGAGCTCGATGAAGGAAACTCAAGGTTTTTTCAGTTTTACGAGCTAGAAAAAGTTGCTAAAAAGAAAGCTCGTTGCTTCTTCATGTAAGTTTAACGAGCCCAAAGAAGAGAACTCGAGGTTTTTCTTTTTAACGAGAGAGAAAAATACCATAAAAATAATGCTCGAAATTTCTTGATCTCTTTCTCGTCAATAGAAGGATCTATGTCAAGAATTTTATCGTAAGACCAAGCGAAATCATCGTGGAATTCCTCGAACAAGGATGTGAAGCGTGCAATTTCCTCGGGATTGCAATCGGCTCCAATCTTTATATTTTCCACGATACCTGTTTTGGCCGAGATATCGGTGAGCATAGTCTTGGAAAGTTTTCCCATTTCCCCTTCCGCGTCGATATTTTGAACAGTCGTGTACGTGGAGGGAACGATTTCAGGTGGGTCAAAAGACGGGATTTAAATAGTGGTCACGTCTGAATCATACATCGAAGCACGATGATGGAACTCTCCCCAAGGTCGTTACTCTAGAGACATGATCTATCGAATAACTTCGTCTGTAGGTAGGAGTTCTTCAAGGAGATTCTTAGAAGGAACTGTAATGGGCGAGAATGTGGTACGATTGGTTAAAACCAAAATAGTGGAGGGTTTAGATGCTAATTGGATGGCTTGATAAGCCAATTCAGCCGGTGATAACGACATCTGATCTCCCTAGGAATCAATTTCTGAAGGCACTGGTAGGATCCATGGATTGATATAGCCATCCGAAATGGTGGATATCATTGCAATCATGTGTGGAACCTCAGGCAGCGGGAGAGGAAAGCAACCCATCAAGGAAGATGCATTCAGAAGACCGGTACCGTTGCTGATGTAAGAGTGAGGAGTTCCTCCTAATATGGGTACAGTGCTACTGGGTAATGTGGGATAATCGAGGGTGAAAAAGGATAACTGATCCAATGTAACTATCTTCCCATCCAATGGAAAAAGGATGAGTCAGAAAATCGAAAAGATAATGGCAGTCATTGCGTAAGACCAACTGCAACCCAACAAAAGATTATAGTCGAGATGATGATCTACGAATTCTGTGTCCACCATTATCATTTTCCCACTAAGTGAAATGGGAAAGCTAGCAAGGTAGCCTATTGGGAGGAAAGTGTGGCCGTCGAAATATTTTAGGGAATTCGACGACGGAGACAAAGTGGGAGAACCCAAAGCGAGCTAGTACACAGTTGACATAATGCAGGTCGAAGCACCTACATCTATGAAAGTGCGATGGATTGGTCTCCCTTTCGACACAACTTGAACCTAGAAAGCAAGCTGGTGTGAAAGGTGAGTTTTGGATTTTTCCATGTCGAAGATGGCTAGCGTAGAATCCTGGGGATCAATTCCACTAATGGCCGAAAGCAGAGCTTTCCTTTGTGCTGGGCAGGTTTGCAATAATTCGAGTGCAGACATGGCTGATGGTGCTTATGCCAAATCTTCTACAATGTTGTAGTTTTGGGTGGCACGTGCAGAGGTGTTATGAGTCATGCGTCTAAGTGTCCCTTTAGGGGGACAAATAACGGGGTCAACAGCAAGCCTATCGATATGAAAATGGTTGGGCGACAGTGTATTCCAACTTGAACAAGGTTCTTGAGCCTCAATGACTAGATTTAAATAGAGTTTAGCTCAGGTTTGGAGTTCAACAACCTCCATGCCATAAATGGCAGATGATCCTTCATCGAAAGGATGAGTACCCCCATTTCCCCTTTGGGGAGGTTATGGCAGGTTTGAAACCATGTGTTGTTGTTGCTGTTGCAGATTAGGGAAGGGGTTGTGAAGGACGACAAGTGTCCTTCTAGAATCCTTGTTTGTAATAAAATCTATGCATTCCTTCAGCCAAGGAAATTTTTATGTCAAGTGGTCCTCCGCACAAATTCTGCAAGGGAATCTCATTGGTTTCTCCTTTCCTTTATCGTTTTTAGTAGTGTTTTTATGATTGAGATTATTCTGAGTACTGGACTACTCTTCAGAAGGAGAGGTGTTTTTCTTATTCTTCTTATTCTTGCTGCAAGGTTTTTGTGTAGACTGCACAGAGTTTACCTCATCGGTGGGAAGAGAAGTCGGTTGGTTAGGGGTGGTGGAAACCGAAGATGGCTGGGAATTTTTCCCACTAAGTTGTTTTATGGCTATGTCGGAGGTTGCATCAACGAGACCGTCGGTGTGTGATCCGAGCTATTGAGTAGCGAGAGGATTTGGGTTTCCAGGGGCATGGGGGAGTAAGTCATACAACGTTCCATATCGCGAATAGATGATATCTAGATGCTATGCATGACGGATGGATTGGTATTCCGTGACCACGCCAGACAAGAAAACATCCTTAGAAAGGAGTGGTAAGAGTGACTTACAAAACCAGTTTGATAAGAGATGATCTGGGATTGGCACTTTAACTAGCCTCCACATACGTCTCCATTCATGAATGTCATCGGAGATGTGGGTGGCGGTGTCTTGGCGCAACAAGGTTAAGAGTTCCGTTCTGGTTTCGTATCGAATAGGTAATTTAAAGTTCTTATGAAATTCCCTTGCTAAGGTGCCAAAGCTATTGACGGCCCCACGTGGTAACTCAATGTACCATATGGCAGCATTTCCTGTGAGAGTGTGGGGGAAAAGTCTAAGTTGGATACTATCATCCACCATGGAGTTAGAAACAGACCATAGATGAAAGGTGGTGATGTGCATAGACGGATCCTCCCCTTGTTTCTCTTTGAATTTAGGGATGTCAGATGGAATATTGTGCAGTATTGGTGGCCAAAGTGGGTTGTGGTTGATGGGATCACTGGCCAATTTGTAGAGGACGGGGATGTCTAAATCTGCCAAGAATGGTAGTTGCATGTTTGCCCCCAAATCTAGCCAAGGAAGTGTTGTCTAACCATTCGGATCATAGGGTCCGCCCATAAATGTGTTACCAATGGGATAAGTAGGAATTTGTTGATAAAAGTTTCCAGTGAGTGGGGGTGTAGGGGTGTATGGTTGTTTTCCGTAGGGTATGTTGTACTGAGAGGAAAACTATTGGTTTCCCCTAGTGTAATAGTTTCCCCCTTGCATAAATTAACTTTGGGGTTGGTTCGTCCATATGGAAACGATAGATTTAGTCAATGACATACTGCTATTCTCATAGTTGACCATCACCATAGACCCTACACCAGAAGTTTGACCACTCAAATGAATATCGTTAACAATTATCTGTCCTATTTGTCCTAATTGAATGTAGGGGTAGCGAATTTCCACTTGGCATATATGTATTGGAGACGCTGCCCCCTGGCATAATAGCCAAGGGATTTGAACTCAACAATGGGTTCCAACCGAAAGGGTTGTTAAAAGGAACTGAAGTAGCCCCGCTAGCAGGATCGGAAATCGTGGGTCCTGTTATCCATCCATAAAATTTTCATATACTATGATGGCTAAAACATGTCTATTAGTCTTCAAGAAATAAATTTGAAGCAAATCTGTGACTTCTTAAAGCCTTGTTGTGTCCCTGTCCAAAAAATTCACCTCTTTGATAACTTTCACTTCAAATCTTTCAAAGAAACCCTGCTGTTATAAAAGAAACTGTTTCTTCAGACCCATTTTTCATCATTTTTCCTTTGGATGAATCCCTCTGCAAAAATCCCCACACTTTCCTCATTTTACCCTTTACTTCCTCAAAATCCCCTTTAAACTCGATGAAATCCCTTTATTCTGGTTTAAAATCCCTTTTTCATCTTATCAGAACCTCCACAAACCCTTCAAAGACCTCCATTTTCAGCCTAAAAAAATCATTTTTACTTAAGGCCTTAAGCACTTTTTGGCTCAGATCCTAACCCCTTTTACCTCCATATGACCCGCTACGTGATCGTTGGCTAAATATTTTAAGCCCCCATCGTCATCGCACTTCATAGTTTCCGAATGTCCGCTCCCCTTTCCCTTTTTTCCCTTGCTGATCTGATCCCCGAGGGCTTAAATATTCTGCCCCGCTTCTCATATTACTTGAGCCCCATAACCGAGTGCTAAAGCCATCGGCGCATCGCTCCATCGCACATCGGTGCATCGATGATCCTAATTTCTTGGTGCCCTGACCCTTTACCCCGCCGATGGCCGATCCTTTGATATGATTGCAACCATCCATTTCCTCAAAGATCCGACGGTCATCACGGTCATCGCATTCATCGCATCCATTGCTTCATTTCTCATCGCTCCATTGCATCCATCGCTTCATCGTTCATCACATCCATCGCTTCATCACTCATCTCTCCATCGCATCCATCACTTCATCGCTCATCGCTCCATTGCTCCATCGACATATTGCAACTCCTAAATTCTTCCTTCCCGGACCCTCTACTCAGCCGATTGACGATCCAACGATTCTTTATCCGCCGTCCATCTCATAGATCCGACGATCCGAATCGATTCACCTTCTTCTTCACCCGCGGGCACTCTTTAGCACAAAGGTCAACCATATGAGTGTCCCCGCAGTTGACTCCTTGGGATATTTGAAATCTTCATCCAATGGCTAAGATTCACTTCGGAGGCACCCGGTCCACAAATCTGTCCGTACCTCAAGTGCCCTCGCTATACATATTTTCTTCCATTTTCCCATGTAACCCCACTGGTCCCACTCGACTATGCTGGGACCTTTCATTGTGTTTCCGTGTGATCTCCACCATTGATTTGCCCGCCCCCTCAGATCCAACAGCCCCCGGTGATCTTCGCGTCCATTCCTCCATAACGCTCTAAAACCCGTTTTTTAACGAAAAAAGGTAGTTTTTTCTCCCAAAGCACGCATTAGCCTGGCCCCACCACCTCCTCCCGCCGTGCTACTCTTCCCCCACATGTTCATTCTCAGCCGTAGATCTACACCCCCCAGATCTAATGGTCCAGATCCCATTTCGCATCCATTTCCCCCCCCCCTCCCCTTCGTGCACTCTGAACGAGAAATGGGTGGTTTTCAGGAGCATACGTGTCAGCCATTGGCGTGTATCGCGTTCATTCGGCTTAATACCATTTACCGCCTTTGCCCCGCGCGAATACCACCTCCAAGATTCCCCAAAATCTCTTTTCCAGTTCTTCACGCCAAACTTAGTTTTGACCCTGGTTTTCATGGTTTTGCACCATGAAACCTTCCCCGCTGCATGCACCTTGCCTCCTCACTGCTCCATAACCCCCGCTGAATCTTCTGAAGCAGTTTTACCCCCCATCGAAGGTTTTATATAATGTGTTTAATGTTTGTTGCAGGTTTAATGGTGGTCCTAAGATAAAGAGCCATCCCACAATGATTTAGTTGCAGAGGCTAGGGAGGACGATCCTCTGTGGTGGAAATTCAGTGAAGAAAAGGGATGTAAGGGTCGAATTTCCAAGTTTTAAATCAATGCGTCATGAGCATTGGTTACACGGAAAATCCTCCAGTGCAACCACCTGTACACAATGGAAAACAAATAATATCAGTGAAAGCTTAAGGTTAAAGCATAAATCCGAAGATCAAAGGCTTAACCCACAAGTTAGGGATAAATAAAAAACACAATTTAAAGCTAAATTTTAGTGTTTAAAGAGATAAAGTCAAAGACAAATCAGCGAGAAATGACTTCAGAACGCCAGGTCATTGAAGTATTTATTTCTCCAAAGGACCAAAGGACACCTATAGTCTACCTTTCCTCTCAAAGACACCATGACAACCATCCTGATGGCAGAAACTCTTTAAGACTGTCAGAACAATTATTGCATAGTCATGGGGCTAAAAAACCCAAAAAATGACAGTTTACTTGTCATGGAGGTCAAACAAAGTACTTCAGACCAATATCTTCAAAGAACACACTTTAGAGTTATTACCAGCCTACCAGATATGCATCAAAACAGAAAAAACTACAAAAATGGTACAATCAGTTAATACAATAGTCATTAAGAAGAATGGGCATTCAGATACCTCTCCCCCTTTGTCTTAACTGATATTTATGATTTTTCCTACAAAACTCTTCTTCATTCACCTATAAGTATTCATAGAAAATTCATTGTAATGGTTGGAAAATTGTTAATTGTCGAACTGTTATTGAGTAAGAGTTTCTGAGTAGTTGTAATATAGTAGGCTGGGAAGAAAAGCATTGGAATGTAAAAAGCTATTGGACTCAAAGTATGTAACTGGTTTTTCACATCAATAGACAAGAAGATTCACTAGATCCTGATCTAAATCATTGGTGATTTTATTCTCACTGTAATTATTATTCTCCTTATGTTTCCATACTGTCCATTTTCTCTGATAAAAAACAACAAATATAGAGTAGGTTTTACTGCAAAGTACCCTAGCTCTCACTGATAAATATTTATCTTTATGTTTTCTTCTAAATGTGTGTTTTGGAATGATTTCAATAGAGTATAACCAATCAAGGAATGTTGGTGAGCCCATGTCTTGCTGAGTAGAACTTGAGATGTTGTTCTTGAATGATATTTTCACTGCATGCTAAGTAGAGTCTTAATCAAGGAAGTTTATGGTTAGCCCTGTCCTTTGTTTAGTCTTAAATCGTTGTTTTGAAGATTTCCCTTAAGAGTATGCCAAAAGCAGGCTAGGTTAAAATTCCTTACCTGATATTAGGTTACTTTTTATGTTTATCTTACATGTTTTCCCTTGAGAGTATTCCAAATGCAGGCTAGGTTAAAAGTCCTTACCTGATCTTAGGCTGCCCTTTATTTTCTTACATGTTTGCTCCTTTCTCATCATTTCTTAATGTTTCATACCATCAACTCAACTTAAAAGATCTTCTGATATAGATGAATTTCCCTTTGAAAACCCTTGAATAGTTGTTGTGCAAGTAAACCCTTTTATGACTACATAGCCCAATGGTTTAGCATTATTTTTTGACCTATCTTCCCATGCTGAAACATCCTTCCACTTATTTCCTCCTTCACTTCACATGACCTTATCATTTAATGATTCCCAACCAACAAACAAACAAACCCCTTGCACTTCAGAACTAGCCTAATATCATATCATAAGCCATAAAGACATATCCTTTGAAAACACATATAGAGAGATCCCTCTCTAAATTCAGGAGGGCTAGATCCTAGGATTTCAAAGTGGTTCTGATGTTGCCTTGTCATTTGGTATGCCAATCTGCCAAATCACAGAACCCCAACATAATGGTGACTCCACTGGGGACTTCTGAGTAAATTGCATTTTATACATCCTTTGGAGCTCAGAAAAAAAACCCACAACAACCTTAGATTGGTAGTTAATTACTGATGGTGGATAGTAACTCATCTTAAAACATCTGAAATCATCCACCTGGTGACTCCACAATTCCTAAAATATCAAAAGACTCCACTGATGATCAGTAGGCCTACTGATTAATCCTGGTTTCACAAAGACTCCACTGGGGCAACCCACACTACCATTAAAACATCGTTCTCACCCATGAATAGAAAACTTTGAGGATTAAGTTTTCTTTGTTAAAGACTAGTTTACCTCTAAAAGATTTTCATATTTGGCTAAATTTCTTTTCTTTGGGTCTAAATATTAACATAATAGCTTCAAAAAGGATTCATACCAGAGCCTATCCTGACCCAAATCCTCCTGAAGTAGTTGATAATCTAGAAATAATTCTTAGGAAGTCTCCTGCATCTAAAGATCCAACTATTATCTGTTCAATTCACAGAGCTAATTCTGTCCTTGAAAACCTTTCAGATCATCAAGAGATCTAGGTTGACTTAGATTTTCCAAGTAATTTACCAAGAACTAATTCACTTAATACTATAGATCAGACAGACTTTGAGCCTCTAAGTTCACCACAACATAGTGGCCAACATATTGGCAGCAGAGAGACCCCTCCATCCACACCCCCTGATCTTCATTTCATTCACAAATTTGGTTTCTCTCACCCCACATCTGCTCAACAGTCTCTTGCTGGTACAAGAACTTATGTCATCCATATACCCACTATTCTAACCACTCCATTCCTCCCACAAAATCCTATCATGGCAGCATGGTATGCTCCACTAGTGTTACCACAACCTCTGGTTCCTTTACCCAATGAATATCAGTTCAAAATTCCCCATTTCACTGGAAATGAACCTACTACTGCTCAATAGCACGTAGACAAAATGAATAATGCCTTTTATTATATGGAAATAGAAGATGAGACCATCAAAATGAGGATTTTTGCCCAAAGTTTAGGAGGAGAAGCTAAGAAATGGTTTAAAGGCTTAACTCCTAACAGTATAAATTATCTCCCTTCTTTACATCAAACATTCATAAAAAGATGGGAAATTAGGAAGAACCCTCTCCAAATAATTTCAGATTACAACAACCTCAAGAGAAACACTGGGGAAAGTGTTCAAAATTATTGCACCAAATTCAATAATGTTTATAACGCACTACCCCCAGATTTGAAACCTCCACAAGGCTCAGCTTTGGCCAAATTCCCTGAAGCATTTGATCCCGAAATGGCCTATCAGCTAATATAAAGGGATCCCTTGACTTTAGAAGACATGCAGAAGGGATATCTTAGTGTGGAAGCAAATCTGATAGAGAAGAGAGCTAAGATGAGGACTGAAAAGAAAGTAACATATATGGAAGACATTGCACCTTCCACATCTGACTCAAAATTAGACCATCTAGCCAAGAACATGGATAGGTTGGAAAGAATGATGGAGAGGTTGGTTGTCCAAACAAACGCTCAGAATAGGAACCAACCTCAAAATCAGAACCAAAACACTAGGAGAAACCCCCCTTATATTAGACAAAGAGATACTGATCAACAAATCAGACCTCCATTCCAAGAAAATTATGTTGATGAAGACGAGGGAATGATATAGGAGCCAGAGGAAACTGTTATAAACATGCTGGGAGTGAATAATTAAGACTCTGCCTTTTTCACAGAGGATGACCAGGCCACATATACAAATTATGATAATGAAGGCTTAGAATCTGAAGACTATAGGCAGGGATTTGAGAATGCTATCATGGAAGGCCATAAACAATATGACCTTAGGAGCAAAAAGAACCAAGAAACTCCCCAAACAAAGACCTCTGAAACTATTGCTAAAAATATATCTGAAAAAGTGATTAGAAAGGTTGCTGAAAACAACAAAACAATAGCTGAAAGTTCTGGTAAAAATAAGGGGAAAAACACTCAAACCACTGACAAATAGAGTGTGGACCCTAGCAGCACTAGCACTTCAGCTAGTACCCCTATAAAAACAGTTTTAATTGATGTACATAGTAAAAACCAGCAAGCTAATTTTGCTGATAAGTTAGTGACTAACAAAAAAGATTTGAGCTTTCAAAGAATCAGTTCCCTTTCAATTTGGAAAGTGAAATTACTAAAATCAAGATCTCTGTCCCCCTCACTGAGTTAGTCACTCAAGATGTATATAAATGTCAGGTGTTAAAAGCTTTGAACATAGAAGAAAATAATGACTCTGTCAACTTAAATGATGATCAACCAACCGTTTTATTTGGTCCTAAAATTGAAGGAAAGTTCCAAGAAGGAGTGGTCCCTCCTTTCTATGTCAGTTTGAATATCCATGATAAAATTTTACACAATGTTATGCATGATTCAGGGGCTTCTTATAACCTCATGCCCAAAGTAATCATGGAGGGATTAGGCCTTGAGATAACCAAACCCTATAAAGATTTGTGTTCTTTTGATTCCAGTAGAGTAAAATGTTTAGGCCTGATCAAGGATCTTTGTGTAAACTTGACCCAAATCCTAGCCAATTGCATGGTGATGGATGTGGTAGTGGCTGATGTGCCCCCCAAATATGGCATGCTTCTTTCAGGATCATGGGGTGCTAAGCTTCAAGGTACCATGCAAATGGACATGACATATGCCACCATCCCTGTCTTCAGTCAACTTAGAAGACTTTATAGGGAATCACACATGAAATTTATGGTGAGTAGTCAAGAAAAATCAGAAAATTCTCCTCTTTATTATGTCCATACAAACCTAGACTCATTCATTCTTTGCAATGATGAAAGCTTTGGCGAACCAGAGTTGGATAGTGAGAAATCACCCAACATAATAAAAAGTATGGAAGGAGGAAATAGGGAGGGAGGGTCTCTCAAACAGTTCGTTGAATCTGAAAATTACAGCAAACAAAAAAGAGAGTATGAACCACCCACTGTCCATCAACTTAGTTCAAATCATAAAAGTAAAGAAGAAAGGCCTCAAATCCATGAAAAATTTAAGGAACAAGACCAACATAGACATGCTGCAGAACCCATAAAACTGCATGATGACAGTCAGAACACACAGGACAAAGGGGAAATTAATGAAAACAACAACAAGCCCGAAACTAGCCCTCTTTGGAGTATGAGTTTTGATGGGTCTTGTAATAGAACTGGTGTAGGAGTAGGTGTGTGGCTTCACAACATAGAGAGTAATCGCGCCGAAAGCCATTCATACACGTTAAACTTCCAATGCACAAATAACATAGCAGAGTATGAAGCACTCCTCTTAGGACTACATTTACTGAAGAAACTAGGAGACAAGAGGATAGCTGTTCATGGAGATTCTGAACTAATCATTAGACAAATTAATGGAGAATGCACTGCCAAACATCCAAGACTAAGAGCCTATAGAAATGATGCTATGGACCTTTTGAAAACTTTTGAAGAATATGAACTTGTTTTTGTCCCTAGAGACCAAAAAATTCTTGCCAATGGATTAGCTTGTGCTGCCAGTTCATGTCAAAGGCCTTATGACAACAAAAAACTCACATTCCAAGTGAAATATAGACCAGCTATCCCAGACAACGAAAATTATTGGCAGGTCTTTGAGGGAGATAAACAGATAGAAGAATTTCCGCAGTTCAGAAATGAGTTTGAATTTCCAAATTCAGACTCAAAGTATGATAAAGACTGTCTTAATGAGGAACAACCTGTTGAAAAAGAACCTTCTCCCATTGTAGAAATTAATCTGCTAACCAGAGGATCTGAAAATCAAACAGAAGAGTACATAAAATTAGGAAAAGAAGACATAGAGGTACTACAGTATAAAGACAAAGGCTTACCCAAAGGACTAGCACCTCTAGAAGACTTGTTTGATTTTAATGACGTTGCCAAGAAACCAACAATAGAACCCACTAAATCTGATATCGAGGAATGCAATATAGGCAGTAAAGACAAGCCTAAAATGATAAAGTTATCCAAAACCTTGCCAAATCACATGAAAATGAAATATATTGAGTTGTTTAAAGAGTTTTCTGATGTATTTTCTTGGAGCTATGAGGATTTAAAGGCATATGACACATAGACCATTCAGCACAAGATACCACTTAAAGAAAACCAAAAACCATTTAGGAAAAAATTACACAGAATAAACCCTGTGCAGTTACCTCTAGTTGAGAAGGAAATTAGGAAAATGTATGATGCTGGAATTATTGTCCCTGTGAGATACTCAGAGTGGGTATCTAATCTTGTAGCTGTAAGAAAGAAAACAAGAGAAATAAGGCTCTGTATTGACTTTAGGAACTTGAACAAAGCCTCATTAAAGGAAAAATATCCCTTGCCTAAAATGGAGCACATCTTACAAAGGGTAGTTGGTTCCAAGAGGATTTCTTTGCTAGATGGATTTTCAGGATATAATCAAATATTGGTACTCCCTGAAGACCAATTGAAAACAACCTTCACTACTCCTTGGGGCACTTTCATGTATGTGAAAATTTCTTTTGGATTAATGAATGCCAGTGCCACCTTTCAAAGGGCCATGGACAACTTTCTTAGAAGAAATAGGCCACTTCATTGTGATTTATTTAGATGACATTACAGTTTATTCCAAAATAGATGAGGAACACCTAGCATACCTAAGAAAGGTCTTTGAGAAATGTAGAAAATTTGGGCTATCTTTAAATCCTAAGAAGACATTGTTTGGGCTTCAAGAAGGTAAACTTCTTGGTCACATCATATCTGAAAAAGGGATTAAAATAGACCCAAAAAGGGTTGAAGGTATATTGCAGATCAGTCACCCCAGAAACATCAAATAAGTTCAATCTTTCATTGGAAAGATTAATTTCTTGAGAAGGTTCATACCCAACCTGGTAGAACTCCTTAGGAACATGAAAAACATGATAAAGAAAGAGATAGGAGTTAAATGGACCTTAGAAGCAAATAAATCCTTTGAACTGGTCAAACATGCACTCACCCAAGCACCAGTCCTTATCAGTCCTGATTTCACTAAGGACTTCCTCATATTTTCATTTGCATCAGAACATACTGTGGCTGCTGTCCTATTACAGAAAAATCCAGAAGGACAAGAGCAACCAATTGCATTTTTCAGCAAGGCATTAAGAGGTGCACCTTTGAAACATAATATCATGGAAAAACATGCCTATGCTTTGGTCAAAGCCTTGAAGGATTTCAGAGTTTATATCTTACACTCGCACATTATTGCATTTGTGCCTCATATAGTGGTAAAAGACATTTTTTCACAAGAGCCTGATGGAAAAAGAAGAAAGTGGATTGCTGTGATATTGGAATATGACTTGGAAATTAAACCCACTAAACTCATCAAGGGTCAAGGCTTAACACAATTAATGGCTTAATCTAACTTGCAAGCACTTGATATAAACATGATAGATGCATTAGATGAGCAGGAAGAGTTAGAAACTCCACTTATTGAATATTATTTCCTCAATTCTTCTTGGTATGCTGATATTTTGTATGTGCTTACTAATCTCAATGCCCCTCTTGGTATGTCTAAAACAAGAAAGATTATTGAAGTTAAAGGCTATTAATTACTGCATTTTAGATAAATATTTTTATTGGAATAATGCTAGTGGTTTATTGCTTAAATGTTTGCCTGAGGTTGATGCAGATAGGATCAAGCATGAGTTTCATGAAGGAGAATGTGGAGGTCACATAAGTTGGAAAACCACTGCTAATAAAATACTTAGAGCTGGCTATTATTGGCCCACCCTCTTTCAAGATGTCCACACGATGATAGCTCCTGCCAAAAATGCCAAATCTTTGAAGGCAAGAGAAAACTGCTTCCCTTACCGTTGCAACCAATCACCGTTGAAGCTCCTTTTCAACAGTGGGGCCTATACTTCATTGGGGAAATCCATCCCGCATCATCTGCCCAACATAGATGGATACTCACAACCACTGAATATTTCACCAAATGGATAGAAGCCATCCCTTCTAGGAATGCCACAGACTCAGTTATCATAAAATTCCTTGAAGACCATATTCTGTCTAGATTTGGCTGTCCTAGGAAAATTTTCACAGACAATGCTGCTGCATTTGGTTCTAAAAAGATGGTTGATTTCCGTCATAGATATCAGATTTTTCTTGGTCATTCTACAGCTTATTACCCTCAAGGTAATGGGTTGGAAAAATCTTCCAATAAGAGCCTGATAAACATAATAAAGAAGTTGCTGGAAGAAAATCATAAATCACGGCACAACAAGATGGTACATGCTTTATGGGCAGATAGATTGACAACAAAGAAATCAATTGGAATGTCTCCCTATCAGCTAGTTTATGGAGCAGATGCAGTTTTTCCTACTAGTTTAGGAGTGCCAGTGATGAAGTTGGTCCAAGAAATACAATCAGAAGAAGATAGCATGATGAGAAGGATAAATCAGACCATACATCTTCAGCAAACCAGGGAAGAAGTTTATAACAGAGCACAGCAAGTACAAGAGAATATCAAAAAGTTGTTTGATAAGAGGACAAAGGCAAGTGATTTCAAAATCGGTGACAAAGTACTCAAATGGGATTCTAGGAGAGAAGACAAGGCAAACATGGCAAGTTTGACAATTTATGGCAAGGTCCTTACATCATTTAATCTGCCATTGGTCATAACATATTTTTTCTATAAGATATGGATGGTACAAACCTGTTTAGGGGTCCTATCAATGGCAGGATGCTCAAACATTATTTCTGCTGAAACCTCTATTCAAAGATTTCATTCTTCATTGTAAATATCATTGCTTTGTTTTGTTTTGAAAAGAGAAAAATATAAAAAAAATATAGAAAAGAGAAAAATACAAAAAAAATATAGAAAAAAGAAAAATACAAAAAACAATAGAAAAGAGAAAAGAGGGTAGATTAAAAGAAGAAAGGTACAACCCCATACCAAAAAAGAAGGAAAATATGAAAGTGTGCAAGCTTAAATGCCACTACTTTAAAGAGCACTTCTCTTTAGTCATACAACCTAATCATGACTAGATATATTTCAATTTACTGCTGATAGGTTAGTGAAGAAGATTTTCCAAACTGTTTAATCTTAGCTTATCAGTAGAATGGATTAGGATAGAAAAGGAATTGGTTCTAATATGCTCAAAATCCGAACCAAAGAATCAAAAGAAAAGAATGGCTCAAATTAGGTCAAAACCTGAGCCAAAGAAACAAAAAATACTGGTTCTAACATGCTGAAAAATTGAACCAGGTAAAGAAGGAGAAGACAACCCTAAAAGATCAAATCAGAGCTAAAAGAAAGAAGGAAGGACTCTCATTGTTTCAGATCTTAAGCCTTCCAAGTTTTGTTTTAATTTTCTGCAAATAAGTCTATGTGTAGCTGGTTTCTTTTCCATAGACACTACAACAAATCATATAGCTTAATCCTAGTTTGGTTGTGTTTTCAATTTCTGTTTTAGAATATAGAGAATGAAGTCTGTCAGACAGTGTAATCCTGACAGATAATAGACTAGGTAGAGAATTTATGAGTTCAACTGTTTAAGCTGGACTCATGGAGAAATAAGGGTAGATATATACTAGTTTCTTGCTTTCAATAAAAGAATAAATGTTGATGTCAAAAGGTTTGCAAGTCCAAGTGCACCTTGTGAAGAAAAATGTTAGGAAAGTAGGTTGTGTAGGTAGTTGTTTGGGGAAAGAAATCTGTTTTCTGATACAAAGTACTGATCATCTTTTTTAAGCAGCATGATCAAGGAAGAAAGGGTTTTCAAGGATAAATCATTGATCCACATTCCAGAGATAAAGTTTCTGAGGTTCTTGACACCTCCAAGGAGCTGCCATCCCTAAGTTGGAGCCAATGTTAGCCATCCATAATTTTTTCATATACTATGATGGCTAAAAAAGGTCTATTAGTCTTCAAAAAAAAAATTGAAGCAAATCTATGACTTCTTGAAGCCTTGTTGTGTCCCTGTCCAAAAAATCCACCTCTTTGATAACTTTCACTCAAAATATTTCAAAGAAACCCTGCTGTTATAAAAGAAACTGTTTCTTCAGACCCATTTTTCATCATTTTTCCTTTGGATGAATCGCTCTGCAAAAATCCCCCCACTTTCCTCATTTTACCCTTTACTTCCTCAAAATCCCTTTTAAACCCGATGAAATCCCCTTTATTCTGGTTTAAAACCCCTTTTTCATCCTATCGAAACCTCCAAAAACCCTTCAAAAACCTCCATTTTCAGCCTAAAAACTTCATTTTTTACTTAAGGCCTTAAGCGCTTTTTGGCTCAGACCCTAACCCCATTTTCCTCCATATGACCTGCTTCACAACCGTCGGCTAAAGGTTTTAAGCCCCCATCGCCATCACACTTCGGAGTTTCCGAATGTCCGCTCCCCTTTCCCTTTTTTCCCTCACCGATCCAATCCCCCGCGGGCTTAAATCTTCCACCCCGCTTCTCATATGACCTGAGCCCCGTAACCGAGTGCTAAAGCCATCGACGCATCAACGATCCTAATTTCTTGGTGCCCTGACCCTTTACCCCACCGATGGCCGAACTTCCGATATGATCACAGTCGTCCATTTCCTCAAATATCCGACGATCATCGCAGTCATCGCATTCATCGCATCCATCGCTTCATCGCTCATCACTCCATCGCATCCATCGCTTCATCATTCATCGCATCCATCGCTTCATCGCTCATCGCTCCATCGCATCCATCGCTTCATCACTCCTCGCTCCATCACTCCATCGCTGCATCGGCATATCACAACTCCTAAATTCTTCCTTCCCGAACCCTCTACTCAGCCGATTGACAATCCATGGATACTTTCTTTGCCGTCCATCTCACGGATTTGATAGCCCACATCGATTCACCTTCTTCTTCACCCGTGAGAACTCTTCAGCACAAAGGTCAACCATATGAGTGTCCCCGCAGTTGAATCCTTAGGATATGTGAAATCTTCATCCAACGGCTAAGATTCACTGCGGAGGCACCCGGTCCACAAATCTGTCCGTACCACAAGTGCCCCTGCTATACATATTTTCTTCCATTTTCCCATGTAACCCCACTGGTCCCACCTGACCGCGCTAGGACCTTTCATTGTGTTTCCGTGTGATCTCCACCGTTGATCTTCCCTCCCCCCCAGATCCAATGGCCCCCGGTGATCTTCGCGCCCATTCCTCCATAACGCTCTAAAACCCATTTTTTAACGCAAAAAGGTGGTTTTTTCTACCGAAGCACGCATTATCCTGGCCCCACCACCTCCTCCCACCGTGCTACTCTTCCCCCACGTGTTCATTCTCAGTCGTAGATCTACACCCCCCAGATCTAATGGTCCAAATCCCATTTCGCGTCCATTTTTCTCCCCCTCCCCTTCGTGCACTTTGAACGCGAAATGGGTGGTTTTCAGGAGCATACGTGTCAGCCATTGGAATGTATCATGTTCATTCAGAAAAATACCATTTACCGCCTTTTCCCCGTGCGAATACCACCTCCAAGATTCCCCAAAACCGCTTTTCCAGTTCTTCGCGCCAAACTCAGTTTTCACCCTGGTTTTCGTGGTTTTGCGCCATGAAACCTTCCCCGCTACATGCACCTTGCCTCCTCACTACTCCATAACCCCCACTGAACCTTCTGAAGCAGTTTTATCCCCCATTGCAGGTTTTATGTAATGTTTTTAATGTTTATTGCAGGTTTAATGGCGGTCCTAAGATAAAGAGCCATCCCACAGCGATTTAGTTGCAGAGGCCACGGAGGATGATCCTCTGTGGCTGAAATTCAGTGCAGAAAAGGGATGTAAGGGTCGAATTTAAAAATTTTAAATCAATGCGTCATGAGCATTGGTTACACAACAAACCCTCCGGCGCAACCACCTGTACACAAAGGAAAACAAAGAAGATCAGTGAAATTTGAAGGTTAAAGCATAAATCCGAAGATCAAAGGCTTAACCCACAATTTAAGGATAAAGAAAAAACACAATTTAAAGCTAAATTTTAGTGTTTAAAGAGATAAAGTCAAAGAAAAATCAGCGAGAAATGACTTCAGAAAACCAGGTGATCGAAGTATTTATTTCTCCAAAGGACCAAAGGACACCTATAGTCTACCTTTCCTCTCAAAGACACCGTGACAACCATCCTGATGGTAGAAACTCTTTAAGACTGTCAAAACAGTTATTGCATAGTCATGGGGCTACAAAACCCAAAAAATGACAGTTTACTTGTCATGGAGGTCAAACAGAGTACTTCAGACCAAGATATCTTCAAAGAACACACTTTAGAGTTATTACCAGCCTACCAGATATGCATCAAAACAGGAAAAACTACCAAAATGGTACAATCAATTAATACAACGATCATTAAGCAGAATGGGCATTTGGATACCTCTCCCCCTCTATCTTAATTGATATTTATGATTTTTCCTGAAACACTCTTCTTCATTCACCTATAAGTATTCACATAAAATTCATTGTAGTGGTTGGAAAATTGTTAATTGTCGAACTGTTATTGAGTAAGAGTTTTTGAGTAGTTGTAATATAGTAGGCTGGGAAGAAAAGCATTGGAATGTAAAAAGCTATTGGACTCAAAGTATGTAACTGGTTTTGCACATCAATAGACAAGAATATTCACTAAATCCTGATCTAAATCATTGGTGATGTTATTCTCACTGTAATTTTTATTCTCCTTATTTTTCCATACTGTCCATTTTCTCTGATAAAGAACAACAAATATAGAGTAGGATTTACTGCAAAGTACCCTAGCTCTCACTGATAAATCTTTATCTTTATGTTTTCTTCTAAATGTGTGTTTGGGAATGATTTCAATAGAGTATAACCAGTCAAGGAATGTTGGTGATCCCATGTCTTGATGAGTAGAACTTGAGATGTTGTTCTTGAATGATATTTTCACTGCATGCTAAGTAGAGTCTTAATCAAGAAAGTTTATGGTTAGCTCCATCCTTTGTTTAGTCTTAAACAACTGTTTTGAAGATTTCTCTTAAGAGTATGCCAAAATCAGGCTAGGTTAAAAGTCCTTACCTAATCTTAGGTTACTTTTTATGTTTATCTTACATGTTTTCCCTTGAGAGTATGCCAAATGCAGGCTAGGTTAAAAGTCCTTACCTGATCTTAGGTTGCCCTTTGTTTTATTACATGTTTTATCCTTTCTTATCATTTCTTAATGTTTCATACCATCAACTCAACTTAAAATATCTTTTGATATAGATGACTTTCCCTTTGAAAACCCCTGAATATTTGTTGTGCAAGTAAACCCTTTTATGACTACATATCCCAATGGTTTAGCACTGCTTTTTGACCTATATTCCCATGCTGAAACATCCTTCCACTTATTTCCTCCTTCACTTCACATGACATTCTCATTTAATGATTCCCAACCAACAAAAAAACAAACCCCTTGCACTTCAGAACTAGCCTAATATCATATCATAAGCCTTAAAGACATATCCTTTGAAAACACTTATAGAGAGATCCCTCTCTAAATCCAGGAGGGCTAGATCCTAGGATTCCAAAGTGGTTCTGATGTTGCCTTGTCATTTGGTATGCCAATCTGCCAAATCACAGGACCCCAAGAGGTCCCAATGCAGTCACAATAGGACAAGATCCTAAAGGGTTCGGAGGTCCACTTGTAGTTGTGGTGACCGAATTATTGGGACTGGGTATATCTTGGCTACTGGGGTTGCCAATAATTTGCGTAGAACTGAAAACTGGCGAGGAAGATGGTGGTGGAACCAAGTTGGCCACCAACGAAATCAACCCTATGGTCATTGATTGTGAACTGGATGTAGGTGAAATCTGAACTAACAATGGCCCTGACGGGTCAGTGAGAGGAGGATTGTAAGGAGGTATGACTCCTTCCATAAAAGGATCCTCTGGAAACTCTGTAGGATAGGGAGCTATATGAAATTCAGGGGTTGTCATTGGAGACTGCTCTTATGGAGAAGGCACTGGCTCATCGAGGCTTGACTCCTCCCTTGGTGTTAACAGAGGGAGACCTTGCTGCTGTCTAGAAAGACGACGAGGGTCAAAGGATGTCACAGTGACCTGTTTAATTTTATCAAATTTATCATTGTGATGTATTATAAAGTCTCAGTGATAGTAACCACACACCTAAAAAGAAAAAAGAAAAAAGGACTTCTAAAATCAATCAATCAAGCAACCAGAAGGGGTATGACCTTGTCTGAGTACTACCATTTGCTGGAGATGAAACCCAATGTCACAATAGCATACATAGAGACCTGGTCAAATATACAATTACAGTTACTCTATTTCTTTTCCCGAACCTTACAAAATAGGTGCAAGCACTCTCGTGAAGAAGAGTACCCTCCAAAATACCAAAGAAAGAGTAGGTCCGTATGTTTTAGGTACTAGGTAAGCCCGCCCCAGTCACCTTGTGTAAGTCCTTAAAAATTCTGGCAACTAAAAATACCTCAAATCACATACACTGTTAACGGGGTCACGGTCGTAGACAAAATGCTATATGGGTAGAACACCTAGATCCCCGATATAGTTTCCACATCCCCGAGGGTAACCCCAATATATAACATGCCCACTGAATGCAATCAAAGGCAGACTACCTTCTCATGTACCCTAGTGTTGTCTCACGCTTAACTCCAGTAGTAGTGGAGTGGTCCTGACAGCATGACTGCACCATTATTTCACTTTTTAATGACTTTAGTTTCAAGTTTTGTGATCTTGGTTGATTTTCTCACTTCTCCTACCCCAAGATCCTAGCTTGAGCTACTGTTGGTGTGAGCTCAGAAAATTTTATGTGATTAGTTTTATTATCGCTTGATTCTTAGTGTAATTGCTTATTAGTCTTGTAGAGGGGGAATGGACGTATCAAATGTAATGAGACTCTGACTCAAAATCATGCAGAAAAATGCTCTAAATATTCAATTTCAATGAAGAGTTTATTCTACTGGGAGAGATATTTCAAACATTCGTGCACCAAACATACAAATAACACAATTCAACCTAAAAATATTCAAACATCTATCTATCTTCTCTAACAAAATTTTAACCAAAAAATTTCAAAATGAATTATGCTATGTTCAGAAAAATAAAAAAATAAATTTTCTTCTTCAAAAAGGATACACTTCTAACACTAACTTTTTAAACAGGAAAACTAAACATGCTAGCTGGTAACCAAGCTCAAGGATCCAATAAAAAAAAGCTAATCTGGTATCCAATAAATCCATAGCCAAAGGGAAACACAACAGGGGTGTAAACAATAGATTTTGGCTAGGTAACACAGGCAAGAAGAGGCTACAGAGCATTAATTATAGGACTAATGCACTTTATCTGAGCATAAGAAGCATTATAATGCACTAAAACACTCTCACGGGGAACGTTACTCATGGTAAAGTTGTACAAATGGCTAGGCATGGTCTATTCTAGACTTTGTAAGCTATTGAGATGATTACAGAGCATGCAAGATGATCAGAAGGGTATGTGAGAAAAGGGAAAGAGCCAAAGGCTTAGGAACAATCCAGAAACTTGGGATTAAATCCCCAGTGGAGTCACCATTTCTGCTAAGGGGTAAAATTCTTGGGTGGTAGTTGATAGATATCCCTCTCAGGGATTTTCAGTGCCTGAGGCAGACTGTCAGATTAGCTCTAAAGTACAAAGAAATTGCATACATGTTCATACTAATATATAATTGAAAAAGTGAGATATTGAAGGATTACCTCTTTGTGGAAAACAAATATTATGGAGAGCGCTAAGCAGCATGGTTGAAGTCCTTCCTCACCGGCTCCAAATCTAGATCCTGTAGCCAAATAAAGCACCCGTGTAATCTTCATAGTGGTATTGCTAAATAAAAATTAAACAAGTATATAATCGACATTTAACTATGAAAATTTGAGTAATTTATATCATGCTTCATAAACAAATGAACAATAAATGTGACACTGAAACATCAAATGGACAAAACAGATACAATTCTATTGATTTATAAGAAGAAGGATTACAACTGTTGGTTGTACCAAGCCCTCGCTCCTCTGTCTTCCAATTCCTCTCTCTCTTTCTCTATCTCCGAGTGTGATGATGCTTGGGCTAAGAGTCCTCAATGGACCTTGCCAATCCTTAAGCCTCACACTCAACAATGAAATTCTTCTCTACATATGATCAAACCTTCGACCTTTGACCAAGAGCCCAAACCTCCAATTTATAGGAAATGGAGAGGACGAACCTTTCCAATCCTTTCAATTAGTTCAAATCGAGAAAGATCTTGATGTTTCCTAGCTTTTCCTTGCTTTTGCATTCTATAGGAGTTCAGTTGTGTTTGGAAATATCTAATAAAAATTTTATACCATAAGTTTCCGCTTTTGAACTGACTCTTTCTGAGAAAAATCAGGAAATTCCAGTTAGTTTCGGTGGGATATTTCCCTTTTCACATTCAAACACGGATAACACTGCCCCTTAGGCAAGACAGAGCAGTACCCTTGGCACTAACGCTCCCTTTGCATGGCTAGGGTGCATTATAAGTTTTCTTAGCTGCCTCTGGGTGTGCGTTACCTTGGAAAACTAGGTCTTTGTCTTGGTCATTTTCTTCCTTCTATGTTACCTTCTCCTTTGAGCTGATGAGGAGGTCATTTGACCTGTAATAGCAACATAAGAGGTTCTACTTTTTTTTGTTTTTTTTTTATAATTAGATTTTATTCATAGCTCTCCTTTATTTCTCAGTGTATGATTTCACTACATCTCGTAGCGTAATGTCTTGCTTTTGATTTCATTTATCAAGTTAGAAATTGCAATTATTTCCAGACTCTATAGTATAGATGCTTTTTTTATCATTTTCGTTACATTAATTGTTATCAACATTTCCTGAATTTCGTAATATAGGTGTTTGATTTAATTTTGTCATTATGTTAGATGTTATAATCCTTTCCATAATTTCATCTTGCTAAGATAGATGTTTAAGTAATTTGTTTTTATCATTTGATGTAGTTTCATTTTCTAAAGAGTCATAACACATAGATAATCATATTTTCTTTTATGCATCAGTGTTTTGTTGTAGAATAGTTCTTCTTTTGAGAAACATATTTTATAATTTCCTTTTTAGTTTTCAATTAAATTCTTTTTATAAATTTAAATAGTCTTGCTTCCTAACAATAATTTAGAAATTTCCTTTTTTAGCATAATAGTGTAAATATTTTTCAAGTAATTCCTTGATTCAAGTTTCGTTCACATAAAATTTCCAAAAAGACACAAAAATATTAGTCTAGCTTGTTTTTCCATAATTTTGAAGTTTATCAAATTTATCGTTGGTTACAAAAAGACAAATTAGTTAATATTATTTCAAAGAGTTTTTAGAAGCATAGTCACATTTGGATTTAGTTTTATTTCATGAATTATAGTTCAATTTCTTAAATTCATTTAGGACATCTTCAAAAATGATATTCGCATATAAAATCATCATAATAGAATAAGAAAGGAAGGTTTCTAGCATATGTAGTGCACTTGCACTTCACAATATTACCAACTTCGGTCGATAGATAGAAATTTAAGAACATTAAATTGAATAAACAACTAGGAAGCCTATAAACTTGGGTAACGTTCCCAAAGTTCTTGGTTTAGCCAACCAAAAATTCTAAAGAATATTGAATTATTATCATATTCATCAACATCATAATTGGTGACCATACTGGGGACATAAAGTGATCGCCCTCTTTTGTTTATTTCTTTGATTTGAGTTTCTTGGTTTTGTTTGGTTTCCTTTTTTTTTTCTTTGCTTTCTTTGTTGTTTTTTTTAGTTAGTGTTGTATTTCTTCTACCTATCTATTACAGAGGTTATGACTAGGGTTGAACCATTTTAATCGAGTACTGAACATGAAGACAATACTTTATCATTACTCTTATTGGCTAAATAAATAACAACATATATCTTTAATCAAGTTGATTAAATCTTTCTTTTACTTAGTAACAAATGACTATACCAAATCTTTTTCAACCAGATTTTTTTCCCAATTTTAACAATAAAAGTATTATCTCTGCGTGTTTATTTAATCTTATGTTAGATACTGCCAAAACTAAGGAATACATTGGCTACTATTTCATGAGATATTGAAAATGTTGATGGAAAATTTAGAGAATGAATAACATGAATTCAAACTAATTACATTTCCACCAAGTAATTCATACGTCCCTTCGTCTATCTCAATATTTTCACCAAGTATTTGAAACTCCTTGCCAATTTTGAAGACTTAGAGGAAAATCCACTGAATACAATCCTCTATCATCTGCAAAGGGTAGAAAAAAATATAAAAATATGAAAACTACTATTAAAATTTCTTTTTATAAATCTAGTGCCACACTTATATATTAGGTACCCTTTTTTCATATACTGCCAGTCAATATGGTTGCACCTCCTTTGGGTAAGATCTACAGTCATTATAGACCTACTGTTTGATCAAAGGCCCAATATTTAGCTCAAAAATTAAAGTGCTCAAAATTGATTAAACTGAATGAAAGCGATCTTCCCGTCGCCAAGAATCCAACACAACTCGTTTCATTGAAAACCGACTTCGAATGAAGACGTTGTAGCCTACAGTGAATGCTGTTCAGAACAGACAATTTAAAAAAAGAAATTGTAGAACACTGACAAGTTGATGAGATGGCATCCCAGTCAGCACTCCAGGTATATTCAGGGAACATTCTCCAGTTTTTTCCTAGTGGCACTGTGACAAGTGTCACAATAGGATTCGCCAGGTGTTTTTGAGAAGGTGAAATTTCCCAATGACCTCTAAGGTTGAATTTGGGTTCATGATGAATTATTATGTGTTGGAATTATTTTTTAATAATTAAGGTTGGATATATATATATATATATATATATATATATATATATATATATATATATATATATATATATATATATATATATATATATATATATATATATATATATATATATATATATATATATATATTTGGTCATATTTTTATATGGTTTAATATCATATATTATATTATATATATATTAATATTCATTAGTAAATCCAAAAAGTCTGCATTTGAGTTATAAGGTGGCATGTTTATTATTAAACCAAAGTTCAATTTTCATATTTTAATAACCAAAGTATGCAAAGGTTCTATTAAATGGTGGTTCAGAGGGTTTATTTATTGGAGTGTGTATTAAAGTTTGGAGTGCAAAATATATAGATAGGGGTGGAGGTTAGGGTCGAACCCGTGACCTCCCCCCAAACATTACCACTGCTTACTAATAAGCCGAAGCGTGTTCCTTGAAAATCTATGAGCCCAATTTATATTTGAATGCATACCCCTACTCCGATGGCGGAAGGGAGGGGGCTAGCCCATGATCAAGCCCTCATCCCCATATGACTTTACCACACAACCTTAACCAAGCATGCAAACTAAACGTGCTTAGTGCGCATTTAATCTGCCTTTAATATAGGATTAGCCTTAATTAAACTCATTGTTAATTTGGCAGAGTTTTAGGAGGCGCCACCATTTTCGGTGGACCTGCCATTTTGGCAGAGCTATCTGGAGTCTTCTCCAAATTTGGAGGAGGAATCTACGGGAAAATTAAATGAACCATACCTTGAGCAATTTTCGACCAATTTTGGCCCATAAAGAGTCATTCTTAGCAGATTTGCATACTATGAATAGTTTGGCATACTATAAACACATTGGAATAGGTTTTAGAGGAAGAGGAGAAATTCTACAGGTGTTTTTGTCACTTTGAAGAATTTTGAAGCCAAGGGCCACCAGGAAGGAAGGTCATGCCTAGATCAGCTGAAGGCCAAATGGAGGGAGTGAATAGTCATTTCTGATATATTTCAACATTATGAAATTATTGGAGTATGTTTCAGGAGAATTTGATGCATGTAACTAAATTTTTTTTCACTATTGAGCTAATATAGAGGCTCAAGCCATGGAAGCTAGACCAAGGAGATGTAGCCCAGGAGGGGTGAAATCCTTCATCAAAACTCTGTGTTGATGGATCAATTGTGATGGTTTGGTGTTCTTTATGTTGTTATTGTTCAGAATTTTAAATTCATACTTTATGCTCTTGAATTCACTCATAAAAAATCAGTTAAACTACCTTTTTGACACACATAAGCAACAAGGAAACATATGTACCTCAAGCATAAGTTCAACAAATAAATTATAAATCTGAGGTTGAAATTAGCACATTAAAACTAACATTCATAATTAGATCAAGTTGGTATCAAAGCTTGGTTAAAAGGCAAGGTTATTTTTCTTGGATAGTTGCTTGAGTTTTGTGCACTTTTAGTGGTTGAAAGTCCTAAGATTAAGAACAAAAGAAGGAGAGCTACAAGAGCACTATCTTCACCCAAAATTCCACTCATAGCTGCACTTGAAGCACCTCAATTTTTATCCCAAGAAGCTAAGATTGAAGAGGTAAAAATTGTACACGAAGTTGAGTTGATTGAAGAGGTATAAGCATCAGAAGTTGAGCTTGAATCCATAGCCATTATGGCAGGTGTTCAAAATATTCAAGGAAATTTAGAAGAGGATGATGTCAAGAGAGACTTCAATGACATAAATAGGACGGTCAAAATTATTTTTGATGCATTTACTGTTGGGATGGTGGGAGAAGGTTCTAAGCCTCCACATGGAGAAGGAACTTTAGATGAGAAGAATGAGGAAGAGAAGAGTTCAAAAGGTAGTGGAGAAAATCCACCTCCATCTCCACCATATTCATCATCCTCATCATCTCCATCAACATCATCTTCCACTTCCACCACAAAAACTACTCACACTTTCACAAAAGCCACAAAAGGAAAGATACCCTTACTCAAACTAGATGTCAAATTTGAGCTTCCAATGTATAATGGCTAGGTAAATGAAGAAATATTGGAAAATTGGATACGTCAATTGGAGGTGTATTGTAGGATTCAGAACCTTCATGAAGATGAAATAAATATTCAATTAGATTCTTTGAGGATGGAAGGATCTGCACTTGTATGGTGGGAAGCAAGGACTCAAGAAGAGATAAAAAACTATAATAAGATCTCTATGTCTTGGTCAAGTTTTATTTCTTCCATTAAAAAACAATTCTATCCCTTAGCTTACATGCAAAAGACAATTATGGACTGGCAAAATTTTAGATAGTTGAAAGGGGAAAATGTGGAAGACTATACTCATGAATTTAGGAGAAGAGCTCTTATTTTGGGTATAAATTTATATTCTCAAGAAAATTTGTTAAAGTATGTTGGGGTTTTGAATAGTTACCTTAGGCACACTATTATCATGTTTAATCCCACAAAAATAGATAAAGTTTGTGTTCAAGACACACACTTAGAGGCAAGAGGGAAACAAAACATAGACGAGAAAAGTGAAAGTGAGGGTAAAGGAAAGGGAAAGTTTTATGGAAGAGGAAAGAGAAATAGGTCTGTCAAAAGAGAGAAGGAAAAAATCACATGCAAAAAATGTTCAAAGACTGGCCATGATGAAGACCATTGTTGGCAACTTCATCCAGAATTGAAGCCAAAGAAAAGGGAAAAACTATTGCTATAATTGAACATGAATTAGGGTCAGATTCAGGAGATGAGACAAATATTACAGCCATGGGTTTGGAAGGTAAACATATTGCAAGAACTAGTTCTTCAAATTTTTCAAATGTTACTCATGATGAAGATACAAGAATAAATTTTTTCCATTTTAGAGTTGTCTCTAGACATACTGATATTGGTACACTTTTTGATAGTGGGTCACAAGATAACTTGATTTCTAAATACTTGGTTAAGTAGCTAGGCCTTGAAACTTTTAGACATCCAAGACCATATCATTTGGGTTGGACATTGTTATAGATAAATTCGGGCACCATTCCCAATGACCTGGTTTAACTGGACATCATCCCCAGAACCATGAATAGGGTCTATCATCCCCTATCATTTTAGTTGCTATATGCCCTAAGCCAAAGAACAAAGAAAAATCATTCGTGACTTCCATTGCAAGGTTTCCAATATTTGAAGTATATATTATAACACCTATGATCTCACCAATGAAGTCTCTCAAGGGACTAAGTGCGTTGCATATGCAGGTACCTCCATTCAAAGGTGATCTGCAAAGCACTTGCCGACACTCAAGGGTGTGTTGGTCAATTGGGAGCGAATTTCTCATTGTTTCAGAATCTCCACTTGGCCAGTGGCTTCTAGAAGAGTGCATATGTGTCAAACTTCGAATCTATGTGTCCATTTGATACCTCTGAGCTTGGGAACATGTCTTGCTTATTATTAGAAAGTCATTGATTGTAAAACTACCTTCAGATCATCTATAAATTAAGCACAAATCCTATGTAATATTCCTAAATTAGCATGCAGCTAATAGGAATATTAATTTTTCTTTTAAAAATTTAGCTAGATGAATAAATGGGCAAGGAGGCTCATAAGTTGCTTAAGTAGGAATAAAATCCCTCATAATATGAAAAGGGATCATGTAATAACCAGATCAAGCATCCACATGTGTGAACAGGGACCAAAAATGTGTGGACAAAGTAAATTTTGACCAAGTCAACAACATTTTTATATGAGGAGTGGATCCTAAATAAAGACAACTCAATGTGAATGAAGATAAATCTAGCTAGTCAAAATGAAGACACCTTGAGTGTGAAAGGAGACAAGGCATGAAGATCCAGTCAAGTTGATCTGGTCAAGATTGATCCAGTCAAGATTGAATAAATAAAAAAATGTTGTAAATAGATGAGAAAGACTAATAGAGACAACGTAATTTTGGTGGAGGAGCCTTTGCATGGAAGCAACCTCATAATGGGGTGGGACCCTTGGTAAGGAAGCTCATCAACTATATAATGGAGGAGATGGAAACCATATGGAGCATGATATATTTTGTATGTGGTCTGTTTAGACTTCTTGCATTCTTTGGTTGTTTAGCTAAGTTTGTTGCACTTTTTAGTACAAGGGTTTTCTCATGCGGTAATTCCCTGCTCTTTCTTGGAGATCTTGTTCAAGAAATATAAGAGGAGATTTTTGAGCTGCATTTTCCACTATTTGGTGTTAGGCAAAGCATTTACCTTCAGTAACAATGCATTCCCTTGTAGAAACTACGTTATTTCTTAAGGTGTTGCAGTGGGAGGGGTTAAAACCCCACTTTATGAGCTAGTTTCCCGGGAGGAGGATCAGCCTTTTTCTCGGAAAGCTAGTAGGAGAGTCTACATCCATTTATTTGCATGTTCAGCCATTTTTATGTAGAGATTCATCTATACAGTGTGATTTAGCCATATATCTACAAAATTTATTTCTTGTATATCATTTCTATTAAGAAATCCTTGCCGGGTCATCTTGGATCTATGTAAAAAGAGAGCAGATATCTGTTTTTATGCCTCATTGAGTAATATAATAGAAGATCTGATTTGTCTCTCCATTTTCTAAGTATAACCATCAAATAACTGCGCTGTCTCTTTATGCAATAATTTCTGTGTGTTGCAGTCTTGGGGTTTCATCATTTTTAAGCTGTTTTGAGCATGGGAGGCCTGTTTAACTAGGAAAAAGACATTTGTTTCTGATTTCCTTTCATAATTGGTTGATATAATTTCAGATCTAATGGATTCATGGGCTGCATTTTTCTGTTTATGCTTATATTTCTGAAAAATTTGTTTTCTTTGCAAGTATTGCTGTATCTCCAATTTTGGGATATTATAAGATATTCCAATTATTGTTGATTTTCCCTATTTTGGGATATTACATCCTAGTGCTTGAGAAGGAATAATTTGAGTAGAGAAATGCTGGTGGAATTTTGATTGAGGAATTGATTTGAGTGATATGCTGCTGGAGAGATGTT
The DNA here is from genome assembly GCA_034641835.2 of Pinus albicaulis. Classification (NCBI taxonomy): domain Eukaryota; kingdom Viridiplantae; phylum Streptophyta; class Pinopsida; order Pinales; family Pinaceae; genus Pinus; species Pinus albicaulis. Next base: position 288,013,036 of record CM076577.1, on the reverse strand, counting down.
CATTGTGATGAGGTTGGGATGATGCTGGAGATGGTGACATCAAATCAATCACTGGTTGTAACCTCCCCTTCTATTCATTAACAAAAATTGATGTTTACTTTCCCACATATGTATCTGTATAAGCTTCTATCTTCCATGTTATGAATTCCTATATGATGTATATGGTTCATGTTTTATTGATTTAACTAAATAACTTGAATAGAAATCTGTATATTGCTATCTATTTGTTGTTTAGTGTTCATTCTTGCATGAAATATTTTGGCAATCTAGCTTGGATTTGAAGCTACAACAAGAGTGACAAAAGGATAATTGGAAGCGCTTGGACCCCAAGTAAGTTTCTTTATATGTTCTGTGTGTTTATTTACTGTTAGGAAAAGTATCTGCAAAGTCTTTAACCTGTTGTTCTAAATGCAATGCACCACATTTAGGGAAGAATGTTTTATCTGTAATTCATAATTCCACATAACAAATTGGTGACTTTGCTGGGGAGTTTACCCTTCATCCTTGGTGAATTTTGCCTCTGTTATCAACCCAGTAGCATTTAATCTGAAATATTAGGATTTTTGAATTCAAATTTTCATTAGAAGTGTGTTTAACAGCCCAAGTTTTTGTTCTCTGCTGCGCCCAATGCACTGTTGAACAGGACATAGTGCTTTGCATAACACTGTCTCCCACTTAGGGGTGCGTTGCAACGCACTGTCTCCCCTTAGAGACTGTGTTCCCCCCTAGAATCAACCAAATTCCATTGAATTTGTCATTGCATTTGCTTTCAGTTTGTTGTTTGTTGTGTTTTCAAAGTGTCTGATGCCTCATATTGAACAATGAATTTACCTACTTCTTCCTCCTCTTATCACCCAAAAAGTTTCAAAACATCATTGTGTCAACTCTGTTTTTGATCATGGTCTCAAAATGGGTTTGAAAGTCATTTTAGGATTTGGTTAAGGGTAGGTTAGAGTTTTTATAAGTTTCAAGGTCATCATTGAATTAAAATAAGTCTTTTAAAGGTCCATTCCATGATCAAATACTCACATTTTCCATTCAGGAGTCATTCCATAAGGTTTCGGGTTAAATTTTTGCAATTAACCAAGAATCCTCTGTTTCGTAGCACCGCTATTTCAAAAAAGTATATTTGCGCTACGAAAGAGCTAATAATTTCATAGCACAAACTGGAAAAAATACACTGTGGGCGCTACGAAAGCGTGGTTCTTAACCGTCTTGTCAAATGAGCTGAGATTTGTCAGAATTCGTTAGGAAATGATAGGATAGTGGTATGGTGAGTCAGTTAGAGATCAGATTCAATGTACTTACCTATCTCACAGTCATTATCGTCATGATAGGGCATGAGTGAAGAATCATTCAATTATGAGATGTCATATTAAATTCAAAATCTTGCCTAATTTGGTCATTCTTGTTTTCATTTACTTCCATATGAGTGTCTAAGCTCTAAAGCAGTCAAGCTAAGCCTGTGGTTTTTCTATACAAAGGCTATCTTAACCATAATAAAGCGAGGCTATTCCATATTCTCAAGCGAGGTTGTTCCATTTTATCAAGCAAGGTTGTTCCATATCCTAATCAAGCAAGGCTGTTTTATAGATTCAAGAGAAGCTGACGGGTTTTGCTAAGAAGCATGTCAGAGGAAAAGAAAGTCCACAGAGGGTACATTGCTTAAGATATGAGCCTGAAAATGTGAAGGCTATAATTGAAGATCAAACAGTGATGGAGGCTTTTAGCAAAGCAGGTCGTCTCTGGTTTTGTGAAAAGCTGCAGGGTTGCCACACACAGGTGTCTAAAGAATTTTCCTTACACTTCAGTGGAGCAACTACCAAAATTGGGATGTTAAATGTGCCATTCACACCTGAGATTATTGCTTCTGTGACAGAAATACCAAGGGGGCAAGAGACTTGGTTTAAAGGTTTTAAATTTGATATGGAACCATGCAAGGAATTCATGAAACCTGAGTATGCAGATATGGACCTCAATAATGCAATACCTAGAAGCTGTATCAAAGACACCTCTGCAAAGCTGTTGTTCAACATTCAAAGATACTTTACATGTGAAGGTAGATACCATAAAGTTTATACTTATCATTTTAAGTTGCTTCTGCATTTCACAAGTATGATATCACTAGATTTTCCCTTTTATTTTCATAAGAGCCTTGCAAAATGGCTGATAAAGTACAGGCCAAATATGATGGTTGTGAAACATCTTTGTTTCACCATGGTTTGATAAAGTTATTGGTTTTGAATGAAATTCAGAAAATAAGCAGGGATTGGTCTTCATTTTTGTTTATGAATGATTTTGAACTGGAAACCCTAACCCCAGCTAGAAACCCTAAAAATAAAGGAACCCACCCCTTCACAACTAGTAGCAGAGTCTACTCAGCCTGTTGTTGCAAAATCAAAGAGGTTTGTAAAGTTGAAACCAAGGAAAAAAGTTGAAAATAGGACAGAGAAGACACAAGTTCTTGTTGCAACAAATCCATCACCTGCAAAACAAAGGTCAAAAAGTTTCAAAGAGGTAAAACAAAAACAAGTTGCCAGCAGGCAGGAAATCAAGAGAGTGACAAGAAGCCAAGCAGTGGCATCAAAGGGAAAAACAATTGTTTCAGGTGCAGAGAAAAACCTAGTGATAAAGGGAAATTTAGATGACATCCTTCATGCAATTGATATAGAATAGACACCTATCGTGCAAGCTGATTTCATTGGAGTAGATGAACACAAACAAAAAAAGGTTAAGTGAGCAAAGGAACTTGAATTTGAGGGTGAAAATGCAGCCTTTATCTTCCAAACAAGGAAACCTTTAACTAGGTATGCTAAGAAGCTCAAGGAAGGCAACAAAGAGGTCCAAGAAATTGTTGAAATAACCAGAGTCCCTGAAGAGGTGGTTGATCTCTCATCACCAATAATGGAGCATGCAGCTAGCAAGACAATGAAAGGAAAAGAACACATGTCAGAGTGTCAACATCTTGAGGAGAGATTGAGGTTATCAAACCAAGAGATTGAAATGATGAGAAAGAGGGCTAGAAAGCACAGTATTGAAAAAATAGAGTTCAAAAGAATGAAGGCACTTTGGGAGGGTCAAACTAGTTCTAGGTATGAAATTCCAAGCAGTGCAGAATAGTTTTTCACATGGACAGTTCCAGCCATCAAGGAAGCCAAATTTGTCAGAGTAATCAATACTCACTTGAGAGCCAGTAATAGAATACTAAGAGATCAAGTGGAGGACTTGGAGTAGTAGCTGAAATTGACTTAGAATGAGCTAAAAAACAAAGGTGCAGAATGATAAACCATTAAAAAGTCATAAGCTAAGTGAAGCGAAAAATTAAAAATGAACCTCATGAATATTGTGTTTATCAGTTCATATGACTTTTTGTTTTGGTGAAACCATTGGTATTCTAAAATTTTGACACATTTTGGTTTAAATTTTGGAGAAATCTGGGCAAAACTGCTCACTCAGCAGTTTCGTAGCACAAACACGGCAAAAAGAGTGAAAAGTGCTACGAAACTGCTATAGGAGTTTTTTTCACCATTTCTCATAAATTTTTGAGGAGAAAATGTGTGTATTTTGACCTGAAATTGCTAGGGAGGTTATGTTAATTGATAATGAAGATAAATCTAGAAGAAAGAAGCCAAAGTTTTGAAGGTAAAATGGTAAAAAGGCTGACCTACGAAAAGCACTACGAAACTGTGTTGTTTTCGTAGCGTAGGTCTACTTCATCTATTTTGAATAGTTTGATGGTGGTATTGGACAGCTGGCACTTAAGAATGATTTTGGGAAGGTATTACTTCGGTTTCCAACAGCAAATAAACTCGAAGTGATGGGTTCATGATGGTCAGAGTGTCTCAAAAATGTAAAGAAACATATGCCTAGAAAATAGGGGACAGTTTCCTAATTTAATGGAGATCAGTGTTATGGTCATAAAGTGTTGAAGCTTATCATCTGGATTTGACCTTATGGGAATACAATTGGAAAATTATGTGATCTAGTTTAGATAAGGTTGTTATGAGTAGAGTTAAGGAGTTTGAATCCTATTTGTAATAGGATTGTTTATTAGATTTGCAAATGTCATTTTGTAATAAATACCATGTCATATGGTTAGGAAATGTGTCAAAAAGTAGGAATTCGATGTATCTAGCTCAGGATAAGGTTATCCTATATTGTAAATTATCTATAAAAGATCAAGAAGTCGAATATGCATGGGTTGGACATTTTTAACAAAAAGACTGTGTTTATTGTAAGTGACTGGTTTTCAGCTTAATACATAGTTTTCTACTTAGCCAACTCAATATTCATAAAGAGTTCTAGTGTGTTCTTGTTCTAATGGCATGTTTTTACTATCCTATTGCAGTTGTGTTTGCTTATGTTACTTAGAATTCATCATTGATGCTCTGACTTCCTTCATAGACAAACTGACTGTGTGTTTTACAGTTTCACATGTGTATCTTTGGACTAGAACACTAATATTCCTTGAATTCCATGCTAAGTAAATTGTTTTATTTTACTGAAGCTATTTTGACTCCATAAGCCCAATGTACACTTGCTAATGTGATTTACAACCAGTATCTATCATTTATCTTCTTATTACCCCACATAGAGTTAGCCATCTATATTTCTATGAAAAATCATTAACCCTTGAGAGAGCCCTCTCAGGTTGAGGAGGCTAAGCCTCAATCAAAATATTGGTTTGAAACAGTTACATGAGATTGATTTGATTGGCAGCTTATCAGGTCTGATTTTTTGATAACACCTCCTTTGAAAGAAAATTTTGTTCAATGTTTATTTAAAGTGTTTTTCTTTATAATTGATGAATTAATTTCAAAGTATGTTCATTACTGCATTAGATCCATTTGATTTTGAAAAGGAATTTGTCATTAAATTATTCGTTTCCTATAGGAGAAGTTGTAGTTAAAATATTCATTTTTCCTAAAAAGAGAAATTGTTGTTCCATTCCTCATTTCTCAAAGTAAAAGGCATTTATTTTTATTGATTTGATGCACTTAGTTTCATTTTTTTCATTCACATTAAAGGGACTGAAAAGAAAAACCTGCATTTTCATGTAGTGGATTGTGTGTTTTGCATAGGAACAATTAGGAAAGCTACATTTTAGTTTCTTCTCTTTGATTGTTTGCTCTCAAATTGATTGCTCTTTCCCTCTAGTAGCTAGGATTTTCATTGAAAAACTAAAAGTGAAAAGATTTCTTATCATTTTAGTTTTCATTTTAGGAATTTCCAATACATCATCGAGGTGAAACTTGAAAGGAAAATTGATAAACAAGATCATATTAAAAGTTATCTCAATTTACCTAACAAAGCATTGGAACCATAAAGATAACATTTAGAAGGTCTAGGCTAGAGACGTGTTTCGGCGTCGTAAAACATAGCAACTGTCGTTAATTGTCTGCGATACATTCCGAGTGTGATACCTCACTCCATGTACGTAAGCATATCGTAGCTTGTCCACGTACTTTTGGGTATATCGGGCGGTGTTACAGTACGAAAAGTATAAAGGGGTGCTCTCACTGTGTGGTTTCACATTAGACAACGCTAATATGGACTTGGGCCTCCACGTGCCTTCGAGTATATTTTGGAGGAAAAATTTAGATTTATATCCATCCATAGTGAACCGAGTCGGCCGCCTTGTAAATTGTGATACGCCGAACACAACATTCGGGGAGATTGCCTACCCATCCTTCTTGGTTCGCTAGGAGGTATTCTACAATTCACAATTTCTTGGTAAACCTTTTGCCTAGCATTACCCTTTTATTTTATTTATTTTTTTTGGTCATAAAATAAATCAATCATCGTGGAAGAATATCATCCCTTTCCCCATTGTTCACGTAGATTAGCATTGAAATCACCTTTACCACCGGAAGTTACTTCTGTCGGCGAAGGCGATATCACTCTACCAAAATCAGTACCATCAATACCTATGGTGAAGCATCATCTTCACATATTCCAGAGTCAGCACAAGTTGTTTCTACAAATATTGGTTCATCTACTATTTTTGAGACGGAGTACTCAAAACTACCTGTGGTCACGATCCATCCAATCAGTGAGACCATACCTCTCGAACCCTACGTTGTTCAACCGGAAGTTGATCCGGATCCCATCGTGCTTTAGGGGGTAGCTGTTATTGGTCAAACTGGACATCATCCCCAGGACCAATGAAATAGGGTCTATCATCCCCTTATATTTCAGTTTCTATATGCCCTAAGTGGAGAAAATCTTGATCCCGAAGTTGAACAACCAGAATTTGTTTCTGTATTGGTCACTCCACAATATATTGTAGCCATTGAGTCTCCCATATCATGCAGTCAACCACCTGAAATATAATTTGGGCTTGACAGCGAATTTATTCCACCTGGTTTGATTTTTATTGAAGAAATATCACAAGACGAGACATCTTTAACTCCAACTCATTTTCGGTAGGAGATTTACCTGTACAAGTCTTTTCCTCAATCACCTTCCTCTGCTTTTGTTGATCCTGTTTCACTTCGAGTTCCCGTAGATTCTATAGGATATACATTGGGTCATTTGATGATGGCTGAGATAACATCCCAGACTGAAACATCTATTTCAGCTGTGACAACATCTACTGTTTCTTCATCTTCAATGTTTTATCCATTGACTCCACCCATGCCATCATCTGGAATCCTATTTAGCTCCTCCCTTATGAGTACTGAATGACTTGATCATTTATTCACATCTTCAGTGCAATATCAAGCTGGTCCCAATAGTTATTCCCCTTGGTGGCTGGTGATACCACATAAATTACCCTTGGAAATTCCAAAATTCAATGAAAACCTCGGAGAAGACCCGTCAACGCATGTTATAACTTATCATTTATGGTGCTCATCAAACTCATTAAATGATGACTCTGTTAGACTACGTCTTTTACAACACACACTCACTAGTCCAACTGCACAATGAGGATGGTTCTTTTCCTGTGTCAATCTCATTAAAAAATGAATCAGGTTATGAGGATGGTTCTTTTACTATGTCAACCTCGTTTAAAAATGAAACATATTTTGAGGATAGTTATTTTTTCTTGTGTCAACCTCATTAAAAAATGAAACATATTTTGAGGATAGTTATTTTTTCTTGTGTCAACCTCATTAAAAAATGAAACAAGTGCCTTTGAAGATAGTTTTTTTTTGTCAACTTTGTTAAAAAATGAAACAAGTGCCTTTGAGGATAATTTTTTTTTTTCTTGTGTCAACCTTCTTAAAAAATGAAACAAGTGCCTATGAGGATCTAGTTATTTTTTCTTGTGTAAACCTCATTAAAAAATGAAACAAGTGAATTTGAGGAAAGTTATTTTACTGTGTCAACCTTGTTAAAAAATGAAACAGGTCATGAGCATAGTTCTTTTCCTGTGTCAAGCTCGTTAAAAAATGAAACAAATCCTCTCCTAATTATGATGTGTCTTCCATCTGATCTCGTAAATGAACCTTCATTCCATCCAGCTATTACTAACCAGTAATCTACTTAGGTCAGTGAAATGAAGCTTGGGGGGAACCTACTCTTGCAGGGGGGATTTGACATGTGCTCTTGCAAGGGGCATTCAAAACATTCTTATCTATTGCACCTAATCAATGGCTAAAGTTCGGGAGAAAAAAAAGGTTCAAAGCTCCAAAATGCAAATGGTAACTTTCAAATGGTAAAAATGAATGGTAAATATATTTTAATTAGTCATTTGATTATTTGCAATGAATATTTATTGTTGTGACTATGGTTTTATTCAAATTTTATCATGAAACAGGTATTTTTAATCCATTTGATGTTGTTCTGAACAGGTTTTACAATTGATGAACAGATTAGTCGTGCATATTTATTTAAAGAATGATTTGACCACAAAGCATACTTTTATCCTTATTTTTCGAGCTTTGTTAAAAACGAAAAAGGACTTGATGCACACTTTTATCTCTTTTTCGAGCATCTATAACAGTGAAAAAGGAACACTTGGAGTCTTCTTTTAGCTCTTTTCAGACTCCTATAATGTGAAAATATTGCGAAGCACTTGTCTTTTCGAGCTTGTAAAAGTAAATGAATTGATATCTACTCAGTATAAGTTTAACCCTTTTTCAGACTGAGATATATTATTTACGAAAAAGGAATACCTTGGTCAAACATGACTAAAGAGGTTCTCTCAGATGTTATTTTACACTTTTTCGGATCTGAGTGACAACTTTACGAAAAATTACTTATGGAGTTTTATTTTTGTCAACTTTTTCAAACTCTCTAAATATGAAAAAAAGACTGAGCTATCGCTGTCGTTAGGCTCGTTAAAACATAAAATAACAACGAGCTTGTTGATAATGGAAAGAATCGAGTTTCATTCATCGCTAGACTCATTAAATAATTAAATAACGATACATTTTTCACCCGAAGGGTTGAATTTTAGATCAAGCAAATGTTATCCTCCTCAATATTGTTAAAAAATAAAGAGGAACTAGTCGACAAATGACTGGGGAAAATTTGGGAAAGTGAACAGAACTTTTTACGGTAGCAGGTCACTCTTGAACATGACACTTCACTTCATCACCGTGACTGTTTGGGTTGGGTAATCTTCTTGACGGTTCATTCATACCTATGTTTCATCATACCTTCACTTCGGTTTTGGGTCAATGCTACCAACTCATCTCAGTGTCGCTGATATGTTCAAGATAAGTCATCCAGTGAATACTCATCTTTCTACAATACTCATAAACCTTCATTCTCATGACAGTCATCCATGAACATTGCTATATCAAGTCATCCTTTGTCTCCAAAAATAGTAACTCCCATTTTACAATAAAGTGACTTCTTGTCGACAGAAAATCATCATCCAAGAAGTTCACCTAGAAACATCATATTCTAGTACCATGAGGCTTGTTACAGAATCGACAAGATCCTCCCTTCTGGACTTTTGACCAAAAGATTTTGTTTGGCGTTCGACATCAAATCATCTATTCATGCTTTAAAAAATGTACTGCAGTACCTTAAGGGTCATTGAAATCAATGATGGTTCACTCGCTTTTGTTAACAGCTCACATCATTAGCTGGTAATCAAATGATGCCTTCCCATGTTCGACTACAAATCATATATTCACATGGCTAGACTTGTACTTGAACGATTGAGTGAACGGGATAAGAAGACCCCAGATCTAGTTTTAGCCATCCAGGATGCGATTTATGTTATAGGTCAATTTAGGCACCATTCCCAATGACCTGGTTTAACTGGACATCATCTCCAGAACCATGAATAGGGTCTATCATCCCCTATCATTTCAGTTGCTATATGCCCTAAGCCAAAGAACAAAGACAAATCATTCCTGACTTCCATTGCAAGGTTTCCAAGATTTGAAGTATATATTATAACACCTATGAGCTCACCAACGCAGTCTCTCAAGGGACTAAGTGCATTTCATATGAAGGTACCTCCATTCAAAGGTGATCTGCAAAGCACTTCCAGAAACTCAAGGGTGCGTTGGTCAATTGGGAGCAAAATTCTCATTGTTCTGGAATCTCCACTTGGCCAGTGCCTTCTAGAAGAGTGCATATGTGTAAAAATTCGAATCCATGTGTCCATTTTATACCTCTGAGCTTGGGAACATGTATTTCTTATTATTAGAAAGTCATTGATTTTAAAACTACCTTCAGCTCATCTATAAATTGAGCACAAATGCTAGTGCTTGAGAAGGAAGAATTTGAGTAGAGAAATACTGGTGGAATTTAAATTGAGGAATTTATTTGAGTGATATGCTGCTGGGGTGATGTTCATTGTGATGAAGCTGGGATGATGCTGGAGATGGTGACATCAAAGCAATCACTGGTTGTAACCTCCCCTTCTATTCATTAATAAAGGTTGATGTTTACTTTCCCACATATGTATCTGTATAAGCTTCTATCTTTCATGTTATGAATTATTATCTGATGTATATGGTTCATGTTTTATTGATTTAATTGAATAACTTGAATAAACATCTGTATATTGCTATCTCTTTGCTGTTTAGTGTTCATTCTTGCAGGAAATATTTTGGCGATCTAGGTTGGATTTGAAACTACAACAAGAGTGACAGAAGGAGAATTGGAAGCGCTTGGACCCCAAGTAAGTTTCTTGATCTATTATGTGTGCTTATTTACTATTAGGAAAAGTATTTGCAAATTCTTTAACCTATTGTTCTAAATGCAATGCACCACATTTAGGGAAGAATTTTTTATCCGTAATTCATAATTCCGCATAACAAATATGCAAGAATGAAAACTTGCAAGTTACAAGGAAGTGCTTACTAAGGTTCTCCATCAATTAAAACTTTCTTGATGAAGTTGAACTTGATGTGGTGCCACTTGAGATATCAGGTATTGTATTGGGAAGTCCTTATCTGTATGATAGGAAATAAATATTTCATCACCATGAGAATAAGTATCACTTGTTTAAAGATGGAAATTTTGTCTCTTATACATGCATGAGAAATGAAGAGGATAGTGAATGCAAGTCAAAATTTGACATTGTTGATGATCAAACAAAGAGATGTTTTGAATAAAACTTTTCAAAAATATGCTTATGCTTGTAATGAGATGTTTCAGGATTCTAACAGGTTGCCTTTGAAAGGAGGTGAACAAGATGTAAAACATTTGCAGCAGTCAACATCAGTGTTGAGCAGTGTTGGAAACAAGATGCCAGTGCAAGAGAGTTCAAAGGTCAAAGAGAAAGTGACAAAGCAGCTTGGCAAAGAAGGGATGGGTTCAAAAACTGCTTGTTTATGGTTTACAAAAGGTACATGGAAATGGTAAATATACTTTTTCAAGAGACGACGCAAGGACAAAGTGATATCAACTAAGAATCCCCATGGTGACATTGTGCAAGGTGACACAGTGTTTAAGTTTCCTTTAATTAATTACCAAGGTAGGAACAAGATGGTTTCTACAAGAATAGATTACTTCTCCACAAATTTAGAAAAATTGCAGCATGAAGGTGTCAATGACAGCAAGATAAGGTCGCAAGAATAAAAGAAAAAGTTAACTTTTTTTAAAATCTCAATTTGATGAAATTGGGAAAATTTCAGTGGATAGACACTGGAAGGGTGAGGGAACAGTGCCCTGATCCACATGATCAGTAATCAGAGAGATTTTTCGGTCCAAAAGGCTTCCATTGGGGAGGAATGATCAGAGGCTCAATATTTAGTTTAAAAATTAAAGTGCTCGAAATTTTTTAGAAACTGAACGACAACGACCAACCCGTCGCCAGGAATCCAACACAACTTGTTTCATCGAAAACCAACTCCGGATGAAGAAGTTGTAGCCTGCTGACCACCGTGTAGAATAAGCATTTTTTTTAAATTGCAGAACAGTGATAGGTTGATGACATGGTAGCCCAGTCATCATTCTAGGTATATTTAGGGAATATTCTCCAGTTTTTTCCCAGTGGCACTGTGATAAGTGTCACAACGGGATTTTCCAGTTGGGTTTGAGAAGGTGAAATTGCCCAATGACCTCCAAGGTTGAGTTTGGGTTCATGATGAATTATTATCTATTGGAATTATTTTTTAATTATTAAGGTTGGATATATATATATATATATAATATTTTTATATGGTTGAATATCATATATTATATATTATATATATATATATATATTAATATATTAATATTCATTATTAAATCCAAACTTATATTATAAATTGTGCATATAATATATTTATTGCAAAGTATGCATTTGAGTTATGAGGTGGCATGTTTATTATTAAAACAAAGTTCAATTTTCATATTTAATAACCAAATTCCGCAAAAGTTCTATTAAATGGTGGTTCAAAGGGTTTATTTATTGGAGTGTGTATTAAATTTTGGAGCGCAATATATATATATATATATAGGGATGAAGGTTAGGGTTGAAGTCGTGACCTCCCCCCAAAGATTACCACCACTTACCAATAAGCCCAAGCATGTTCCTTGAAAAGCTATGTGCCCGATTTATATTTGAATGCATACACGTACTTTGATGGCAGAAGGGAGGGGGCTAGCCCGCTAGCAAGCCCTCCTCCCAATATGACTTTACCACATAACCTTAACCAAGCGCCCAAACTAAACGCGCTTAGTGCGTGTTTAATATGCCTTTAATCCAAGATAATCCTTAATTAAAATAATTGTTAAGTTGGCGGAGTTTTAGGAGGCGCCACCATTTTCGGTGGACCTGCCAGTTTGGCGGAGGTATCTGGAGTCTTCTCTAGATTTGGAGGAGGAATCTAGGGGAAAATTAAATGAACCATATCTTGAGAAATTTTCCACCAATTTTGTCTCAGGAAGAGTCATTATTAGCATATTGGCATGCTATGAACACATTGGAATAGGTTGCAGAGGCAAATGATAAATTATACATGTGTTTTTGTCACTTTGAATAATTTTGAAGCCAAGGGCCATCGGGAAGGAAGGCCATGCCTAGATCAGCTGAAGGCCAAATGGAGTGAGTGAATAGTCATTTTTGATAGATTTCAAAATTTTGAACTCATTGGAGTATGGTTCAGGAGCATTTAATTCATGAAAACAATTTTTTTTTCACTATTGAGATAATACAGAGGCCTAAGCCATGGAAGCTGGACTAAGGAGATGTATCCCAAGAGGGGTGAACTCCTTCATCAAAAATCTATGTTGATGGATCAATTGTGATGGTTTTATTTTCTTTATGTTGTTGTTGTACAAAATTTTAAATTCATACTTTATGCTCTTGAATTCACTCATAAAAACTTAGTTAAATTACCTGTTTGACACACATAAGCAACAAGGAAACATATGTACCTCAAACATAAGATCAACAAATAAATTATAAATCTGAGGTTGAAATTAGAAGAACAAAACTAACATTCATAATAAGATCTCTCAACCACTAATCCTAACATAATCATTAAACAATATGGTTTGTTTGAATTTGAAGAGGATTTGAATGAAAATCCTTGAAATATACCTTCTCAAGCTTGACTTGCCTCCAAATAGAGATATTTTTCCAGAATTTAAATACTATTTACCAATTTTTTTAGGAAATACCACATGTACCATGGAATAACACTTAAGATATTTCCAATGCTTGTAAAAATATAAGGTATAATGCAAATGATGTATGTATGAGGTTGTTTGTAAATACACTAGAAGGGAAGGCTGCCTATGAATTTTTTGATTCCCCCCTTAAATATTTATCTGCTCAGGAATAAATATATTATTGGTTCAAATCCACATATGGGAAGCAACAAAGCCTAAATAATTTGCTAAAATAATATTATAGCATGGTATATTATCCTGGTCAGACTATTAAATATTTCAAAATCATATTCAACAATCTATATAGTTGAATTATTGAATAAATAAGACCTCATAATCCTACTACAATGGTTCATTATGATAAAATCTTGCCTACAAAAATAGGCTTAAGGATAAAGCAGTTAATAATTTGGCATCAACCTTACAAACTTGTCTAGAATTTGAAGATCAAAATTTAAGAACGGAAATTTCTTTTAGTGAATCAAATAAGAATGTTGAAATGGTTGTTGTCTCGCAATTAATGCATGACATGCATAGCTGCATGATATCATTTGAAAGGAAAGTGTCTCTTCTTCCCATTAAATTAGTTCTCCCTTCATTCTCTCAATCTAATCCTATGTCATCTCCAATTGGAGAATTTCTTGTAAATCCCCCTAGTGTAATTTTTGTGAAGACTATCATGAGGAAAAACATGTGAAATTATGAAGGCCACTAGAGAGATATTTTTTACAAAGAAACCTATTATTCCAGTAAATAATTCTTCTATAAATATATTAGATTGGCTTGAAGATGGAATCCACATTGTAACTACTTAAGCACATAGTTAAAATAAATAACTCCAAAATAATACTTTTAATCATGATAACATTAATCTTGTTTCAAAGTAATCTCGTCATGAAAACTATGCTAAGGATGGAACTAACCCTAATTCTAAATCAAATTTGAATCCTTCCAATATTATAGAGAAATACAATATAATTGAATATTTAGATAAAATTAAATCAAATGCTACATTGTTGTATTTCACTAAGACTCTCGAACAAATTGTTAATCTTAAAAAAATATATTTAAAAACAATCTAAAAATCTAACTTAGTAACTATCACTGAAATGGAAGATGAGTTCTTGAACCCTCTATAAATGAAGTAGTTGGAATAGTGACTGTTATAACCCTATTTTCCATTCCATTATAGTGAGAGAAACCCAATATCAACTTACCTCAATTGTTTGGCTAAAATGAATCCATTTTATCCTTTTCTTTTGCTTGTGTGAGATTTATCCCATGATAAAAGGGTGAAATTACATAATTGAGAAATTTCTCATAATTATTTTTCCAAAATGTTATAATTATGAGATAATAATTATTTCATAATTGAGATAGTTAAGAAACAACTCATAATTGTGAAAAAGGTTTTTAGAGTTTCCCATTCCCAAGGAGATCAACTTGACCCCCTTGTGTATGAGTTGGCTAGGGGTCCATTATTGTAGAATTTTCCTAACTTCTCAAGCCCCAATGTGTCTAGATACATTCTCCCAAAGGATGGAATGAGCCTATATAATCTCACCAAGAGGAGAGGGAGAAAGAGAGAGTATCCAAAATATAGGGCAAGAGCTCTACTGTATTGGGAGAGGATACAATCCTACAAGCTGGAGGAGAGGAATATTTGAGGCGAAGGTATAATAATTTTATTCTTTTATACGATAAATGAAAATTCATGTTCCTTCTGATTGTGTATTCAACAGATCTTATAATGATTTTTTATTTCTTTGATATAACGATCTTTCGAGGAATATCATCTATCGTCTTTGTTTGGTTGTGATTTTGTGCATGGATAAGAGATTGGGTGTGGACGTGATAGATCGCTCGAGTGGAGCATAAGATCTACATCAAGCTCAAAACAATTCCCCAACGTGCAAGGAGGCCAGGTGCGATCTCTCTTCTTGATAGCATAAAACTAGTTGCATTTTGCATGGATGATCATTCAAGATTGGGATCCCTTTATTTTTTCATTAGTATTGTTTCTTTCTATCTGGTGATCTAATCAGACACTATATCATGAATAAACAAATCCTTTCAAATTTTGATGCAATAGTGAATAATTACACACAACCAAAGAACCCCACTTTTTATGCATCCATGAATATATTTTATAATATTATGCATTGTTGTCTAATTGATATGGGATGTGGCCCAAATGTCATGTCGAAAACAATAATGGAAGAGTTTGGAATTTCTTAAAAAATGACATTTCCATAAATATGCTTACATTTAACAAAAAAAAACTACCTACTATTGGGGCAGTAAAGGGTGTCACATTGGTCATGTGTTCCCATCCTGAGATTTATACTATTTTTAATATTCTGGTCATAGATAAGGTTGTCAGTAATTATTCAATTATTCTAGTTAGGCATTATCAATCTCTAGCCGAAGGATATTATTCAATGGATGACACCCATAGCAGTATTCCAAGAGGCTCAAATGATATCATTGTATACCAAGAGGAAAGGATTTTCATTTACATTAAAAAAATTCCTCAACCTTCGGTTAAATATATAGAGGATGATTTAGGAATTTATTCTATTTTTAATGAAGAATAATTTGAGAAAAAAAATACTTTGGATCCTCCCTCATATTTTGATCTAATACGGCACATGTTCTTTGATGGAGCATCTTCTCAAGAAGTAAATGGTGCAGGTATTGTTCTAAAAAATCATTTTGGAAAAATGCATCCATTTCCTTATCCATTAAATTTTTTACGTACCAAAAACACCACAGAGTTTGAATCTCTGCTGCTTGGTCTACATAATTCTCTCAAGCTTGGAGATAAAAATTTATCCATCTTTGGAGATTCATAATTAATTGTAAAAATGATTAACAAAGTTTATACCCCGTCAAACAAGATTATGATGCGTTAAACAAGTTGTTTTTTTGGAAATTATCTCAAGATTCAATAGCTTTAATATCATGCACATTAGTTGAAGCATGAATATTGTTGTTGATGGCCTAGCCATGAATGTTGCAAGGCCTGAGATATTTTATGTCTCAAATAATCATGATTTCCCTATAGTATCTTTGTACATGCCACACCTACCTAACAATGAATAGTCATGGAAAATATTTGAAGATGATCAATCTCTTCTTGATTTTCTCATTAATGAAACCAAATAATATTCTCAGATTATTAATCCAGGATAGAATAAATACCCCAAAGGCCTTGTCCCTTTGGAAGATACATTTTTACCTAGTGATGCAATGAAAACCAAAATATCTAGTAAAAATTACAGAAAAACAACCAATGAAACTATGAAAGTTAATATCATAATTGAAAAATATCCTAAAATATTAATGTTTCAAAATATTGTTCTATCGATGAAATTAAAAAAAGTGTAGAAATATTTCTTAAATTTTTAGATACTTTTTCTTGGTATTACACTGATCTCAAAGGTTTGATCCTTGTGTAATTATCCATGCAATGCATATTAGAAAGGATTATTTCCCTGTAAGACAAAGACAAAGCCCAATTAATCCAACCCTTGAAGAAACCATAAGAGCTAAATTGGAAAAGTTACTTTATTCTCTTATTATTTATCCAATTTTGCAATATTCCCAAATGGGAAAAGCAGGAATATAGTGCAAAATGCTGGAACAATAATGAAAATCATCATATAAAAGAAATAGGCCAATATGGGAACCTTTCATACATTATAACAGCTGCAAAATATTCATAATAAATGGGCCATAAGATGTACAATAAGAAAGAATAAGCCTCCAATGGAAAAAATCCCTCAAAAGAGGTGCTGCTACCATATATAAAGAGTTGGAAGTCTGCTACAGTGTTGTTTAAAAGCCACTGCTACAAAAACTAAATATAAAATAGATCTAGGGCTGATATGTGCCTCAAAAGATAGATCCAATACAGATCTGAGCACTATACAACCTCCTTTGAAGAACCCCTTAAGGGTTTTCAGCAAAACACCATATACAAGATGGGGATCTAGGCCCTAAGGCTGAAGATCCACTGCAAAATACAGATTTGGAAAGTGTGGATGATCTGATATGATCAATAGAATAACCCTCTCTAATATATCCTCTAAATGAAAGGCAGATCCCTTTCACTAGAAAACCAACTCTCCAAATGGTGTGCCAATCCACCATGAAACTCTTCCTATAGAAATAACGCAGATCTGGAAGTAAAATGCACTATAGTGATAAATAAATGGTTGGCTTGATGCAAAGATATGAAAATATGCACAAGGGCCTTCCTTATTGTCCTCCCAATGGAAAGGAAGCCTTCTCCACTGAAAATGAGCAATGAAATGACCCATATCTAGTCTCCACTACTGCAACTTGCAAAACAACACGACCCTCAACATGATCTGCGCTATAGATGAAAGATAAAGCTTGGCATTAAGCCTGATAGTGGAAAATGTAGTACAAGACTCATCCAAGAGCTTCTCAATGGAAGAGGTGGGATTCCCGACCAGGAACACCCAGTGCTAAACAACACTCAATCTTAGCTAAACAATAAGAGAAATATATATGTCTAAATAGAAAATATATTCAGAAAATTCATATATCAACATACCTAATGAATATGGCTGCCATCCTCTTCCTTAAATAATATATGAGCTTGCAAACCCTAAGACCCATCCAATAACAACACTACTTCCATGCAAAGCATCTCCATCTAAAACTACGATGTCTTTCATTGATGACCACTCCTCCATGACAGTGATATTGATTTGGTCAAAGTTGACCTAGTCAAGGTGTTATAGCTCCTTTTAACACCTAAGTGTGCTCAATTAAGCTGCCAAGATCTATATCTTTCACATTGGAATTTATTTATTCATTATTAAGGAGAATTATGGACCTCCATTGTCCTCTTATTCATTAAACAGAAAGCAAAAGAAAAAATTAATATTCCAACTAGCTCATGGCTAATTGGGAATATTACAAGTTTGATAACTTAACAAGAAGATTCACATGTTGTAGAAAATTTGGGATATATTTAAATCCTGCAAAGTAATTTTTTAGTGTTAAATAAGGTAAATTACTTGGACACATAGTATCTAGTTCTGGGATTGGTGTAGATAGTGAAAGGTTAATATCCATCTTGGAACTTTCTCCTCCTACACCGAAGAAGGACACCCAATCCTTCATAGGAAATATTAATTGTGTAATAAGATTCATACCCAATTTTGAAAATATTATGAAACCAAAGCCATCACATGCTAAAAAATGATCAAATTTTCAATTGAAATTCATTAACCCGAAAGGATTTTCAGCAAATCAAAGATGTTATTTCAACATATTATGTACACGTAATTTTACTAAGGAATTCATTATTTACACCAACGCTACAGAAGAATCAATTTTTGATATTTTAATGTGGAAAAATCATGAAGGGCTAGAAACAATCTTAACATTTATGAGTCAGAGTCTCTCTAATAAAGCAATGAATTATTCTATAATAGAAAATCATGCTTGTTCCTTAGTAAAATCTATTGAAATATTTAGACATCTTATTATTGGAAAGCACACTGAAGTAAAAAATCCTTTACCAAATGTCAAATTTTTGTTGTCTCAAAATTTTATGCTTGGAAAGTTAGCCCATTGATCGGTGAAAATTCAATAACATTATTTAGTGATAACAACTACTAATACAATCAAAGGGAGAGATCAAGATTTAAATTTGGCTGGAAATTCAAGCAATAACGAGGAGATTGAATTACAAAATGAAAATTTTTCTAAATTTTTCTCTATCCATGGTGACAAAATGTAAATTGTATCAACACCCTTGGTATCATGACATCATTGTTTATCTAATTCATCAAAAGTATCCAAAAAAAACTTAGAAAAAGCATAGAGAAGGAAATTGAGATTGGATCCTTCAAAATATGTATTTGTAGAGAAAATTTTATTTAGAAAATATCCTAAAGGCATGATGTTAAGATGTGTGGATGATAAATTTTCTAATCAAATTATAAATCATTACATGGTTCATAACAAAAATTTGATCACATATGATGTCATTTTGTTGCTAAGGATAGTGCTTATAAAATTTTTAGGATCAAATATTATTAGCCCCATATTTTTCATGAATCTTTTAAATTTGTAAAATATTCTAAGGAATGCCAACATGCAATAGGAAGGCTTGAATATTCAATTATGCCTCTAAAACCTATCATTTAAAATTTCTTTTTCACTAAATGGGGGTTAGATCTCATTGGACCGTTAAATCCTCCATCCTCAACTAGACATATTTTTATTGTAACTGCTACAAATTACTTTGATTAATGGTCTAAAACAATTCATCTAAAAAATGCAACTCAAGATCAAGTCATCAAATTCTTTAAAGAAAGTTTTCTTCCTAGATTTGGTATGCTTATTCATATTCTATCTGATAATGGATCTACTATTGTTTCCAACAAATTTTCTCTTTTCTATAATAAATTTGGTGTTAGGAATACTTTTTCTTCATTATATTTAATCCTTAAGAAAACAAATTAGCAGAATCTATAAATAAAAATTTAATCAAAATCCTTAAAAGGATCATTACTGATAATCCAAGACAATGAAATATGTTAATTCCTTATTCCCTTTGGGTAGAGATAACTGCTACTAAATTTAATACCAGTGTAATTCCTTTCCAGCTGGTATATGGCCAGGAAACCATTATGCCTGTTGAATTACAACTAGCTTCATTTCATTTAACTTTTCAAGATGAAGAATTTAAAGAATAAGGTTTAATTCACATAAATCATATTTTATTAGCACTTTATAAACAACAAAGTTCAACTTTGAATAGAATAAAAAACATGCTAGGTACTATTAAAAAATATCATGACAAAAAGGCTAAAGCTACAACTTTTTAAGTTGGCCAGAAAGTGTTGTTTGTGAGATTTTGCGCATGCACATAAAGGAAAAATACTTAATTTAAGAAATTATAGATTGGTCCCTGTGAGATAACTACAATAATTGAAAATAACTCATACTTGTTGAAATATGAAGATGATCAACTACTTTCATATCCTACAAATGGGTCTCATATCAAAAATTTTATTAATCTTGCTTAAAAGGTTAATCCAACCTTGATATTTTCTCTTCTCTTGTTTTTATTCTTCGTTTTGTGTTTATTTGTTTTCTTGTTTGTTTATTTTTATTTTCATGTTCATTCACTTTATTTATTTTTCCACTATTTGTAAGATCGTATTGAAATTTTTACTTAAATTATTAAATATACATCATTATGAATCTTTATATAGAACAATAGAGACAATAAGTCTTGGTTGTAGTTCACACATAAGATGAGGAAAATAATGCTACAATTAAGTAATCATTATCTTATTGAATTATAAAAGCATGATATTAGTATTGACCTATCAATATTCCAACAAGATGTTAACTGATCAGAGGGGTTTTTTTGCGTTGGTTCTATAGTTTCTAGACGTTGACACCATTTTAAAGTTTTTTTTATTGAATTTTGTATTAGGATCATCATCGCCTTGTCATACTTAACTTGACCTTGAAATCTATTCATTTCTACATATATGTGACTAAAGGGAGGAAGATACCATAAGAAACTATATATTTCACGAATGAATATAAATGCATGCACCCAATTTTTTTTTTTTTTTATGTTGATGAATGATCTAAAGTGAAATGTATGAGTGTGAATAATTTGAGAATATGTTTATTTAAAAAATAATAAGTAAAAATTATCACAAAAGAAATTGTGATATTTATTATTGATAATCTTACTTATGCTATAAGATTTGGGGAATCATGGAAATACAATATGAAATTTAAGGAAATTCTTTGAAGACATTATATATTTATATATATGTTATGTTATGATATAAACTATGGACCATGGTTATAAACTATCTTAGCAGGCTCAAAGTTATGATACATATTTATGTGTTGGAATTTGGATTGTTTGGCATACATCTATGGTTATGGTGGCAGACTATGTGTTAATTTAAGCCTGGTGAAAGTTATGATTATTATGTTAAATTTTGAATTTATGTGATATATGAGATGTATTTTTGATATGTCATAATCCTCTGTGAAACATCGAATTAGGGTTATACGCATAAAAATATTCTTTGGCTTTGTTGTTGGTTAATTTTATATATGATTTATTGTTTTCTCTCTTATGTATTTATCTGCGTGGTGATTGTTGGGAGACCACGCCATTTCAATTTTAATGTGTCTTCCTTACATTTGATTCTCTTCTGTTTTGTGTGATTTTTTTATAGACATTCAGCCTAAGGTGGCTTCACGCTACACTCAACCTTAAATTTCTAGTCTTGGAAAGAGTAAAATATGGCATGAGAAGTTAATGACCCAATCCATAAGATAGATCAATGGATGGTAATGGATTTATTGATAGATCAATGGATATCCCTGATGATGGTTTTTCTTATTTGGAAATTTAATAACTCATCCCAAATAATTTGCGGTTTATTTCAATTTCTTTTTTTATCATTGTTACTATTCTAGTCTCTGTGGCAAACTAAGTTCAAATATGTGTCCTTCAATATGTGTGGTAAGTTGTGTGGGAATTATAGTTGAGATGATTATGGTTAACTACACAATAGGCTATGTTTTTTAATTTGATTGGTAATTCTCTGTTGCCACTCTACATAATCACCTTGTTCATATTTCTTGTCACCTTTGCATTTGCTCATGAGGCTCTGTTTCTATATGAATAATCCAATAAAATGGGTAGCCATAGAAAAACATTGATAATTGAGATCCTGGTAGCTTGGAAACTTGTTTGACTGAAGAATTATGTTTATAATGATTATAGTAAATTTGGTGCAAATAAACTTTGAAGATCTACTCTAATTATGAAGAGCCCTCTTAAATCTTAGCTTGGCGCTTTCCAAAACACTTATTTTAATTATATATGTAGATATTTTTCAATTTTTATTCACGGTATTTGCTAAAAAGTTAAATCCTCATCCAAAAATAAAAATTATGGGTTCCCAAACAAAGATACCCTAACCCTGCTTCAATTTTAATTTAATTTGAATGTGTTTCTCTCAGTTTGATCTCTTTGTGTCAATTGCAATAAATCCCCCCGTGTTCTCTTTCATTATAAATTACCAGAGCTTCCTTCCTATTTCCTTGCATATCCACCTCCAGTTGTTGAAACCCTAATATTTTATGTAAATACCCTTACTTTAAATAATACATGATTAATGCCCTTCACAACCATATTTAAAATATTATTGCTATGCAAATGTTATCATTTAAATTTTTTGTCGATTTTAAATATGACAGAGAAATGATCTAACCCACATGAAAAATAAATACATTTTCAAAAAATGTATGAATGAAATTATTGAAATTAATAAAGGGAAAATTCCAAAATAATTCTTATGGGTTTCACATTTTTCTATTCCATTTCACCTTTTTTTTCATCAATCCAAATTAAAACCCTTATATCACCTTACTAACCCCTTTTCCTATTTGCAGAAGAGTTCATTGATCTTTGTATTCATTGATATTTGTATTTAATGCATGTTTTTTTGTAGTAGTTTCAAGGGGAAATGAGATGATGCATCAAATTTACTTGTTTGATTTGTTATTATTAATTTTCTGGTTTATTTTCAGAAATGATTTATTATTCTATAAGGAAAGGTAGTGGCAGAGGAAGGGGAATAGCCCCTAATATATGTGATAATGGGAGGAACATAAAGATTATTTTTTATATCCATTTTAATGCTGATTTGTAAGAGTTTCATCAATCATTCACTATTGGAAATTTATACCTCGATTTTCCCAATGTTTCTTGTTATCCCCACTTTGAGGCCTCATCCTAACATTTATGAAATTCTTGTTCCTGAACATGGCTATAATACTTGGAATAAAATTAATGGTTAGAACTATATTCAAAACCCTCTTGATACTCAAGATAAATTTTGGGGACATGTTGCCAATAACACATTCCACCATCCACCTACTCATTCACACTCTTCTATCATTCATGCATCATATTCAAAATAAATCCCCACTCTACTACTAAGCATGCCACTCATGATATTGTAAAATCTCATAATATTTTCGATGCTACACTTTCTTCTTCGAAGATTATTGATTTTGAACCATTACATGTGAACCTTGTCAATCTATATTCTCAAAAATCTATTCCTAAGGCTAAGCATCCAGATCCTAATTTTGAGTTTGAATCTACTTCTACCAGAGAGTCAAATAAATAAGAATAGATGGGCACTCCGTTATCAATGATTTCAATGGAGAAATTTTCGATTGAAGCAAATCATAACTCTTCCTCTTTTTTCATATAGATTTTGATGGCTTGACTTGCAGAGTTAATTTTTTTACCGTGGCATTTGTTTGATGATAGTATGTGGAAAATTTAGTGATTGGCATATGGACATTTGTTGGCATATCTCAATTTTGGTAAATTCAATTTGATGATTGTTTCTAAGTAATGCATGCTTATGTGCCACATCACATAAAAATAACATGTGTTTTTATTTATGTCGATGATATATGAGATATTATTATTAAAATGGACGTGAGTCTTCCCTCTTTTGTGTCATGTGATAATCACTATTTTTTAAGGAGACAAACATTTATTTGTTTTCCTCACTATTTGATCCTTTAATTAGTCAATCAAATTAATTTTAAATAAAATAAAGGGACAATTATTTAACTCTCATGAAAGCTATTGAAGTACACATATCTACTCAATGAAGGAAAATGAGATCTCAATACGTATGGTATGATATAGTCTAATTTCTTAGTTTTTGGGAATTTGTTGAATTGTTTAGGTATTTGAATCTTATAAAATCTTTCTAATAGGGATTGTTTTAAAGAGTAGAAATGATAATTATTTGAAACCATACTTGTTGAGAAAGGCAATATTTAGTTTGGTCATTGATGATTTAAAAATGATGTATTTTTGTAAGTACTAATATATTAGCATTCTGTGGAGTAGCATATTAGTGTTCAAAAGTGTTTTACTAAGCAACTGTAGCAAGACCAAGATTGATTTATTGTTCACTGTTGCTTACATTTGACTTATGAAGCCATTAAACACAATTATTTGTCAAGAAGTTCTATTTACAGAATTTTTTAATATGTAGAGTTTTATTCTATTATATCTAAACCATATTATTCAAGTATGCTCAATGAAGGATTTGTTTCCAATCTTACCATCCCGTGTTCTCTTTTTACTATTTATTTTCTTTGTTTTCTAATCGTTGTATCTTTTGTATTATACATTGTGTCTTTACTATTAATAATATTTTACTTTAAACAAAATCAATGATTTTCTTTGACATTCAAATTTAGGTTGAGTTCTTTGCATTTGAATGTGATGAATGTAATGAATGTTTGATCATTTATTATAGAAGAACAGTGTTGGAATTTTTCTTTATTTTTGTGTATATTTTAACTTATTTTAATTTTTAGTTGTGTCACAAACATTTGTAGCTGATAAATGTATATTTCTAGGTTAGCCATATAGTGATTGAAATGTTTAAGTACTTCAAAGTTGTACTATACTAGGAAGGCTATAAACCTGATAAGGTTCCCAAAGTTCTTGGTTTAACCAACCAGTAATTTGAAAGGATATTGAAGGATTAACGTATTCATTAGCAATATTGTACTCCAATATTGGAAAATTTACTCTCCTTATAATTCTACCAACATCACTCATCATTCATTTGTCATCATTCCATGGTTCCATATTTGTTCAACTTCAATTGGATTTACCATAAAAACTCTTTTCTAGATGATCATGTATTCCTTCTTGTTGATGTTATCTCTAATTTTCTTGGAAATAATTATTATCTTGGTTCTCATTCCCATCCACTGTGAGCCTCGAATGATGTAATGGGAGTCATCAGTTCCCATTTACTTTATTGAAACTCTTGACGTTCGGCGTCAACATTAATTCACATTAGGAAGTGTTGTACTTTCTGACAACTGCAATTTCTTATTGTGTTTTATGACTCATATACTAGGATGACACCTCTGTCAACAATGTAATTATCACTCACCATGCTTAATACATGGGGGCACATGTATTAGTTGTACCAACTTCTATCAAATATGCCACTGAGGGTGAAACAATCATCTACTTCACTAATAGAAATTATGCTCTTATCATTGTTGACATGATTATTCTTGTGTATAAATGTAACCATTTTTGATTTGAGCATGGGACATGACCACCTTGTATGTATATTCTAATTTTTTTGTATTGGAATTAGTTTGCATTGTCTCTCCTTCAAGACCTCCTACTATTTATTGAATCAAGGATATTTCTCCCAGCAAGTCAAAAAGACCCATCCTCAAACATAAAATTATGATGTATTTTAGCTATAAGCTTTCTCCTAATCTCACACATAAGGGGAAAATTTTTATCACTAAAACAATTGTTCACTTAATTACACTAGTGAGGGTGCTCAAAGTTAAAGAATGTTGTGTGTGAATGTACTAATGATTGTTGGAAAACATAAAAAAACAAGAAAACCAAAGGTTCCTAATGTTTCCATTTAGAAAATAAAACCATGCGAAGTCATCTCAACAGTTTTGCATGGATCATTGCAATTGTTGCTTTGATAGTTGTGTATATCCATAGAAGTGACATATCGATATTCTGTGGGAAAAATAAAATAGAATTGGAAACAATTAGGTGAAAATACAAGGTTAGGTTTCTTAGTGTCAATCCAAGTCTACACCATTGAAGAGGAATTGAGGAGCCTCCTAAGGACTCCCCTTCTCTCCCACTATCTCACTCAAATACCAATTCTCATCAATGAACCAAGGAGAGGAAATGAATGGGATTTCTCCTATAAATTTCACTGCATTTGGGACTGTTAGTGTTAGTATTTTCATCCTTCCACTAGTAATCAAATTAACTCTGTCATGTCATGTTAGGGGTCCCATTTTGAAATTTTTTTCATTCCACTAGGTCATGCAAAAATTTGGTCACTTGGTGTAGATTTAAATCAAGTTTCACACTTTTCAAAAAATTTCATCACTTGCTGGTTCATTTCATCACTATGTTGAGTGTCCATCATTCATGAGTCTTTATCACCTTTCCAGTCATGTCATCACGAAGTCTATTAAGTGAAGGTGTCCATTAGGTCTTAGGGTTTTCAAGGTCCATTAAAGCATCATTTCCATTGCATAAAAGACCAACAAGTAAAAGGGTGACCAATAGATTCACGTTACCATGTAATGTTAAAATCTAATATATAATTTTTATTCCATTATGTAATTTTATGTTTTCTCAATATGTAATAAGTTCATGGTTCTAAGATAGATGCCAACTCAAAGTTCCATATGCCAAGAAAGCGCAAAGTTCCAAGGTCTAAGTGTTCTCAAATCTATCAAATGATCAAACTCCAAAGATAAAAAGAAAAAGTGAAAGGTAAAGGTTCCAAGGTTTAAAGTGAATGTGAAGAAGAGAAGTGGGTCCCAAAAGAAAATTCATCCAAGTCACCAAGCATTAAGCCCATAAAAATACAACTAAGGCACTCATTTTCTCTCCAAACCATTGAGCTCTCACTCCCTCATCTCGAAAATCAAGTTTGCAGTGTCAAAAACCAAGTTTTTGGGTGACGTTGTGCTCCTGGCAAAGGCGTTGCGCTCCTGCAGACCAGCGCTGCGCTCCTGCCCAATTTCACTCCAAGCTTCCAAAATTCGTGCAAGTGGTCCAAATCATCAGCAAAGGGTTCCTTCACCTCCTAGAAAGTAAGAAATACTTCTTTATGCCCTCGCATTTCCCAATTGCAAAATTTAAGGTGTTAAACTTCTCATTCAAATTTGCAAATTTTCAAGCTATCAAACCCTATTTTCACTCCCACATCTCTAAATTTGTTCCCTATACCTCACATTCCATTCCCCATATCACAGTAAACCTTATCTGTATCCCTACATCGCTAAATCCCTGTCCCCAAGTTACATTTCTCAAAACCCTAGCTCCTAGGCTGCTAATTCCTAGGCAGCTTTATTATCATACCTGTAATAAAATTCTAAATCCAATTTTCCTAAGTTTTTTGATCCCATATCACTCCCCTAAGTTCCCTAATCCCCTTCCCTATTTCCATAATTTTTCCTACTCCCATCCCCACTCCCCTTTCCCTTCCCTAGGGTTTCAAAACTAAAAAACACAATGGACGAGGAAGATAGAGATTTCATGGAGGAGGAGGACAGAGAGGAAAGAAGGCCTCACAAGGGAGGAAGGATTTTGAGACTTGAGCCAACTAAAACCAGAGAATTGATGGCCTCACCCATGATAGTCACTTCCTTCAAATATGTGGGCTTATTTTATTTCTGTGAAATGGTCCAAAGAGTTCAACACCACCCTGTTTTGAGCAGAATTTTCATCCCAAACCTTCAAGACAATCAGGTGACCATTGCAGGTGTAACATTCACCATATCCACAAAAATCATTGTTGTTTCCACAGGGATACCTAATGTGGGTGAGAAGTGGTTTAAAGCCAAAGACCTAGATGACCAATATTATGAACCATTCACTAAGCCACGGTACACAAACCTTTCAGTTACCTTCTTGATAGGTATTCCCCCATGATAAAAATCATCTTGAAGTATTTCTCTTGTGAAGGCAGGTTCTCCAGATTCTACACATATCATATCAGATCGCTCATGCACTTCAAAATAGTGAAATTTTTTAACATCCCATACTATTTGTTCAGAAGTATTGAAAAAATGGTCTACATAGTACATGAGAGAGAATATGATCAACAAATTAATAACCTCTTCCACCACTCTCTGATCAAGATAATTGTTCTTCATCATCTAAATCAACTGAACATTTCATGGGACACTTTCATTGCCAATGATGTCTTCAACACTCCACAAGCTCAACATGTTGAAACTATGCCTTCTCCACCTCAGCCCACTGCGCCTATTCCTCCATCATCTCAACCCGCTGGACCCATATCATCACCATCATTAGTATTTTAGAGCCAAATTGGGTCATCTAGCAAAGTTGTGGTCAACCAGCCTAAAAAGACCAAAGAGGCTGAAAAAGACACATTGGTGAAAAATTATCAGAGAGAGCCTAGGCAGGTGTTTTCACCACAGATTGTGGAAGGGACCTTTCCTTCTTGATCAAAAAAGCAGGTACACCAGGATGAGCATTAGAAAGAGGCAATTGTTCATGAGGAAGTCATGCAAGAGGATGAAGACCGTAACGAGGAGGAAACATAGTTTGATCTAGTTGACTTGGATCAACAAGATGATCATGAGGCCCCAATCTTGATTATCAAAGAGAACGATGCCCAAATTAGAGAGCTGCAAACTAACTTGGATATATCTAAGTTTATCATTTAATATCTTGAGCAGGAGAATAAGTAGCTGAAAGGTCAACAATTACTTATGGAATTAGATTTGCTTAAAGAAAAAAGAGGTTAGGCTATGATATCACTTGATGATATTGATCATGATGACATTTTAACTAACAAAAGAAGACCTAAGACAAGAGATCTTAAGAGATCTCTACAACAACAAGAAGTTGAGGATGAAAAAATCACTTTTGAGGAGAGTATTGCTAAGGAGGTTGAAGATGATAGAGAAATATGACTAGATAGGGTAAACTTTCACCTTGAAAAACTCCTCCACAAGGTAGAAAAAGATAACAAGATGCTCAGAAACATGTCTAATAGGTACATCACACGAAATAAGATATGTAGCATTAAAATCAAGAAATTGGAGGAAAACATAAGCAAACACTAATCAAGAAAAAGGAAGTAGATAAGCTTGACATCCTTGATGAGGCCTCTCTGATTGTTTAGCATACTTCATCAGCATTCCACATAACAATTTTGAAGAGTTTTTGAGCAATTTTTGCAATTTTGGGTTTTTGTACAAACTTTTGACAGTCTTCAACATAGTTTGACTATCAGGAGTGCAACACCCTAGGCATTGCGCTTCTTCTAGAGGCCTCCAAATGAAATAAGAATACCACCATTGGATTCATAAGGCAGAAAATTTGCATGACACTTTGCAAATAAAAATTGGACAATTTGGCAGGGAGAAAGGCCAAAAAACACCTCAAAAATTATATTTCTGCCCTGATTTTCAGCTAGGCACTGTGCTCCTAGCCAGTGTTGGTCGATTAACCTTTTGGAAGGCTAAAAATCATCTATTTTGGAAACCAAGTACATTTCTGGAAACCAGACATGACAAGATTTCCAATGAGTTACATTGAGCTTAATTTTGACATAAGAAAACCCCTCAAAATATGAGCTAAATTCGGTGCTACGCTCCTGACACTCATGCTGCGCTCCTGACCAGTGATTGATATTTCTAAAATTTTCTTAGTTTTTTGAGTTTGACCATGGAAAATCATGATTTTACTAATGTAAATGATTGATGTAAATGTAATTAATTTACTTTTTAGTTACTTAAGGGTAAATACATTAGGTAAAAGTATTTTTGAGGATGAATGAATCAGTTTCACCAAAGTTAGGGATGAGTCAGTTTGACCTCCCTACACTTTAGGTTTGCAGTTTAGCATTTTTCGGATCAGCTCCAAAACTTACGGATTCTATCCCTGAGATTGGGAGAAGGTGTTTCATGTCTATATATTTCACCTCTTCATTCATTTGAGAGGTTGGATGTTGTTGTATTGCATGGAAAATTTTAGGGGCTACTATTCGTAGGTGGGCTAATTTTCCATGGTTTTTCCAAAAAAAAGATTCGCTAATTTCCATTTTTTATAAAAGTGATTTGCCCAAATTTTAGAATATAAAATTATTTTACCTTAAAAATAACCAACATTATATAGACACTATATATAATATCATTATAAATTTGAAGAATTTTACAAAGACATCAATAAACATTTTATATTTTTCATATTAGAGACTAGTGAGATTCACCAATTTTTTAAACTTCAAAAAAAAATTCCATCCTTAAAATTTTCCCTGTTGTATTGATCAGAGACAATAGTGTATTCAGATTTTGGCATGAATATATTGGATGAGTTGCAACTATTTTGGTGGGATTCTTGTGGTA
This sequence comes from Pinus albicaulis, assembly GCA_034641835.2. Classification (NCBI taxonomy): domain Eukaryota; kingdom Viridiplantae; phylum Streptophyta; class Pinopsida; order Pinales; family Pinaceae; genus Pinus; species Pinus albicaulis. Next base: position 287,982,994 of record CM076577.1, on the reverse strand, counting down.
CTGTATTTTGACATAGTTTCTTATTATGTTGCATATGTATGAATGTTTTGTACTTTCCATGTTCATTCCACTTCTATGATATGTTTGATTCTTAAGTGAGATAAGCAGAATACATATTTTATGCTCTGTTTTGGGAGAATCACCGTAATTTGTTTCATTTCTTCAGTTTAAAAATAATTCATGTACCGTTGTGCTATTTTTAGCACCTCACTTGTCTGATGCATCTCACCTAAGAACCTAAAGTGTTAGAGTGCCTACCTACCTTTCCCCATCAGATGCTTGCAATTATGATCTTATTTACCTTGACCTAGTTACCTCTTTGACCTAATTCACTCATCCAACACCCAAATCAACCAATTAAAACCCTTGTGCTACTATACCTAGCCTAAAACCTAATTTATCCAACCCTCTTGGTTGTGATACCTTGGAGATATCCCTATCCTTATTGGTAGGGCTAACTACTTGGAGAGAGCTTGGTTTGTAGTTACCTTTGGTGGTCTCTTCTCAGCCTCAAAGATCTAGTGGAGTGTTAATAGGAACCAAAACAAGAGAGAATCCCAAGCAAAGTTATGCTGCCAAATTGTATTGAAATTTGGGGACAATATGGGATGAATTTCCCCATGTGAAACCCAAGCACCCCAAAAGAAACCATATTTCCCCAAATATGATTTAAATTGGATAAGGAAAATTATTATTATTAGTGTGTTCAAATTGACTTGGTTTTTCTCTTATTATATAATGTGAGTCAAATCACTGATGGGAAAGCAATTGAGGCATATTTAATATCAAGGTGTTTATTAATAAATTTGAATTTTTTATTTCCCTCCATTTACAAGTTGGCCTCATGAAATATTCAAGTCGTACTGCCCCAAATAGTCATGGCTCTTCACACGGATGAATAAATATATAAAGAGGTAATTATATCCTCCATTTGGCAGTAAATATCTCACATAATTCTGAGGAAACTCACATACTTCTGAGTTAGTTCTTATACTTCTAGAGGTATCTCACATGAAAAGCATGTGGTAACTGCAATAATCTAGGATAAGCAAGTTTATTTCTATGTAATTTTGGAGGGAAGTTTTTTGCTCATTTTGAAGGACTAATTCCCTTTACTTCTAGTCGAGTTTGAAGAAACTTCAGTGCATTTTTTTGAGAAAGGATATCTTATTTTTAATTTTGAAATCTTCTATGAATTTGGAGATAGGGATGAGTTCCTATGGTACCTTAATTGGGGTATTGTAGTACTTTTTTTGGAGGACATAAATACCAAAAATGTAGCTAGAGTGAAGCTGTGTATTCCCAAAAATTTAGTGCAGGAAATGTGTAATATCCCAAAACGGGGATGCAACAATACATGAACAGAAAAATGGAAATAGCAGTTTGAATCAAATCATAAAATATGTGTTGAAAACATATCCATCAAATGAAAGTAACAGTAGAAACAATGAGCTCTTCTACATCATCCCAAAGTGGGGAAAATGTAGTAATTGGACCATAAAAACGTTATTCCCAGAAAATTACGCTATAAAAAGGGGAAATAACACTTAGATTCCTTAGCACATATATATATTTGTCCTCATATATAAAAGGGGATTAGAAAAAAATCCCCTTTTCTAAGTTAAACAGATCTCCTAGCATCAAATTGGCTTAAAAATGCCCAAACCCCATGACTTAAGCTATGCAGAATTTCTGAAGCACATGATAGCGTTATTCTGTGAGTTTTTCTGCAACATTATTATAGAAAATCATATATCTAGATTTTTATTGAATAATATTCTAATAAAATAGAGAGCTAACCTCCTTAATACATTATTGACATAACCCAACAAGGGTTTCTTGAGAGCTTGAGTACAAAAGAGAAGATCTGAATATTCAGCTCTAAAGTAACGTAGTATTAATGCAAAATTACATACACATGGCTGAATAATATAATATAGGGATGAGAATCCCTTCTTCTAGCTTTTCGGGAGAAGGGTTGGCCCTTTCCCTAGGAAACTAGCTCAAAAACAAGGGCTTAAACCCTGCTGCTGCAACTTTATGGAAAATGATGCAGTTCCTACAACGGAATGCACTGTAGGAGATGAGGAATAATTTGGCCAAGTTCCAAGATGTGAAATGAGCCTAGAAATCCTCCTAGCTTATCTCTCAAGAGAAGGAAAGCTCCATCTACTGGGAAACATACCCGGAAGTGGTGTTATCAATCCTCCACTGCAACACCCTGCAACACAACAATATTCTTTACAGAAATAATGTTGTAGCTGAAGACTGGTGCTTGGCCTAAAGCCTGGATGTGGAGCAATACAGTGCAATACTCTCCCAAGAAGCCTCTCAAGGAAAGAGGTGGGATTCCAGCTCGGGAATACTCAGTGCTAAACAACACAGCAACCCTGCTAAACAGCGAGAGGAAGCAATAGTCTAAGCAGACCAATATCAAATGATAATCTCAAAAATGATATCAAATGGCTGCCATCCTCTCCCTTAAATAGAATATGAGCTTGCTTGCCCTTTGTTTCATCTCCCTCCAAAAATGTGTTAGTCTCTAACTAATCTCCACTCCTCCTTATCAGCGTTGTTGACTTGGTCAAATTTGACTGAATCAACATGATCCAAACCCTGTTCACACTTGGAGGAGATTTATTTAGCTGCCACAAAGTTATCCTTTCACACTTGAAGTGTTTTTATTGCTTCTCAAGAGACTTATGGGCCTCCCCACCCATTTATTTATTGACCTAGTGATAAAACAACTATAATATTCCATTTAGCTTGAAGGCTAAATTTTTGGAATATTACAGTCATCCCCTCCAAAATGTTGCTTGTCCTCAAGCAACTGTGTAAGGAGAGAAAAATTCCTCCCCTCCTCTTCTTGTGGCCTCCTCATCAACAGTCCCCACCATTGCTCAAAATAATCTGCAATAAATCTGGCCTCCAATATTTCCTCCCAAGTATACAAAGCCACTTGGCTCACATCATAGAAAAGTGGAAGGTGTAAGTGGGACCTCCTTGCTGTCCAATGGCCTCCTCAAGGTAGGAGTGATGAAAAACATGGGAAATCTCATTCCCAATGAGTGACTCCCACACCCATGCTATCATCCAAATGAAATGAGCCATTCTAGGTAGCTCATCAAAGAAATCATCAACCCCTGGTTTGTGCAATGTATTGGGGCTGGATGGAGAGATCATATTTTTCCACCCAAGTTGTTTCTCTCTCCATTTATGGTAAGTATGGGGCTGTTGCTGATCTTGGGCTGAAATGTCATGGCCTTCAAGAATGGCCCAAGTTACCCCACAAAATAAATCAACCATGAAGTGCCTCCTCCAAGAACGCAAGTTCTTCAAATGGCTCCTCCCATATGAAGACAAGAGGTGTGATGTGGCAATCATGGTTTTCCCATTTTTTCTCCTAAAACATGCAACATGTAAAGTAGGGAGAATCACACTCCCAATGGGCACCTCCAACTCATCTAACACTCTCCAAACAAAGCTCCCCATGAACATAAGAATATCAGCAATATATGGAAGCAAAAACCAATGAAAACAAGCTGCCATATGGCAACTGGAGAGAGGATCATAGTTCCACACATGGAACCAGCGTAGTGCATCCCTTGCCTGCATCAAAAAAATTAATATCCAGTGCTCACCCAACCACTTGTTTGCTGCCACAATCATTCTGTGAGATAGAAGCATGAAAGTACAATGTGGTGTCAATGGTGGACACCAAAAATCATGTGGCTTCCCCCACAAACCACCAATAAAATAGCCAATCTCAATGCTGCAAGTGGCTTCAAGTACATCATCATATAGTATGCAAGAAGGGATAATCCTCCTTGGTACAACATGCTGCTCATATAAAGTAAAGAAGGACAAAACATAATGTAAAATTGTACCTTCTTCACCATGTACTTTGGTCATTGAGCTGAAATGGCTCATCTAAAAGTTCTCCCTCACTCTCAATGAGTAGGGAAGTGGCTGTGCCAACCTCTCCATCAACATCCGGGCTATGCATCTCTCCATATGCTGAAATATATTATGTTGGATGCCCTCCCAAGTGAACTTCTCTATCAAAGAAAGATATGCATCAAATTGCATAGAAAGGAATTCCTCATGTGCTGCATGTAGCAGCTTCTCCTTGAGCTTAAAAGCTCTAGTCAATAAGACTCTGCCATAAGAATATATGACCACATCATCCACCATATATCTATCATCTCCCTCTGGGTCATCAAGAATCATGTAGGCACCAAGATCCTTGGAGTACTCTACCAAAAGTTGAGACCTCCAATATGGATCAATCCTCATAAGAGACAACAATGAAGATCTAAAATGTGAAGCTCCCCACATACTGTTGTCTTCTCCTTTGACATCCCTCATGCCAAATTCATCCTCCAAAGTGCTGCCATGCCCATCATGTAGCTGCTCATGCTCAAATAGAAGTGGTGAATTTTGGAAGTTGGCCTCCCATGAGAAGCTACCATCCAAAAAGAACCCCCTGATCTTGGCCAATGTAAGCATGAGTGACCTCCATCTAATCCAATGTATGGAGGATTCCTTCCTCAAAGGAATTACCATCTATTTCTCCAAATCCATGGAGTAGCTCCCTTGTACCATGAAGGTGTTATCCTCTATCACTGCAACAACTTCTGTCAGCGCAGTATATGTATTAAGAGTGGGTAATGTTGAAAATGGGAGAATGTCTCCCTCCTCCTTGAGTCTATCCCAAACTCTCTGCGCTGTACTAGACCCATCCAAAGTATCCACCCCTCTGGGATCTAAGAGTGGTGCTATCCAATGTGAAGCACTCCTAATCATCTCTTGATTTGGTGGTCTCCCTAGTGGAATGCCTTCATGTAATGAGACATCAATGACAAGAGTAGTCTGTACATATGGATGGACAACCTTGTCCTTGGCCTTACAATGCAAGTCATTCTGCCTCTTTTGTAATATTCCTTTTTTGGGGATTTCTGCAATATGGTCCAAGGGGACGTTGTATAAGGAAGGAAATGTAAAAATAAGCTGAAAGGCGGCTTGGATCCCTTCTTTAACTCATTAAAAACTTCTCTTCCAGAATTTTAGCCCAAAGAAATGACTCTAGATGGGTTATTCAGATCTCCCCAAACTAGGTCCCTTAAAGAATGCTCAAAGAGAGCGCTTACAACAATACATGAAAACAATCCTAAAACTCTACAAATATGAATATGTCATAAGATGGAATATTATGCAGCCAACATGTCTATTAATATCTTAGCAGGAATATACATAAATATCATGAGGAATAAACCCCTCATGCAATGGGAATCAATCTCCAAAGATTAACACATGAAATACATGAGATGCAACAACTGCACAAAATGTCGAAAAACAGTAACTACGCAGTCTCTATGAGATTATCTGCTACTGTAGATGTCAATACATGAAATATGGCTGATACATACAAATAAATACTCAACAGTAGAGAAATGGGCCTCAATACAAGATCTCTAGCCAATCTAGGAGAGATTGCTAGAAATGCCGGAAAATGTACAATGTGACAAATAACTTGTCATTGCAACTGAATAAAAATAGTAATAAGGCTATTGAAGATCTAAAATACTCATGCCCTCCTTTGATAATGTTCTCAAGCAAAGGGCTGATCCCTTTTACTCAAAAACACTCCTCTTGATAAGCTCAAATGACCCTCCCAGCAACTGCCTGCATTAAATAACGTAGTTCCAGCCCTAGACTGCGCTGTGAGAGATGGTGAATGATTATCCTGGTGCCAAAGATCTAAAATAATGCCCGAGAGTCTCCTATGCTGCTCCTCCAAAGAATATTCAAGACCTCCACCGAAGAACAAGCCAAGAATGACTCTGAGAGTTCCTCTGTTGCTACTCCCAGCAACACAACATTTTCTTCCCAACAGAATAACACTGTAGCTGAAGGGGTAAGCTTGGCCAAATGACAGAATGAGTAAATGTAGCTCAAAACCTCTCCTTCCTTGAGAATGAGGTAGGGATTCCCGACCAGGAACACCCTTGGGTTTAAGAACACTACAACCTTGCTAAACAGCCCAGGTATGCAAGTATTTACAGACCCAACGAAAATGATAAGCTAATGCATACTGAAAATGGGCTGCCATCTCCTCCTTATAAAGAAAATGAACTCCTCTCACCATGGGTCCCATCCACACTTGCCACCTAGCTCATGCAAGTGGAGCCTCCACTAAAATTGTGTTGTCCAAGAAGGTTCAATGTATCTAGACAACTTAGTTGACTTTGGTAAAAATGACTAGATCAAGCATGATCCAATCCTGTTCACACCATGTGGTGCTCAAATCAACTGCTTTATTCTTCCTCCTTTCACATGAGGAGTGTTTATTATTACTTCTCAAATATTATGGGGCCTCGTTACCCATTTTATTTAAATAAATAAAATACCGCTAACTATAATGTTCCTTTTAGCTTGAGGCTAAAAATTGGGAACATTACAGTCCTCCCCCTTCAAAATGTTGCTTGTCCTCAAGCAACTGCAAGGTAGAGAAAAATACCTCCTCCTCTTCTTTTGGCCTCCTCATCAATAGACCCCACCATATTTCATCAAAGTATGCAATAAATCTGTCCTCCATGTATCCCTCCAAGTCTGTAAAACCAAAGTGTACATCATGAGACAATAGAAGATGCAAGTGGAAATCTTCTTGTTGTTCAATGGCCTCCTCAAGGTAGGAGTGGTGAAAACATGGGAATTATTATTCCCAATGAGTAACTCCTTCACCCATGCAATCATCCAAATGAAATGAGCCATCCTAGGTAGCTCTAAAAAGCAGTCCTCAACCCCGGATCTATGCAACATGTTGGGGCTGAATAGAGAGTTTAGATTTTCCCATCCAATCAGTTTATCCCTCTATTTATAATAAGTATGAGGGGGTTGCTGATATTGGGCTGAGATGTCATGGCCTCCATAATTGGCCCAAGCCTCCCCACAAAATGAATCAACCATGAAGTGCCTCCTCCAACAACGCATTTTCTCCCAGTAGTTCCTCCTATATGAAGAGAAAAGTAGTGACATGGAAATCATGGTGTGCCCATTGTTTCTCCTGAAACATACAACATGTGAAAAGGGGAGAATCATAATCCCAATGGACATCTTCAACTATAAGCCCACTCTCCAAACAAAGCCTCCCATGAGTATACAAACATCGACAACATATGGAAGCATTATACAATGAAAACAAGCTACCACATGACAACCGAAGAGTGAATCATAGTTCCACATGAGGAACCAGCACAGTGCATTCCATGCCTGCCTCAAAACAAAAGATAACAAGTGCTTTACTAGCCACTTGTTTTCTGCCACAATCATCTCATTAGATGTGAACATGAATGTACAATGTGGTGTTAATGATGCACACCAAGAGTCATGTGGCTTCCCCCACAAACCACCATTAAGGTAGCCAAAATAAATGCTACAAGTAGCTGCAAGTACATTATACAATATGCAAGAAGGGATGATCATTCTTGATACAATATTCTGCTCATATAAAGTAAAGAAGTACAAAACATAATGTGAAATTATACCTTCTCTACCATGTACTCGAGACCTTGAGCTGAAATGGCTCAACTGAAAAATCCCCCTCACTCCCAATGAGTAGGAAGGTGGATGTGACATCCTCTCTATCACCATCCAGGATATGCATCTCTCCATATGCTGATATATGTCCTGTTGGATTCCCTCCCAAGTGAACTCCTCTAAAAAACAAGATATGCATCAAGGTGCATAGCTAGGAAGTCCTCATGTGCTGCATGTAATAGTTTCTCCTTAAGATTAGATGCCCTAGTCAAGAAGATTCTGCCATAACAATAGATGACCATATCATCCACCATGTATCTATCATCTCCCTTCGGGTCATCAAGAACCATGCATGCACCAAGATCCTTGGATTACTCTACCAAAAGCTGAGACCTCCAATACGGATCAATCCTCCTCATAGACAATGCTAGTGATCTGCAATATGGTGTTATCCTCAAGCCACTACCTACTACTTTGACATCCCCCATGCCAAAGTCATCCTCCAAAATTCTGCCATGCCCATCATGAAGCTGCTCATGCTCAAATAGTGATGGTGTCCTTTGGAAGTTGGCCTCCCATGAGAAACTGCCATTCCCAAAGAATCTCCCAAGCTGGGTCAAAGTAAGCATGAGTGGCCTCCATCCACTCCCATGTATGAAAGAGTCCTCCCTCAAAGGAAGTATTCTCTTCCTCTCCAAATCTATGGAGCAGTAATTCTGCATCATGAAGATGCCATCCTCCATCCCTGCAGTAAATTCTGTTAGTTCAGTATAACTGATGAGAGTGGGTGATACCGAAAATGAGAGAATGTCTCCCTTCTCCTTGGTTTTACCCCAAAATCTCTGCGCTGTGCTGGACTCCTCCAATGTCTTCACCTCTCTGGAATCCAAGAGTGGTGAACCAAATGACAAGATGCCCCTCATCAACTCTAGATTAGGTGGCCTCCTAGGTGGAATGCCTCCATATAGTGAGACATCAAGTTCAGAAGTGGACTGTATGTATGAGTGGACTGATTTTTCCCTCCCTTCACTGCACTGTATAGTCTCCTTCTCTTGTGCAAATTTTTTTTGGCATAGATAAGGGTGTATCAACCCTTGATGCTGATCCTTCTCTTCCTCCTCCATCTCACAATCCCCAAAAAATGTTACATATGGTTCCATAATTGTGCCTTGGTTTCCACATGTTGAAACATTTGGAACTCCTTGCAAAGATACAAGGGCTCCTCTAATAGAAGCAATGGCTCCCCTTCCACCTCTATGTGGTGATGGATCTCCTCCCAATGGGACAACGCTATTAGATCTCTTATGCTCATCCTCCCCATTAATACGTGAGATTACCTCATCATCAAGGAGAGACCCTAGGTCTTGGTCATCTCTTGAAGGAAGTACCTCCATGACTTCACAAATGGAATAGGGCCCTCCACACAATTGGGATCTTTCCCTAAGCAAGCTATCATACATGTTTACATCCCCTTCAGAAATATGGAATGGAGTCGGTTTCATGGTTGCATGCAAAGTGTTTGATGTTTTGATACATAGAGATTCACAGTGATTTTCATCAAATTTTCTCACCAAACCTTTAGTGAATCCATCATATGATTCTAAATTTTCATGGAAATATGAAACAAAATTTTCAAACCAAAAATCACGAGCCATACCTTTGAGTTGCAGCGCTGCTACTCCAATGGCATCATCTTCTCCCTCCATTCTTCCTGCAGTGAAAGTGGGCAATGAACTGCACTATGTATCTGCATGTGTGGCTGAATGCTCACACCGAACATGGTCACAAATAGGGCTTGCTTCATCCACAAACCCTCTCAAAAAATATTTCTAGTTTTCCCTTTCTATCTCCTCAATATCTTCAATGATACCCTCCATGGTTTGGAAAAGAAGAAGGGAGACCTCCTCTTCCGTCATTCCTCTTTTTTTGTTTCCTTTGTACATCTCCTCTTCTAAGTGAAAAGCTTCTCCTTCTAATGGCATATTGTCTTGTGCTGCACAGGCTAAGCCAATATTGATGCTTCGATACCACTGTAATATTCCTTTTTCAAGAATTTCTGCAATATGGTCCAAGGGGACGCTGTATAAAGAAGGGAATGTAAAAATAAGATGAAAGGGGGCTTGGATCCCCTTGTTAACTCATTAAACACTTCTCTTGCAGAATTTTAGCCTAAAGAAATGACTCTAGATGGGTTATTTAGATCTCCCCAAACTAGGTCCCTTAAAGAATGCTCAAAGAAAGAGCTTACAACAATACATGAACACAATCCTAAAAATATGCAAATCTGAATATGTCATAAGATGGAATATTATGTAGACAACATGTCTATTAATATCTCAGTAGGAATATACAAAAATATCATGAGGAATAAACCCCTCATGCAATGGGAATCAATCTCCAAAGATTAACACATGAAATACATGAGATGCAACAACTACAAAAAATGCCGGAAAGCAGTAACTGCGCAGTCTATATGAGAGTAGCTGCTGCTGTAGATTTCAATACATGAAATATGGCTGATACATACAAATAAATACCCAATAATAGATAAATGGGCCTCAATACAAGATCTCTAGCCAATCTAGGAGAGATTGCTAGAAATGCTGGAAAATGTACAATGTGACAAATAACTTGTCACTGCAACTGAATCAAAATAAGAATAAGGATATGGAATATCTGAAATAATCATGCCCTCCTTTGATAATGTTCTCAAGCAAATGGCTGATCCCTTTTACTAAAAAACACTCCTCCTGATAAGCTCAAATGACCCTCCCAGCAACTGCCTGCATTAAATAACGTAGTTCCAGCCCTAGAATGCGTTGTGAGAGATGGTGAATGATTGGCCTAGTGCCAAAGATCTGTAATAATGCCTGGGAGTCTCCTATGCTTCTAATCCAAAGAATATACAAGACCTCCACCGAAGAACAAGCCAAGAATGACTCTGAGAGTTCCTCTATTGCTGCTCCCAGCAACACAAAGTTTTCTTCCCAACAGAATAACGCTGTAGCTGAAGGGGTAAGCTTGGCCAAATTCCAGAATGAGGAAATGTAGCTCAAACCCTCTCCTTCCTTGAGGATGAGGTAGGGATTCCCAACCAGGAACACCCTTGGGTTTAAGAACACTACAACCCTGCTAAACAACCCAGGTATGCAAGTATTTACAGACCCAACGAAAATGATAAGATAATGCATACTAAAAATGGGCTACCATTTCCTCCTTATAAAGAAAATGAACTCCTCTCACCATGGGTCCCATCCACACTTGCCACCTAGCTCATGCAAGTGGAGCCTCCACTAAAACTGTGTTGTCCAAGAAGGTTCAATGTATCTAGACAGCTTAGTTGACTTTGGTCAAAATGACTAGATCAAGCATGATCCAATCCTGTTCACACCATGTGGTGCTCAAATCAGCTGCTTTATTCTTCCTCCTTTCACATGAGGAGTGTTTATTCTTCCTTCTCAAAGATTATGGGGCCTCCTTACCCATTTTATTTAACTAAATAAAATAATGCTAACTATAATGTTCCTTTTAGCTTGAGGCTAAAAATTGGGAACATTACATCTTCTTTGAATTAACCCTCTGAAATAGATAGGGGTGTGTGCTTCTCATCAAGTGATGCTGACCTTCCTCCCTACCTTCTCCTTCCATCTACAATACTTCACAATCATGTTGTTCATTGATTGTGCCTTGACCTCCATATGTGAGATCCTGGGGAATTTCTTGCAATGATACAAGAGTTCCTCCTATTGGAGCATGTGCTCCTCCTTCCTCTGCATGAGGGACTAGGTATGCTCTAGATGTGACAGCGTTGTTGCCCCCATCCTTCTCTTCCTCTCCAATATGACTGGGAGTCACCTACTCAATAAGAGGATCCTCTTTTGAAAAAGGAACGTTCATGCCCTCTTGTCCAAAGATATGAGACAGAGATCTTTCCTCTAGCAAGGTGTTATGCAAGATGTGAGATTTTCCAATAGTTTTTTGAAGTGGATTTGGGTTTATAGGTTCTTCCAACACATGCAAAGGATTTTTTGGTTTTGGTTTTTTTAGTTCCACCAATGATGTTCCAAAATGTTTTCCATCAAATCTTTCCACTAATATCTTAGTGAACCTTGCATATGAAGAAGTATTTTCATTTCTTAATGAAAATGACTCAATTATCAACCAAGCATAGGCCTTACCTTCAAAATGCAGTGCTGCAACTTTGATGGCTTCATCTTCAGAAACTTGATGCTGTTGAAAATAGGTGTGTAGCTCCTTCACCCAAGCTTTGGCTAAACATGTTGGTGATCCATCAAAAGTAGATAGAGAAAATCTATCCATGTCATGCTGCTTTCTCCTCTTCACCTTAATCTTGCAAAACTCCTGGAAAGTGATATGATCTCTAAACTTCTCAGTTTGAGATTCATACTCCTGCAAAAAATCACTAAGAGTTTCCCTCTTAGGCATTCATCCTTCTTTCATCTCTCTCATGATAGATCTGGACATTTGAATGTGCTGTGCATAATAGGGTGTAGCTGCACACTCACACCTATCATGTGAAAATCTATATTTGGATCTAGATCCAAACTCCTCTGGAGATTCCATCTCCCTTCTCATTTTCTTGAGATCTCCTTTAATGCTCTGTATAGATTTAGAAAGAAGCTTTGAGAGCTTCTCTTCCCTTATTCCTCCAAATAATGGAGTCTTCTCTTTGTCCTTTCTGTACATCTCTTCTTCTCCTTCTTCTCTTGATAGAATAATGGCTAAGATCCACAGGCTAAGCCAAGATTATGCTTCGATACCACTGTAATATCTCAAAATGGGGATGCAACAATACATGAACATAAAATTTGAAATAACAGTGTGAATCAGCTCATAAAATGTGTGTTGAACACATATCCATCAAATGAAAGTAACAATAGCAACAATGAGCTCTTCTACATCATCCCAAAATGGGAAAAATGCAACAATTGGACCATAAAAATGTTATTCCCAGAAAATTACGCTGTAACAAGGGGAAATAACACTTATATTCCTTAGTATATATATTGGCCCTCATTTATAAAATGGGATCAGAAACAAATCCATTTTTCTAAGTTAAACAAATCTCCCGGCCTCAAATTGGCTTAAAAATGCCCAAACCCCATGACTTAAGCTATGCAGAATTTATGAAGAACATGATAGCGTTATTCTATGAGGGTTTCTACAAAATTATGATATAAAATCATATATATGGAGTTTTATTGAATAATATGCTAAGAAAATAGAGATCTGACCTCCTTAATACATTATTGACATAACCCGACAAGGGTTTCTTGAGAGCTTGAGTACAAAAGAGAAGATCCGAATATTCAGCTCTCAAGTAATGCAGTATTACTACAACATTACATACACATGGCTGAATAATAGGATAGATGGATGAGAATCCCTTCTTCTAGCTTTCTAGGAGAAGGGTTGGCCCTTTCCCTAGGAAAATAGCTTAAAAACAAGGGCTTAAACCCTGCTGCTGCAACTCTATGGAAAATGACGTAGTTCTTACAAGGGAATGCACTGTAGGAGATGAGGAATACTTTGGCCAAGTGCTAAGATGTGAAATGAGCCCAGAAATCCTCCTATCTGATCTCTCAAGAAAAGGAAAGTTCCCTCTACTGAGAAACAAACCCGGAAGTGGTGTTATCAATCCTCCACTACAACACCCTGCAACACAACACTATTCTCTACAGAAATAACACTATAGCTGAAGACTGGTGCTTGGCCTAAAGCCTGGATGTGGAGAAATATAGTGCAATACTCTCCCAAGAAGCCTCTCAAGGAAAGAGGTGGGATTCCCGCTAGGGAACACCCAGTGCTAAACAACACAACAACCCTACCAAACAACAAGAGGAAGCAATAGTCTAAGCAGACCAATATCAAATGATAATCTCAAACATGATATCAAATGGCTTCCATCCTCTCCCTTAAATAGAATATGATCTTGCTTTCCCTTGGCTTCATCTCCCTCCAAAACAACGTTATTCTCTAATTAATCTCCACTCCTCCTTATCAAGGCTGTTGACTTGGTAAAATTTGACTAAATCAACATGATCCAAACCCTGTTCACACTTGGAGGAGCTTTATTTAGCTTCCACAAAGGTCTCCTTTCACACTTGAAGTGTTTTTATTATTGCTCAAGAGACTTATGGGCCTCCCCACCCATTTATTTACCGACCTAGTGATAAAACAACTATAATATTCCATTTAGCTTGAAGGCTAAATTTTTGGAATATTACAAAATGTTTTTTTTAAGGTTATGATTTTAATTTTTCATGAGGTTATTTTGTTTCCCTAACTAAGTCCAAGATTCCTCAAAAAAGAGACCCAAAATTATGACCTAAAATGTACGTTCAAAATTGTGAGTGTTTTGCCAGGGATAGAAAATTTTTTATGTGGCCTTGAAGGCATGTACTTACACATCATGTTAAAAAATAATTTAAACCCTCTTGAGGATTCCTGTGACAAAGGTCCATGTTACCTAATAGCGAGTTCTTGGGAAACTGATGATTGGGAAGAGATACTATTCCTCATGACTATGATGTTTGGACAATGTTACTTACACATATGTCAGTGATGTTTGAGAATTTATGTTTAGCAATGATACAACTATAATTTTTAGCAGTGATATGATATTTATCTACAAAAATGATATGGCAGTCATGTACATAAGCGATATGGCAGTCATGTATAACAATGATATAAAAATGATATTTGAAAATGAAGACAATAATTATTGGCAATGTCACTTCCTTTTATGATAATTATAGGCCATTTTGTCGCATCTGGTCATTAGCCCTTAAAACACGATCATTCATATCCTTGAAGATTTTGTCATCCTCCCTACATAAATCCATAAGCACGACTCTCTCAAAACCATGAATTTCTACCTATAATTTCTTTATTTCAGTGATTTTTAGGCCCAACACACCTTGGCCCTTTAGAGACTAGTATTCACCATCAGGTTGGACCTCTCTGGACCTGTGTTGATCACAAAAAAGTTTCCCCTTGATGGTGGTGCTTTGATTCTACAAATTCGGGAAAAATAAAAATAATCCTGAAGCTTTCTCTTCCAGAAGCTTCCAGGAGTTGTTATATCTATTAAACTTGGATGAAAGTCTCGAATCATATCCTATCCTACATTGGATATTTCACCCCTTATCCCTTGAGCTCATCTTCCCATCAAGAATAGATCTCAATCCTAGATTGGTAAATAGATAAGAACTCTTAACTTACCATCCTCTTCTATATATTTTTGGCCATCCACAAGATAGGATTTGGATTTTGGAGATATATTATACCCTGATGTTGCTACTGTGAGAGTCATTATTCCATGCATTAAGGTGACATAGAGGTACACTTTGTGGTAAGGAAGGACAAGTAAAATTGGAGGATATCTTCTACAATATCGACTCCTATATTTGTTTGTAACTCTCTCCATTTATATTAAAACAAAGATTTCATTATTTTCCTATATGTGATGTTATGATTTCATGCATTTCAACACCATGTTGATCCATTGAATAAATTTATTAGATGATGCTACATAGATGTCATAGATCATTGACTTGTGTTGTTTGATTGTGCATGTTCTAATTATAGTGATCGAAGCTAGGATTGGAGCATACAATCCAAGAGAGGAGAAAAGCATAGGACAGATTCTGGGTAGGATTCATTCCATTATCTATTTATAAGGAAAACATTAACTTGTTTTTATTTTCGTTTCTCTAGACTAGCCCATCAACTCTAGGGAAGATACTATTGTATACAGTCATAGATTCTTGATAACAAATTGGAAACTCCATTGGGACAATAATTACATCAACATCGATGAAACCCTTTATCATCATGGTATCAATACGCTTTTTAGAAGGTGCCTCACATATGAGGAGGCCGAGAAAGTCCTCAATGAATGCCACTCAGGGGCATGTGATGATCATTTCTTTGGTTATTGCACCGCATAAAATATCATATGTGTTGGTTACTTTTTCCCACCATATTTCATTATTATATTCTCATTGTCCAAAAGTTTCATGCATGCCAGATTTATGATCATAAGACCTGTGGTCTTTCTGATCCTTTGCATTTTGTTATCGACGTAGGTCCTTTTTCGAAATGGTGTATTGATTTCATGACATGTAACCCTCACTCAACTGGGGTGAATGACTATATTATCGTAGTGGTATATTATTTTACAAAATGGGACAAGATGATGCCTACATTTAACAATACTAGTGAAACAATTGCATATTGTTTCTTTAATCATGTCATCACATGGTATGGTGTTTTTCAATCCTGTAATATTCCTAAATTAGCATGAAGCTAATTGGAATATTAAAATCTATTTTTTCTTCTTAGTTAGAAGAATAAGAGGGTAGGGAGACCCATAAATCTCCTTAGTAGGAATAAAACCACTCCAAATGTGAATGGAGGGCATCAAAAGAGCTGGATAAAGCTCCCCTATGTGTGAACAAGGAATGAAGCATGTGGACTGGGTCAACTTTGACCAAATCAATAGCACTGGTATGGAAGTAGTGGACATTCAATAAGAGACAACGCAGTTTTTGATGGAGACTCTTTGCATGGAAGTAGTGCCATAAATGAATGGGGTTTAGGGTTAAAAATATCATCACTTATATAAGGAAGAGGATGGAAACCATATTTCATTAGCTTATGATATGATATTTAGATTATATGGTTTGTTTAGAAATATAGATTTCTTTAGTTGTTTAGCTAAGATTATAGTGCTATTTAGCACAGGGTGTTCCTGATTGAGAATCCCACCTCTTTCCTTGAGAAGCCTCTAGGAAGAGCTTTGTACTACATTTCCACATTCCGGTATTTGGCCAAGCTTCATATTTCTTCTATAGCACAGATTCTGTTTAGATATGTGATGAGTTGCAGGGTGCAACAGTGGAGGGTTTCTTTGGGCCCTTTCTGAGATTGTCTTCAGTGGAGGAAGTTTTCTTTCCATTGGGAGATTAGTAAGGAAGGTTCTCGTGCTTCATATCATATTTTGGCATCAAGCCAAGGTAGCATCATCCCCTACAGCACAGTTCCAGTCCATGACTTCGTTATTTTAGTGAGATGTTGCAGGGGTAAGTTCAGTGCTCCATTGGGAGTGTTTTCTTTCCATTGAAGGGACCAACCATTCATTAAGAGATTATTTTGGAGGAGTTATTTCATATCTTCATCATATTCAGGCACCTCCTTTTTAGGTGCCTAGTTGCAAAGTTTATTTAGCCCTAGGGCCGCATTTCGACATTCTGATATTTTGTGTATTTCCGGAAACCCTTCTTGGGTTATCTAGGAAACATGTATGGGAGAATAGATCTCCATTTTTGGCCTTGTTTGAGCATTGTAATAACAAATCCATATATTTACATTTCCCATATGTAGTATTAATCACTAAAACTGCATTGAAATTGCTTCAGACATTTTTTGTAGTAGCTTCAACTCATGTATTTGTGCTTTTGGTTGATGGAGGCTTCTCTTGCCTATCTTGAGGGGTTTGTTCTCCAATATTTTGTATACATTTATTGTTTTTATGCTTAA
Organism: Pinus albicaulis; assembly: GCA_034641835.2. Classification (NCBI taxonomy): domain Eukaryota; kingdom Viridiplantae; phylum Streptophyta; class Pinopsida; order Pinales; family Pinaceae; genus Pinus; species Pinus albicaulis. The sequence goes on along the minus strand of CM076577.1, from coordinate 287,965,891 downwards.
TAACATGGATATATCATTTGGCTCCTATGTAATGTGTTAATAATTGCTCCTATTTCTATTATTGTGAGCTATATTGTTGCTTTCCCCATTTGGGAATATTACAGTGGTATCAGAGCATAATCTTGGCTCTGCATGTGAATACATTGCATCTATGTTATCAAAAGAAGAAGAAGCTTCTCATAGAAAAGATAAGACTCACAGAAGAGACAAATTCAAGTCTCTATTATTTGGAGAAATGGAGGGAAAGAAGTTTTCATAACTTCTTCTCCAAACTATGCATGAGTTTAATAGAGAAATCAAGGGAATGAGGAGGGAAAGACATGAAGATCCCTCAGGAATGTTTTCACATGAAGAAAGCTCCAGTTATTGATATTGTGGGTGTGAGCATTCAACCACACAATAAGATCTACAACGCTCTACCAAGCCTATGTTCATATCAAGAGAGATGGAGGAAGGAGATGTACCAAATGAGGAGACTCTTGGTGACTATCTTCAAGAGTATGAATCAAAATCACAGAGGTTCAAAGATCATCTAAACTTCCAAGTGTTTTTCAAGATCAAGGAGAATAGAAGACCTAATAATCACAATAGTAGCAAGAGGTGCAAGCAGCATGATTTGGGTAGATTCTTTCTATCTACTTTTGATGGGTCACCTAGATGCGCAACTAGGGCTTGGGTGAAGGAGCTAGACACCTATTTGCAGCAACACCAAGTTAAAGAAGAAGAAGCCATTAGAGTAGCAACACTTCATATTGAAGGTAAGGCTTATGCCTAGTGGTTTTATGAAACTTCTTCCTTGAATCATGTAAATGTATCTACTTATGCAAAGTTCACTAGGAGGTTAGTGAAAAGATTTGATGCAAAATTTTTTGAAACATCCTTGGTTGAGCTAGCCAAGCATAAAAAAACAAAATATTTGCATGATTTGGAAGGATCTATAAACCCAAATCCATTCCAGAATGCTATTGAGGGGGTTAAAAAATTACAGAATACCTTGCTAGAGGCAAGATCCCCACTTCAGAAAGAGCTCTCTTCTCAAAATGAAGACATGGAGATATCTTATTCAAAAAAGGATTAAGAAAAAGAGCCTCTTAATAATGATGAGGTAACCTCCATTCATGATGAAGGGGAAGAGAAGGTAAGGGGTAACATCGCTTTCACATCAGGAGCAGATCTAGTACCTCATGGAGAGGATGATGGAGCAATTTCTCCAATGAGAGGAATTCTTGTACCCTTGTAAGAAGATCCAAAGAATCTCACATGTGGAGATCAAGGCACAATCCATGAGTAGCATGTGCCATTATTGATATATTGTGATACCTTGTAGATGAAAGAAGAATATAGGGAGGATGGTAAGCATCATATGACTAGGAGCACACACCCTATCTATTTCAGAAGGTTGATGCACAGGAGAGGCAGAATGATTTGCACAGTGAGAGCAAGGACAAAGCAGTCCACTATATATGTAGTATACTCTTGATATTGATGTCTCATTACATGGAGGCATTACACCTGGGAGGCCACCAGATCAGGAGATGATGAGATATGCTTCACATCTGGTTGCACCACTCATTGATTCTGGAGGGGTGAGAACCCTGGGAGGACTTGACACAGTGCATAGAGTCCGGGGTAGGCTCAAGGAGGAGGGAGACATTTTTCCGATATCAGTATTACCCACTCTCACCAAACATATTGCGTTAAGAGAATATGTTTCAGGAATGGATGACACCATCTGGGTGTAGGGAGACGACTCCATGGCTTTGGAGAATCAGAAGATACTTCCACATAGGAAGGACTCTTCCACATTTGGTAGAGGTTGGTGGCCACTCATGCATTGGCCAAACTCAGAAAGTTTTTTATGGGTGATAGCTTCTCATGGAAGGATAGCCTCCAAAAACTTCCACCTTCACTAGAGCATGAGCAGCTGTAGGAGGAGCAGCAGAGGAAATATTGCAGCATCACGATGTATGACTTTGGCATGGGAGATGTCAAAGAAGAGAAAAATAAATTTACAGGTGCTTCACATGATAGATCAACAGCACTATCATTATTAAGCATTGACCCATATTGGAGATCCAAACTATTAGTGGAATACTCCAAGGATCTATTTTCATGTAGAGTGCTTGATGACCAATTATCAAATGGGAGATATGCAATGAGATATGGGTTAATCTATTTTTAGAGTAGGATCTTCTTGACTAGAGCCTCTAAGCTCAAGGAGAAACTACTAGATGCAGCATATGAGGGTTTTCTCTCCAAACCCACTAGTTTTATAAGAGCATACCGTACTATCATGGAGGGATTCATTTGGGAAGGCTTCAAAGAGGAGATGCACCATCATATGAGGATATGCATGGATTTTTTGGAGGATGAGGAGAGACATAACTCTTTGGTAGAGTTATCACAGTCACTTCCTTTCTCATTGGGAGTGAGAGGAGGCCCATCTATGAGCCACCTTACTAGCATGAACCAAGTACATGATAAATATTGTATTTCTGTACATCATGATTCATTTACTATGTATTTTCATTTACTTACCATTCATGTGTAGGGAATAGCTCCAAGAGGGGGCTCTCTTTTTTCTAGACTTCATGGTCTCATTGAGGCCATAAGAAATATTGATGATGGCCACTCCCTAGGAGATCTTGGGGAGATGATATCTTATTCAGGGTGTGCTCAATTTGCACCATACATCATACACCTTCTCCAAGCATGTGAGAAGATTGGGGAAGCAAAAAAGTGGTTGGGAAACCACACATCATGCCATATTATGATGCAATTAGGAGAAAAAATGCGCTAGTTGCACTTGAGGGACCATTTTTCTTCTCCATTACTACACATGGCAGCTAGCATGACTTTGATTGTGATCCCATATGTTGATGAAGTTATTATTATTGTTGGGAACATGATTGGAGGGATGATACATTGGTTGGATGTGTCCATTGGGAATGAAACTTCCCACACTTCTTCATGCTTCAAGGGGAGCATGGGACATTATATGGATGCTACAGTATATCACTTGTTTCCTTATGAAGTGAGCCATATGATTGACTTGAGCCTTTGGGAGGAGCCTCTCATGAGCATGTGGGAGGAGTAATTCTATGAGTAACCATTCTGGAGGGTGATTCATTTTATATGGATGATAGCTTGGAGATTGGAGCTTCACATGGGAATGAAGGTTCCCTACATTTTTCAGATCTATCCTTGCAGTTGCTTGAGGAAAAGAAATATTTGGGAGGGGAGGATTGTAATATTCCTAAATTATCATGTAGCTAATTGGAATATTAAAATCTAATTTTTCTTCTTAGTTAAAAGAATAAGAGGGTAGGGAGACCCATAAATATCCTTAGTAGGAATAAAACCACTCCAAATGTGAATGGAGGGCATCGAAAGAGCTAGATAAAGCTCCCCTATGTGTGAACAAGGGATGAAGCATGTGGACTAGGTCAACTTTGACCAAATCAACAACGTTGGTATGGAATTAGTGGACATTCAATGAGAGACATTGAATTTTTATATCGAGACTCTTTCCATGGAAGTAGTGCCATAAATGAATGGGGCTTAGGGTTAAAAATCTCATCACTTATATAAGGAAGAGTATGGCAGCCATATTTCATTATCTTATGATATGATATTTTGATTATATGGTATATTTAGACATATAGCTTTCTTTAGCTGTTTAGCTAAGATTGCAGTGTTGTTTAGCACATGGTGCTCCTGATCGGGAATCCCACCTCATTCCTTGAGAAGCCTCTAGGAATAGCTTTGTACTACATTTCCACATTCTAGTATTTGGCCAAGCTTCAGCTTTCTTCTACAATGTAGATTCTGTTTAGATATGTTCTGAGTTGTAGGGTGCAGCAGTGGAGGGTTTCTTTGGGCCATTTCTAAGCTTGTCTTCAGTGGAGGAAGCTTTCTTTCCATTGGGAGATCAGTAAGAAAGGTTCTTGTGATTCATATCATATTTTGGCATTAGGCCAAGGCAACATCATCCCCTACAATTTAGTTCCAGTCCATGATTGCATTATTTTAGTGAGTTGTTGCAGGGGTAAGTTCAGTGCTCCATTGGGAGTGTTTGCTTTCCATTGAAGGGACCAACCCTTCATTGAGAGATTCTTTTGGATAAGTTCTTTCAAATCTACATTGGATTCAACCACCTCCTTTTCAGGTGCCGATTTGGAGAGTTTATTCAGCCCTAGGGCTGCATTTTGGCATTATGATATTTTGTGTATTTTCGGAATCCCTTCCTAGATTATCTAGGAAAAGTGTATGGGAGCATATATCTCCATTTTTGGCCTTGTTTGAGCATTGTAATAACAGATCCATATGTTTACATTTCCTAGCTGTAGTATTAATCACTAAAAATGCATTGTACTTGCTTCAAACATTTTGTGTAGCAACTAGAACTCATGTATTGGTTCTTTTGGTTGATGGAGGCTTCTCTTGCCTAGCTTGAGGGGTTTTTTCTCCAATATTTTGTATAAATTTATTGCCGTTATGCTTAATAACATGGATCTATCATTTGGCTCTAATGTAATTTGTTAATAATTGTTGCTATTTCCATTATTGTGAGCTATATTATTTCTTTCCCCATTTGGGAATATTACAAAGCCATAGTTATGGATCATGGGAAACACTTTCACAATCACATGATGTCCGAACTAGCTTCCAAGCTGGGACTCTCCCATGAAAGTTCCACTCCCTACTAACCTCAGGATAATGGGAAATTTGAGGCTATTAACAAAGTTCTCAAAATGATGCTTCAACATATGATATGGGTTCATTGACCAAATTGGAATTTGATTCTTTATACTGCCTTATGGGCATACTAAACCTCTATCAGGACTACTACTGGATTTACACCTTTCCAATTTCTTTACGGTCCGGAAGAAATCCTTCCAATTTAATGTGATATTTTTTCATTGAAATTGGTTATGGAACTTCTTCTTATCACTTCTTTAGAAGCGGAACATCTCTTACATCTGAGCGCTTAGATGAGACTCAGTGAGATGCCGCAATGGCTAATGAAGCCTGTAAAAAATGTGTCAAGGTGGAATATGAAAAAAGTGTCAAGCCTTGTGTCTTCTCATAAGGAGACCTTATCCTCCTATACGACCAAGAGTCTAATAAATTAGGACTAGGAAAGTTCCAACCCATGTGGCTAGTGTTATCACTCCACCAGATCTCTATAGCTGAGAAAGAGTCCAAACAAAGGTAACCACGGAACAATCTCTTAGCTTGGTAGCTAGCCCTACCAAACCGGAGAGGGATCTCTCCACAAAGTCACAGCCAAGAGGGCTAGAAAAATTAGGGTTTTAGGCTAGGTATGAATACAAGGGTCACTAATATATTTGGCGGAAATTTTGACACTTGGTTCCGACGCTTTTGACCAAATGTCAAAAATTTCCCCAAATTTTTTCCATCCTGCTCGAAACCGTCGCTATACCGACTTTTATAGAAAAGTGTCACAATACCGACACTTAGACAAAGTGTCGCAATTGCGACACTATGGCCCAAAGAATTGCTATTGTGACGACTGCCTCCAAACGTCGCAAGTATGACAAAACGTCTAAGTGTCGCAATTGCGACGTTTGGAGGCAGCCGTCCTAGTAGCGACGCTTTTTCCATCGTCAGTACAACGACACTTATATGCGCGCTACATAAAAATATGAAACTTATATGCGCGCTACATAAAAATACAAAACTTATATGCGCGCTACATAAAAATGATTTTATTGTTTCGTATTCGTCGCAATAGCTACATTAACGTCTGATATCACGCGCACATTCGCCCTCCACCCTTGCAGAATAGCATTCGCCCTCAGCATTCACCCTTAGCTCTTGCAGAAAAACATTTTTCCTCATCATTCGCCCTCAGCGTTCACCCTCAGCTCTTGCAGAACAACATTCACCCTCAGCTCTTGCAAAATGGTAAGTTCTTATTGCAGGCCCTTCCTCCTATAGTAGGGTTGACTCTATTTGGGTTTTTTTGGTTAATTACATTGGATTGTGTTAGGCTGTAGGGTTCTCTCTAGATGTCAAGAATCAAGATTCAATACCCTCTATTATCTTCATCACCCAATACAAGATTTAAATTTTTCCCAAAGAAATTATTATTAATTTGGCAACCATTATTTCTCCTTGCTTTAAAAACCCTACATTTAAATGAAAACAAGCATTGCATTTCAACTACAAAAATATATTAGTGTTAAAATGTACATGTGTGCTACATTAACGTCTGATATCATGCATGCATTCACCCTCCGCTCTTGCAGAATAGCATTCGCCCTCAACATTCACCCTCAGCTCTTGCAGAACAGCATTCGCCCTCAGCATTCGCCCTGAGCTCTTGCAGAATAGCATTCACTCTGAGCTCTTGTAGAAAAACATTCGCCCTTAGCTCTTGTAGAACAACATTCACCCTGCATTCGCCCTCAGCTCTTGCAGAACAACATTCGCCCTCAGCTCTTGCAAAATGGTAAGTTCTTACTGCAGGCCCTTCCTCCTATAGTAGGGTTGACTCTATTTGGGTTTTTTTGGTCAATTCCATTGGAATGTGTTAGGCTGTAGGGTTCTCTCTAGATGTCAAGAATCAAGATTAAATACCCTCTATTATCTTCATCACCCAATACAAGATTTAAATTTTTCCCAAAGAAACGCTTATTAATTTGGCAGCCATTATTTCTCCCTGCTTTAAAAACCCTACATTTAAATTAAAACAAGCATTGCATTTCAACTAAAAAAATCTATTAGTGTTCAAATGTACATGTGTGCATCACTTGTGTAGGGTATTCCTTTTCCACTTTCACATTATCCAAGAATGTGTGCAGTATAGTTCATATTTTTGTGATTTAGATTATCTTTAAAAAGGAAAGGTAAATTATTTCCCATGGAAAAATAAGGTTTTCCCTTTTTATAGGTTGTTTGGACTTACGTGGAAAAATTTATGGTATGCCTTTCATATTATGTAGTTTAAATTTGAATTAACAGATTATTCTACATGAAAATATAATTACCTATGTGATGTCCTTCATCACTAATTAAAATTATGGGGTTTCAATTTCCTAGACTCTAACTCATCTGATGCTAAATTCTAGGTTCTCATTGGTGGATCACTCTTCCATTGATTTCCTTTCCCTCTGGATCTTGTCATACTTTAAAAGTCATCAATGATAGATATATTATTTCAGGTATCCCAAAGGCTTTATAGTAGAACATATTGTGAAGTTTTTTTGACACTTGAGGATTCTTTTTAGAACTGCAACGCGGTCTATGCTATCGAGTTATATATCAAGAAACTTGTCCTTAATAACCACACTATGAGGTAGGTTCAACCAGTTTGAACTTGTTGGGACATAGCATATGAAGTTGTGTGATGATTCCATATCACAGGTCTATTATGGTGACAAAATTGAAGACACGTAATGATAGTTATTATGTTAACATTACTAGAAACATTTTGAAATTATCCATGCTATCAAGATGTCAAAATTCCAGGCATTAGGTGTCAATACTCGTAGCTAATAGATAATAATAATAATATAAAAAAATCACAAATTTATTCTTGAAATATGATTGTTACACATTGGTAACATATTTCATGAGTTACTATCACCCAAAGACTGCAAAAAAAACTTAAAATATAAATTAAACCAACATGAGAATCCAACTAAGGGTTTCTCGACAAAATCATGCCATAACCTGGCATTTTGAAACCCAAATTTGAATCCATCATAAGTAATACAATGCAAAATCAGATGGATTTTCAATGCATGTTTGCATGCTATACTTATTCTATGTCTAGATATCATTTTTTAAATGGAACCATTAGTCAAGCCCACAGTCCTTTTTATGTGAAAAATTTCAGCTCTATTTGAGCTCATTTTTGCTCCACCACCTCCATAAACATATGCAAACATATATCATGATCTTGGAATTCCATTACATATGTATGTGCCAATGTTCCATAATCATGCCCCATCATCAATCTAAGAAATTTCCATTGAATATCAAATTATGGAGGGGGGGGACTTTTTGCTGCAACATTTGGCTCAAAATCAGGGACCATCTCCGTATGAGGTGAATGAGAACTATAGATATTTGAAGAAGTAGATTAGTGCATTTTCCTCTTGCCATGGAGTCATATACAGTCATCCATCACAAAAAATTGTCTTTGTTCATTCTCACCTTGAAAGTTTCAAAAATTCATGCCCTGTCACTAAATTTGAAAGATATAATAAAAATGCAAGCTAGAAGTGCCCTATTAATACAAAGGGAAAACCTTCCTACCTACCCTAACTGAGATAAATTTTGATTGAATAGGAAACATGATATTTCCAATGGAGTTGATCCAATAACTTGTTAAATGTATGGGACTAAATCATGCATTTGATTTCCAGGGAAACATGCGCATGAAGAGAAAAAGTGCAGAATTAATGGAAAATCCATACATGACACTTATGAAAACTACACCGAAAGGTCAAAAAATACTTAAGGCCTTAACTTAATTTGAATCCAAAAATGACAAAACAGGATTAGTGAAAACACAAGAGTGGTGTGGGTGAACAACATAAATAAAAAGTGAAGATACCTTTCCCCAAGATGCCTTTGTCATCGTTGTATGAAAACATGTTTTCCTTTCCCTTTATACATGCAAGTGAATGCATTATAGGTATGGTGTTTTCCCAGAATAGGAGAAGCCTACTTAAATATATCATTCGTGGAGTGAATGTTTCCTTGACTCAGAACCTCATAGAAACTTATCATTGAATTTGATGTTGGGATGAGATTGTAAAGATAACAACCTCTTCATTCCTACAAACTAGATTCCTTCCTAGAGTTAGGACACAGAGTATTGAATCAAAGTTGTAGTTTCTAATTTCTTGTATTGGTTCATCAATCTTGAAATTCAGACATTGCATGTCTTCATTGCTTCATGTTTGAATAATTTGCATCATATCGTACAATAGGAAATTAGAAATTATGATTATTATTACTTTTTGGATCTGTTAAGTTACTTTTAAGTTTGCATGGTTTAGTGTGAAATTATTCTAGTGTGCCCCTAGGCCCAGGTGAAGGAATGCCAAGGACTGAGAACCCTAGTTTTTAAATGGTATTGTTTCTTATACCCCAAAACCCCTCAACATCACTTCTTATTAGTTCTTAACAATAGTGTTGTAAATAATTTGAGAATTGATATAGCAAAATCTCGCACTTCTCAAGATAAAGTCCTAAAGCTAAAGTGTGATACCATGTGTAATTCAATAGCCCCATTGTCACCTCACAAACCTCTTTTCACTTTGGGCTAGCTCTCCTCCAACTCAAGGGGGGTTATCCCTAGTAGATGTTAGGGATCTAATGGCCCAACCAAACCAAGTCAAGAGCCCCCTAACTCTCTATGTTTACTACTATCAATCAAAATATTGAACAATAGGGTCAGACATGCATCCTGAAGATAAAATTGCCAGGGTATTTTTGGGTAGTTTCAAAGGGAAAGTCCCCAAACACATATAATCAAGGAATTATAACGTGATTTCAAACATTAAATATCAACAAAATAGTTTAAAGGATATTGAAAGGAAAAAGGTGATGGAAGATAGAAAGTGCCTTACTTAAATGCTATAAGGATTTTTCAATAGTTGCTCCAAAAGCTTCACTTCAAGGCCCTTCAAGATCGTCTCCAATAATGCTATACCATCAGCTTCAACAATGTTGCTCCAAAAATATCCTTAAGGTCTTCACAACAAGTTTACTAGAAGTTTCTCCAACAATATATTCAATAAGGTCTTCATTTTCAACTCGTCTCTTGTTTGGGTGCCTTAATGTGCAATGACATGTTTCCAGGACTGAATTCAATGCAAGGCATATTTGAAACTCTAACTCTAACTCAATAGCTTTAATTTTCTCTATGTCTAAAATAAAAGTGTGTTACGTCATATCTGACTTCAATTTTGTTGATGCTAGGTTGCCTGACACCTCAAAGGCAACCAAAGCTAGGATTGAGAAAAAGGGCCATCACAATCTAGGCCAGGGTGGCTACTTGAAATTAGCTGCAATAATTGTAATTAAGTAGCTAAACATCTTATAATTAATTGTATCACCTTCCAACGTTTTTGTAATCCTATCAAATATGATTAAAAATACACAATCATATGTAATGTAGGGTGATGACTTCGGAATAGAAACTACAGAGGAAGATAAAAATATCGCTTTCCATTTCAACTATCAAGCTGTAGTTGAACGTCGCAGAAGCTTGGGGCAGGTCCCAAGATCCAGAATGCCTGATAAGGTAAAGCATTAACCTTTCAATATGCTTGTTTTCGTCCATAAATTTAATGTCTAACAACTTTGTTTAAATCAGGGGAGAAGCACTACCGACGAGGAAAATAACCCAGTTTTAGAGCCAGATGTAGATGATCCTCACATGCAACCTGATCATTGTAGTGGGGACCAAGCCGACAATGCTACTATCAGTGAGGGCCGTGACGATAATTAATTTCCACTTATAATTTTTTCTAATTATACCTTGATGGTTGTCCTTATAAAGTTTTTTGTTTAAATGACAAAGAATGTTTCCCTTGAGGATCTTACCACCAGAGAGGAAGACAGGGCAACAGTCCCAACGACGACAACTGGTGCACTAGGTAAATAATCTCGTTGCAATTTTTTTTATTAATATTACCGAACTAGTTCAATGATATTTAAAAACTGACAATTAAAATTTAATATTATCTGTTTTTGTAGGCGATGCCCCGTCACTGGATGAGACCAGACATCGTGACTACGCAGCTAGGTCAGCGGCGACAACTGGTGCACCAGGTAAATAATCTCATTGCAATTTTTTTTATTAATATTACTGAACTAGTTCAATGATATTTAAAAACTGACAATTAAAATTTAATATTATCTGTTTTTGTAGGCGATGCCCCATCACTGGATGAGACCAGACATCATGACTACGCAACTAGGTCAGCGGTGCGGGTCGAAAGGCACGAAATAGGAGCAGAGCATGATGATATTGATGATGTAATTAGGAGCTTTAAAAATAGGAAGAAGAAAAAGAAAATTCGATAATGTAAAATATTGTATTATTATAAGACAAACGTTACCATACTTAGAACGTTTTTTGCGTTATATAAAAAACTCATTTATCATACTATTTTTATGTCAAGCATTAATTGCAATGTTTCCTTGCGTACTTTTTGTTGAATTGTTTTTTTATTAGTTATTGAATATTTTCTTTTATGCTCATGAAAGTAAAAAATGAAATATAGATTGGGTATTGGGGAATTGAGAGTGATGTGAGGGGGGGGGGAGGGGCCATAAGAGCTTCCACCTTCACGTGGTTGGCCTTGTTTAGTAGAGAATAATTTATTGGAGCGATTTAATCTTGGAGCAAACCTCCCTTGATCCAGCGTAGCAACAAAAAAGTCACTGTTGACTTAGTTGCTACTCTTTCAGATCGTGGGAGGCTTGTTCCAAGTTCATGCGACTCCAATAAATTATTCTTGAAACGAAGAGGAGCTTATTCAGGTATGTTTTGTGATTTTCAACATATGTTCTAACATTATCATAATAATGCATCTTAGAGTAAAAAATACTACATCAATTACTTGTATTTATTGTATAGATAATGATGGATTTTGATTGACTTGGCAGTGCAGGTACAAATCCTCTTGCATCATGAGCAATACAACTTGTCAACCAGGGTCATGTCCGGGATATTTTTTCTTGTGCGCTTGACCAGGTTCGTAATGTCACATTTTGTAAGTTCCTTTACAGTTCATAATTCAATATTAAGCTTGTTCATGATTATTATCTAGGTTTTTTGTATGTGTTTTTTCATCTATTTGATTGTAAGCAACTTTGCATGTTTCCTGTTGTTCACTATGATTTCTCCCATTACCACTCCCAGGATGAATCTGAATTTATTGTTACATAGGTTACTTTATTGTTACTATGATTTCTCCATTTACGATTTCATAGGTTACATCATGTAAAATTGTCAATCTCAGGTTGGTGATAAGCTTTAGTTCTCCAGATTTGGGGCTTTTCTGATATTTTCTCCCTCATGTCATTCTCGCATCACCTCATTGTTTGAGCATGCCAATTGTCTACCACTTGTACCAATTGGCACATTTCAATCTCTGAGTGGTGCCACATTTCAGCTATTTTCAGTGAGAGTTTAGGGTTTCTCTAACATAGCTTCAGAAATCCGATTCAATGCTTGCTTGAATATTGTCACATAATACTCATGGTTTGGATTGATGAGCATGTTCTGAATGGTTGGTTGATTCATAAGAACCACCCATATAGTCATCTTGAGACATTTCAGAAGTTTTCTCGGGTTTCCTTTTTCACCGTTTCTAGTGGGTGGGATGGTGTGGGGTGATCCATCAATATTGGTGCTCTTGTAGTAGGGAATTTGTTTTTGGGGATATAAAGGAGCATTTGATGTATATATCCCATTGGATGCATTCATAGATGGGCACGAGAGGTCAAGAATTTAAATTAAAAATATGCAACCTCTAGCATGGCAACCTGAAGGCCACGAGAGACACTGGTTAAAGATTGTTTTGTGCTAGCCTTAATATAGTCGTCATTTCTTTCTATTATCTTAATGCAAATATATAATCCGGTCTCATTAAAATGAGGATTGTGGTTGTATTTCTCTTTGGTTGTTTCTCTCTTAATGCTCCAGAAGTTGCCAAAAGTTGTGATAGTTTTTTAGTTTGCCTGTTACAACTTAAAAGTGGTTTTTAGCAATGGGAGTCATGTTTTTTAAGGTTCATACTAATATGAATATCTTGTAATTCTATATTCAGGATAAGAGAAGATGGCCTCTGCTTTGGGCAGTATGACAACAATTGCCACATCTACCTCATTAGGTAACAATGGAAAGGGGAAGAAGTTAGGTGCAATGTTTGATAATTATGGCAGACAATTGTCTTCTCTTTCAGTTTTTTCACCCATTTCCTTTAATCGCTCAAGCAGAAGAGGGACTCTGAGATTACGCGACAGAGAGAAGGTAGTTAATACAAGATCTATGGAAAAGGAGTTTTACTTCAACAAGGATGGCTCAGTGACAAAAAAATTGCAGGTCAGAGAAAAAATTATGTTTAAAGGAAGGTCACCTGCACGTGAAACTTCACTGCGGTGGATCTTTCCTTGTCCACTTATATTCGATTTTAATGTGTTATTTTAATTTTTCATGGAGGGTTGTTTTGGCATATGGTCTAGAATTCAATTGCACACTTACTGAAAGCATTGTCAATTTGTCTTGTAGGCGGTGTGAACAAACTTGCTGATCTTGTTGGAGTCACCCTTGGGGCGAAGGGAAAAATGTTGTCTTGGAGAGAAAGCATGGTTCTCCGAAAATAGTTAATGATGGTGTGACAGTAGCTAAGGAGGTAATTTGTAGATGTGTGCTCTAGTTTTCTTTTTAACGTTGTATTAGTTCCCTCTCTTAAATGTCTTAGATTTGGTAGGCATAATTTGAAAACTCAAAGGTGAAAGGAAACATATTTGTTACCCAGTGGTCTATTTGGCCTATGGACTAGCCACATTAGAGTAATGCATAAAGCTTTTCACAACAATAAAAGGAAAGGGTTATGGCTGAGTCAAATTTTATTGTTATTTATAGTGTAATGAAATGTATCTCAATGCTATGGTTTTGGCCTTTTTATTGGTTGAATTAGAGGACCTAGTTGAAAATATTGGGGCCAAAGTAGGCTGGTTTTCCTTTTTGCTGATGGTTTGGTGTATCTAATTGAATTAGTTGCCTAAGGTATTTTTGGTTGCAAACTCATTTTCATTTTTCATGCAGTATTGGCCTTGTGGAATACATTTGATTGTGTGGTCTTGTTAGATCTACAACATTTGTAGTTGTTTAGTCTTATGGCTGAGGTGCACTTTTATTATGGAAATAGTTGATGCAATATTGTCATTTAATCCTTACTGCAGGGTAGCATGTTTAGAAGTTTCTTGTGAAACATTTGGTATTCAAAATGACACTTGATCCTATACAGCATCATGCACTTGACTTCAAAATTCATATTCAAAGTGTGCCAAACAATTCTTGAAAAATTTCAAATATTTATGTTGTTTTAAACCATTATCTTTTTCATGTATTGGATGCTGAAAATGTGAAAAAGACTTTGTTATGAAACCAACTGGTGAATAATTTCCAGCACAACAACCACTTCCAAGACATGATTTAGAAGTAGAACAAATGTGCTTATGAAGCATAGAAAGATATCCTCGATGCATTGTCAATGTTTGGCTAGGGTTATTTTTGGAGAAAATAACTCCTTATTCCTAGAATAGTGATCTTCAATACAAGTAAATGCCAGAGAAGAGATATCATCGTGTGACGCAACAAAACTGAAATTGGACCCCCAAGGAGAGCTGGTGTGTCTACAATCGCTGTGTCAGCATTTTCCCTTGGTGTACCCCGTTCTTTTCCTCCAGCCTGAGTCTTAACTGACTTCTTCTTTCTTCGGGTTTATTTATCAAATTCGTAGAATTTGATAAATAAATACTATCCACAATGGTTGGACTTTAATTTATATTCCCAACTTTATATTATCTCCAAGCCTTATAACCAATGTTTAACTTTCAACACTTTGTATTTATACTCCATGTTTCTTTTTAAATAAATAACTTGTAATGAACTTTCGGCTCTATATTTCACCACCCAGCCTTACAACAATCACGCTCCAGACTTATGCTAATCATCCGCCAATCGTTTAATTAAACAATTTCATTATACTCCGGCCCCACCTATATATATCAATAACCAATCAAACACTCGTATCGTACCTGGCTATCCTCCACACACCTTAGTTAACCTCCGGGCAAGTTCAACGTGCGACCACCGTCTGATGGCCCTTCTCCAAATCAACAACTCTTGGCAATTTCGCTCGACTTCCAACGTCGGGCTTTAACGCGCGATGGCGCAGGTTGAACGGTGGTTTTCTGGGGGTCACTTTGCCATGTGTCCCATTCCCTATGGAATCGCTCACGAATAGGAAATACCGCCTACTCCGAAAAAGCGGTGAGATATGGGCAACCCACTTTTGTGATTCCGCTCGTGGTTTTGGTACAGGGCTTGACCACGGGTGCAAGTCTGGTTCCACTATCCTTTTGTTTGTTAACTCATGTCCAATCCTCGGGTCAAGTTCCAAAAGCACAAAATTTTTGTCTCTTTATTAAGTGGGATTTTTATATTTGAACAGTGTTCACGACCTCGGTTCTCTACACAGACCTCGCCTTCGGGTGGGGTGAGTTCACAGGGTTATCCAACGATTTACGGGAATTCAAAGACAGAAGAATGGAATTATCAGTACCCAATCGCCTCATAGTTAAACAATTCTTCACAATTAGCAGTTCGAGATAATTCAATGGAAACTAAGCTTAGAAATCATTTAACTGGAAACAATTGTTCACACACAGAGATTTATTGCAGAAATCCCCTCTCTACTCTCCTCTTCCCTCTCTACTTTTATTCATCCAAGGAATTACAATTTATATACATAACATATGGCTCTTCGGTTCCTCTGAGAGGACCATTATAGAAATCAAAAGTTCTAATTATAATAATTCAACTAACTGAAACTGTTCGACTCCTACAACTCTAACTAGTATAAGTAATACAACCAGCTGAGGTATTGACACCTAGCTATTACAACTCAAATGTTTTCGAACCCTCCTAGCCACAACATGTGGAAAAAACCTCCTACATTTCTGGCTAGTGCCTAATGCCCCTACATCATCGTCTGACATAAACCTATTAACAAAAGTGAACAAGGAATGATTATTAATTATGGCATACTAAGTTTCTTTTCTAAAGAGTAACATTGTAGATAACCTTAAAAACATTTGTTAACTATTTTTGTTTGACCATTTGATTGTGTTTGATATGTAGAACTCATGGCAGCTAGTGTTTCTCCACTCATATTAAATAATTATTTCCAAAATTTTCTCGTTACTATTACTTTAGGAAAACCATGAAGACTATGAATTTCTTTGACGGACACTTCTGCCACTTGGCTTGTTGTTTATGTACTTTGAGCTCTACAAAAAAAATCTACAAAATTTGTCTATATAAATGACCACAAAAATGTAATACTTACCTTTATATTTTAGTAACCCTGTAATAAATTCTATTGATATATCTTCTAGTCTTTGAATATGTATGTGGAATGGTTGAAGTAACCCTAGAGATTTTACTATCTCTCTTTATTTATTATGCAAACCTGACCTTCTCTTACAAAATTTTGAATATCTTTCTTCATTCCTTCCAAAAATATATTTTTTGATCCTTTGAGATGTTTTAAGGAACCCTGCGTCCTACCATCAGAGAGACATGGGACTCCCTTAATATTTTTTTATTCAAATATGCTTGCGTGCATAAAAATATTCTACATTTGCACCAAAGTATATCTCTCTTTCACTCCCAATGCTCCATAGAGTTCATCCCATCCTTTATAAATTTTATTTTTTGTTTAGTACTATTGTCATTTTTCCATTATGGCAAGCTTCTTCTAGCCACCTAGGAATAGAAAATGTAATTGGATATAAATTTGAGGCCTCTTGTATTTTAGAAAGAGCATCATGTACTAAATTTTCCTTACCCTTTTTGCAGATTATCTCAAAATTAAAACTTTGCATTTTTTCTCCTCATTTTTGTTAATCTTCCAATGAAATCCATAGCTTCAAAAAATATTTTATGCTATCATGGTATATATTGACTTTAAAGTACCTCCCAATAATATACTATCCCCATTTTTTATTGCATGTAATATTGCTTCCATTTATTTTTCATACGTAGATTTCACCAAATATTTTCTTTGAATTCCTTGCTTTTAAAAGCCAATGATATCCCTTATTGTGTTAATGTTACGTAAATTTCTTGTCCTAGTACCTCACACTCTACTATGAATGTTTTACCAAAAGTAGGTGCAACCGTTGTTGGTGTAGAAGACATGGCATCCATTAAAAGAGAGAATGCCAAAGTAGCCTCATCATTCCATATAAATGATATTTTCTTCAAGAGATATGTGAGTGGACTTGAAATGCATGCATAATTCTTAAAAAATGATCAATAATATCATGTAAGTCTAAAAAATCTTCTAGGAACCTTGATTTTCTTAGGAATAGGTCATTTTGTAATAGCTTGCATCTTTTGAGGCTCCAACTTCACTCCCTTTAAAACAATATGAACCAAATACTCGAATTTTTATTTCCCAAAAGCACATTTGGATATTTTTACATAAAAATGATTTTTCTCAATAATTTATATAACTTTTCCACATGTTTAGTGTGGTATTCCCATGATTTATTATAAATATGTGTATTATCAAAGAAAACCAACACAAATTTTATAATATGGGATCAAACAAAATTGTTCTTATGTCGAGCCCACCAGACTTCAAACGACGATAAATCATAATTCAAACCAAATTCACGTTCCAAAATAGCCTGCTGACGTCGGCCAATTTTGTGACGCGAAAACCAAATGAATTCCGCCCTAATATTTTTTGGGTCCGAAGTTGGGCTGGCGTACGGAGGGAGAGTTGTGACGTGAATTTCTTATCAAATTCGCCCTAATATTTTTCGGGTCCGAATTTCCACTGCGCAAGCGGCCCAAACAAAGATCCACTCCAATCAATTTCTGCCACGTGTCCTCAATAAAAAATTTCCCTGCTCCCGACTGCGGGTGCATTCGATGGTGTTTAAGGCGATGAGACATGGATGTGGCGATTTCATATCAATCGCATTAAGATTTAACACTGTTCAATTAAATTCCAAGGTTTTCACATCAAATCGCATTAAATTTTAACACTGTTCAAGATCAGACCTCCACTCCCGTTAGTGATTCTGCATGCTCCAATATGATCCAGCCTTCGGATCTCATTAATGATCAAAGATTAATTATGATGAGCGTCCTTTGATTGCATTGCACTGATAAAATGGAATTTCGCTATGGTTTTTCAGATGAGCCGGTTGCTGGGTTACACTGCCTGCTCACTGTGACGAGAAGGAGAAGTGGCTAGCTGAACTGCTGTGTAGACCTTGCTGCATATCTTCATTTATCTCAGTCTGGTCCTTGTCTGTATTCCTCTATTTCTTGGAATTCTGCTTCTCCGTCGCCTCTTGTGCCCACTGCTAGTGAGACTGCACCCATGCCTCGCGTGCGTCAAAGGATGCATTGCTGCAGGGGGAGCACTAGAGGTCAACTCCTGCGCGCTCCCTCCAGCCCCTCAACCGAGTTGTCTTCCGGCCAGTCCAGTGATTATGCAGGTCGCTATCCAAATACTAGGAGTGGGCGGGGTCGGGTTGTAGGATCTGGCCACCATATGGATTCCCCTGCTCCTCGTTTCCCCATCGCTAGTTCACCTTCTCCCACAACGCGCACTGCACAATTTTCCTTTAATTTCTCTCTCAACCGCCCACGAATTACAACTTCAGTCACTGTGGTTTTCCGCGAGGAGGCCCAAACAGAGGAAGAATGCACCCGTCTGGTGGGTCTACGCTCGGAAAAAGCCGGCCAACATTCAGGCCTTCAAGAGGGGAGCCGTGGCATGAATGTGGAGGTAGCACCTAGCGATCCTAGACCTTCCGAAGGATGGTGCCGAATCGTCGAGGAGCCGGAGGAGTAGTTTGGTTAATTTGTTTTTCTTGCTTCGCGGCCCACTTAATTGGGCTGCTTTTAGATTATTTTACTGTGCTGGACCTTTGTAATATTTTTGAATTCTGTAAATTAAACGTTCAAGATTGGTTTCCCCGTATGAGGGCAGTCTTCTTCATTTTTTTATTTTTTGATGACAAATTTTCCACGAGTTTGGGCAATGATTTTGACTTCAGTGTAATTTTATTGCCACTATTAATAGATTAACTTTACTTAGAAAAAAAATGTTTCCCTGTTTCTATTTTAAACATGTTTTTTGAAATACAGAGCCATGTTTATATGGTCTACGTATTATACTCTTTCTCTGTATATCTACAGGAACCTTTTTGCTATGAACAGGGTGGATGCTGTAGCAGGCTACTAATGGAAACAAGCAAGCCTGAACCTTACATCTCGGATGCAACATATGGTTACCAATTTTGGAATCAAGCGAGCCTGATCTTACAAGCGAGCCTGGGTTTTTGCAGATGGTTATCACACTCCTCACATGATTAGCGTTTTTCTCTGTTCAAGGATTTTGGGTACTTTAATTTGTATTTGGAACAATGGACGTCGGTACTCTATCTGTTTCTTTACTATTCTACATACTTCTATTTCACTTTCTTATAGATGCCTCGGGCATATTTGGATGCTTTCTCAGATTGTCGATAATCTCCATGTGGACCGTTACTGGGTTTTATATCAAGTCCCTGTATGTGACATGGGGTATTTTTATATCACTGTCTGGGCTGGGACTTCCACTTTTCTGGATGGATATTTGGGTTCCAATCTTCAGATGTGAAAATGTAATAACTTCATGGACTGTTTTACTTCATATAATATATTCAAAACAACGGTTTTTCTCTTGTGAAAAAAAAATGATTAATGTTTATCACTCTGCCTTCAAAACTAGCGATGTTGGTTTATTGATATGGTTTGATGGTATTTTTATATTTTGGACATATCACACTCCTCACATGATTAGCGTTTTTCTCTGTTCAAGGATTTTGGGTATTTTAATTTGTATTTGGAACAATGGACATCGGTACTCTATCTGTTGTTTTACTATTCTACATACTGCTATTTCACTTTCTTATAGATGCCTCGGGCATATTTGGATGCTTTCTCAGATTTGTCGATAATCTCCATGTGGACCGTTACTGGGTTTTATATCAAGTCCCTGTATGTGACATGGGGTATTTTTCTATCACTTTCTGGGGTGGGACTTCCACTTTTCTGGATGGATATTTGGGTTCCAATCTTTAGATGTGAAAATGTAATGACTTCATGGAATGTTTTACTTCATATTCAAAACAACGTTTTTTCTCTTGTGAAAAAAAAATGATTAATGTTTATCACTCTGCCTTTAAAACTAGCGATGCTGGTCTATGTTGCTGGTTTATTGATATGGTCTCATGGTCTTTTTATATTTTGGACATATCACACTCCTCACATGATTAGCGTTTTTATCTGTTCAAGGATTTTGGGTACTTTAATTTGTATTTGGAACAATGGACGTCGGTAATCTATCTGTTGTTTTACTATTATACATACTCTATTTCACTTTCTTATAGATGCCTTGGGCATATTTGGATGCTTTCTCATATTTGTTGATAATCTCGATGTGGACCGTTATTGGGTTTTATATCAAGTCCCTGTATGTGACATGGGGTATTTTTCTATCATTGTCTGGGGTGGGACTTCCACTTTTCTGGATGGATATTTGGGTTCCAATCTTCAGATGTGAAAATTTAATGACTTCATGGATTGTTTTACTTCATATAATATATTCAAAACAACGTTTTTTCTCTTGTGAAAAAAAAATGATTAATGTTTATCACTCTGCCTTCAAAACTAGCTATGTTGGTCTATGTTGTTGGTTTATTGATATGGTCTGATGGTCTTTTTATATTTTGGACATATCACACTCCTCACATGATTAGTTTTTTTCTCTGTTCAAGGATTTTGGGTACTTTAATTTGTATTTGGAACAATGGACGTCAGTACTCTATCTATTGTTTTACTATTCTACATACTGCTATTTCACTTTCTTATAGATGCCTCGGGCATATTTGGATGCTTTTTCAGATTTGTCGATAATCTCCATGTGGACCGTTACTGGGTTTTATATCATGTCCCTGTATGTGACATGGGGTATTTTTCTATCATTGTCTGGGGTGGGACTTCCACTTTTCTGGATGGATATTTGGGTTCCAATCTTCAGATGTGAAAATGTAATGACTTCATGACTATTTTACTTCATATAATATATTCAAAACAATGTTTTTCCTCTTTTAAAGTTTCATTTTAAAAAAAAATTGAACTCGTCGTCGCTATACCGACGCCTTGTAAGCGTTGGAATTGCGACAGATTAGAAACGTCAGAAGAGCGACAGTATAAAAACATCAGATGAGCGACGTTCAAAACTTTGGACCACATTTTGTCCGAATTGCGACCATTTACAAACGTCGGAAGAGCAACGTCCAAAACGTCGGACCACATTTCGTCGGAATTGTGACAGTTTACAACCGTCGGAAGAGCGACGTCCAAAACGTCGGACCACATTGCGTCGAAATTGTGACAGTTTACAAACGTCGGAAGAGCGACGTTCAAAACGTCGGACCACATTTCGTCGTAATTGTGACATTTTACAAACGTCGGAAGAGCGATGTTCAAAACTTCGGACCACATTTCGTCGGAAGTGCGATAGTTTACAAAGGTCGAAAGTGCGACGGGTTGGGAAATGTCGAAAGAGTGACGCTTGTTTGGAAGCGACAGAAAAGGTGTCGATAGTGCAACACTTTTTAATTGCGTCGGAACTGCGACGGATGGTAAACCACGTTTTTCCCACCCTTGAACTGTCGCTCTTGCGATGACTATGTATCGGAATAGCGACGAATTGGCCGTCGGAATTTCCACTAAATTTTCTAGTGGGTTTTTTTGTTTGAAATTGGTTTTCTAGATGGGTAAATTAGGTCAAAGAGGCTAGGTCAGGGAAAATAAGATTAGGGTTGCAGAGATTCAATGGGGTAAGGTAGGTAGGAAGGCTAACACTTTAGCGTTTCAAAGTGAGATGGATTAGAATGATGAGGAGCTAGAAAGAGAAAGGCAAAGAATGTGTTCTTTCTAAACTAAAGAAAATGAACAAATTATGAATATTTTCCAAAAATAGAGTGGTGAGCCCTGGTATTGCACCAAGAGTGCTGCAACTCCCAGGGGATTCCCTACTTTACTTTATAAACCTAGGGTTCATACAAACTTGGAGGTGACAGTGCTATATGCACAACATATGCACTCTCTTCATGTCATCCTCTTCTTCTTTTCCTTGGCCCTTTGTCTCTTCTTCTTCTTCCTATGGTTCTTCTTGGTTCTTCTTCTAGTTCTTCTTCCTCTTCTGGTTCTTTTTCCTCTACTGGTGCTTCTTCTTCTCTAAGTGTTGCGGGCTTACGTCGGTATCTGTAATATTCCTAAATTACATGCAGCTAATGGGAATATTAATTTTTCTCTTAACATCTAGTTAGATGAATAAATGGGGAAGGAATCCCATAAGTATCTTAAGTACGCATTAAATCCCTCTTAATGTGAAAAGGGATCATGTTAATAAGTAGATCAAGCATCCTCATGTGTGAACAAAGTCTAATATATGTGGACAAGGTCAATTTTAACCAAGTCAAAAACATTAATATGGGATGAGTAGATCAACAATAAAGACAACTCAATGTGAATGTAGATCGGTTTAGCTCGTCAGAATAAAGACACCTTGGGTGTGAAAGGAGAAAAGGCATGGAGACTAAGTCATGGTTGATTAAATCAATCAGCGCTATAAATATAATTGTGGAACTAATGGAGACAACGTAATTTTGCAGTAGGAGCCTTTGCATGGAAGTAACTTCATAAATGGGTGGGACCCATGGTGAGGAAGCTCATCATCTATATAATGGAGGGAATGGCAGCCATATGGGGTATGAATGGAGAATATTATTTTATGATTGGGTCTATTTAGAATTATTGCATGCTTCACCTGTTTAGCTAATTTTTTTGCACTGTTTAGTGCAAGGGTTTTCTCATGCAGGAATTCCCCACTCTTCCTTGGAGATCATGTTTAAGAAATCTAAGAGGAGCTTTCTGGACTTCATTTCCACTATCTAGCACTTGGAAAAGCAGTCATCTACAGCCACAATGCAATCCCTTGGAGAAACTGCATTATTTTACATGGTGTTGCAGTGGTAGGGTTTAAACCCTTGTTTTATGAGCTAGTTTCCTAGAAAGAGGATCAACATTTTTCCTGAAAAGCTAGTAGGAGGAGCTACAGCCATTTCTTTGCATGATCAGCCATATTTATGCAGTGCTTCAGCCACACAATGTGATTCAACCATAGATCTGCAACATATGCTTCTTGTTTTTCATGTCTATCAAGAAACCCTTGTTGGGTCATCTTGGAACTATGTAAATGAGACTAGATCTCTGTTTTTGAGCTTATTTGATTAATATATCAGTAGATCTATTTTTTCTCTCCATTTTGAGTATAAACCCTCAATAAACTACGTTGTCACTTTCTGCAGTAACTCTGTGTTGCAGTAGTCTTGGGGTTGCAATGTTTTTGGGCTGTTTTGGGCATAGGAGGCCTATTTAACTAAGTAAAAGTGATTTGTTTCTGATCTCCTTGTATATTTGGTTGTTATAATGTCTGATCTAATGGATCCATAGGCTGCATTTGATTTTTAATGCATATATTTCTAAAAAAATCATTTTCTGTGTATATATTGCTGATTTTCCCATTTGGGAATTTTACAGTGGTATCAGAGCTCTAATCTTGGCTGAGCCTGTGTACTTCAACCATTATGGAGTCTTTTCATGGAAAGGAGATAATCTGCAAAATCGATCAAGGTAAACCCTTATTTTCTGGAGGGAAGGAGTTCTCAAATCTTCTTCTTCAAACTCTGCATGGTATCAGCAAAGACATCAAAGAAATGGGGAGGGAAAAACATGGAGATCCCTAAAAAAGATATGTACATGAGGAAAAATATAGTTCCTCATATTATGGGTGTAAGAATTCAGCTATACCATCAGATTTACAACACTCTACCAGCCATATGCTCACAGTAAGTGAGATGGAGAAAGGAGATGTGCCAAAGAAGGGGACTCTTGGTGATATTTGCAAGAATATGAATCTCAATCTAAGAGGTTAAAAGATCACTTAAAATTCCAAGGGTTTTGCAAGATCAAGGAGGAAATGAGCACAAGGGGCAAGCAACATGGTGTGGTTAGACTCTTTCTATCTACTTTTGATGGCTCACCTAAATGTCCAGCTAGGGTTTGGGTCGAGGAACTAAACACCTATGTGCAACAACACTGAGTTTCAGAAGATGAAGCCATTAAAGTAGTAGCACTGCATTTTGAAGGTAAGGCTTATGCTTGGTGGTTGTTTGAATCCTTTTCATTAAAGAATGTAAATACATCTACTTATGAAAAGTTCATTAGAAGAGTAGTGGAAAGGTTTGGTGAAAAAATTTATGAAACACCTTCTGTGGAGCTAATCAAACCAAAACAAACAAAACCTTTGCATGGGTTGGAAGGATCTATAAACCCAACTCCATTTCAGAAAACCATTAAGGGGGATGAAAAATTGTATACCTTGCCAAGGGCAAAGTCTCCATTTCATGATGAGCTTTCTTCTCAAGAGAAAGACATGGAGATTCCTCCTTCAAGGGAAGGCCAAGATCTAGGGTCTCTCATTGTTGATGAGGCATTCTCAAATATTGATGAGGAGGAAAATAAGGCTGGAGGTAACATCGATGTCATATCAAGAGCACATCCAGTACCTCATGAAGAGGAAGATGGATAATTTTCTCTAAGGAGATAAACTCTTTCACTCTTTCAAGGATTTCCAAATAATCTCACATATGGGGTTCATGGCACAATCCATGTGCAGCATGTGTCATCATTGACAATTGTGAGATCTTGAAAATAGAAGGAGATAAAGGGGAGGACAAGCATCATATGTTGAGGAGCACACACCCCTCTCTATTTCAGAAGATTAATGCACAAAAGAGGTAGGAGGATTTGTGCAGTGAAGGAAACGACAAATTAGTCCACACACATATACATCATGCTCTATGCCTTGATGTCTCTTTGCATGGAGGCATTCCACCAGGGAGACCCCCTAATTGGAAGAAGAATAAAGTGTTCTCTCAACTTAGTGTAGCAGTGACCTATTTGGCTAAGGAAGGAGCCTTGGGAGAAGCCACAACAACACTGAGAACCTTTGATGGGTTTCAAGGAGAGATGAGCAATTTCCTGATATGGACATTGCTATTATCCACTTAGCTATTTTCACTAGAAAAGGAGGATTCAGAAATCTATGATGACATGAGCATGGTTTCAAATGGCCACTCCATAGCCTTAGAGAAGCGAAGGATACTTCTACATATAATGAATATTTCTGACTATGAAAAGAGGGTATTACCACTCTTGTATGCATGGGAAAAACTATGGAAGTTTTGGAAGAAAGAGACCTTTCAAGAAGAGGTTGACTTTGAAATACTTCAATCTTGTCTTGAGCAAGATCAGCTACAAAAGAGGCAGCAAAAGTGGAGTAACATTACTCCAACATGTGGCTTTGGCATTGAGCATGTCAAAGAGGAGAATTATCATATGACGAGCACTTCATTTCAGATTTCTACAGTGTTGTCATTGTTGGGAGGCCTAGATCCATATTGGGAGTCCCAACTCTTGGTGGAATATTCCAAGATCCTCTTCACATGTAAGGTTCTTGATGGACAAGTGATGGATAGGAGGTATAAAGTGATTTATGGAGTAATTTACTTTCATGATCAGATCTATTTGACTAGAGACTCCATTCTCAAGGAAAAACTACTATATGCAGCCTATGAGATCTTGCTGTCTAATCCCACTAGTTTCATTAAAGCATATAGTATTATCTTGGAGGGATTCATGTGGGACAAATTCAAAGAGGAGATGCATTATCACATGAGGAAGTGCATAGATTGTTTGCAGGTTGAGGAGGGACATATATTTTGGGAAGAGTTATCATTACCACAACCTTATTCATTGGGTGTGAGAGGGAGCTTATCCATGAGCTACCTCCCTGATTCAAACCAAGTGTATGGTAAGGATTGTATTTCTAAACATCATGATGTATTTACTATATATTTACATTTTCTTACCACACATGTGCAGGGCATTTCTCCAACAGGGAGCACTCTTGCTTATTTCCCTCATGGGCTATTTGGAGCCATGAGCAATGGTGATGTTGACCATTCCCTAGAATATTTTGGGGAGATGATGTACTCTTCATGGTGTGATTCATTAACACCAACCATCATACACCTTCTCTGAACAAGCAAGGAGAATGGGGCAGCAAACAAGTGGTCGGAGAAACACTTGTTATATCATATCCTATGGCAGTCAGGAGTAAAACTGCGCTGGTTGCACATAAGGGACCATTATCCTTCTCCTTTACTACATATGGAAGCTAGCATGACTTTAATTATGATTCCATATGCTAAAGATGTTCTTATCTTTATTAAGAACATGATTGGAGGAGAGACACATTAGTTGGATATGTCCTTGGGGAAAGAAATTTCCCACACCTTTTGCACTTCATGCTTCAAGGGGAGCATGGGAGATGATATGGCCACTATAGTAGATCCTTATTTATTTATGAGGTGGGACATATGATTGTTTGGAGCACTTGGGACATGCCTCTCATGAGCATTTGGGAGGAGCTTTTCCATGAATTATGAAGTTGGAAGGTGATTCATTTCATTTGGATGATAACATGGAGATGGGAGTATTTCATTGGGAATGAAGTCCCTATGATTGTCATCACTTATACCTTGAGGAGGCCATTGAATAGCAAGAAGGTTTCCATATAGACCTTCCATTCTTTCAGGATGAGAGCCATTTGGTTTATCCACCAAAGGCCAACTTACACATTTGGGAGGAACCATTGGGAGACAAAATTATTGCAGAATATCTGAAACAATGGTGGGGACTATTGAAAATGAAGGCCACAAGAGGAGGAGGGGAGATTTTGCAGTACCCTTGTAGTTTCTTGAGGACAAGAAACATTTGGGAGGGAAAGGCTGTAATATTCCTAAATTAGCATGCAACTAATGGGAATATTAATTTTTCTCTTAACATATAGTTAGATGAATAAATGGGTAAGGAAGCCCATAAGTATCTTAAGTAGGCATAAAATCCCTCTTAATCTGAAAAGGGATCATGTTAATAACTAGATCAAGCATCCTCTTGTGTGAAAAAAGTCTAATATATGTGGACAAGGTCAAGTTTTACCAAGTCAACAAAATTAATATGGGTTGAGTGGATCAACAATAAAGACAACTCAATGTGAATGTAGATCAGTTTAGCTAGTCATAATAAAGACACCTTGGGTGTGAAAGGAGACAAGGAATGGAGACTAAGTCATGGCTAAATAAATCAATCAACACTGTAAATAGAAGAGTTGAACTAATGGAGACAACGTAATTTTGGAGGAGGAGCCTTTGCATGGAAGTAACCTCATAAATGGGTGGGACCCATGGTGAGGAAGCTCATCATGTATATAATGGAGGGAATGGAAGCCATATGGGGTATGAATGGAGAATATTATTTTATGATTGGGTATATTTAGAATTATTGCATGCTTCAGCTTTTTAGTTAAGTTTTCCGTATTGTTTAGTGCAAGGGTTTTCTCATGCGATAATTCCCCACTCTTCCTTGGAGATCTTGTTTAAGAAATATGAGAGGAGCTTTTTGGACTTTATTTCCACTATCTGACACTTGGCCAAGTAGTCACCTACAGCCACAATGCAGTCCCTTGGAGAAACTGCGTTATTTTACATGTTGTTGTAGTGGTAGGGTTTAAACCCTTGTTTTATGAGCTAGTTTCCCAAGAGGAGGACCAGCCTTTTTCCTGAAAAGCTAGTAGGAGGAGCTACAACCATTTATTTGAATGATAAACCATATTTATGCAGTTCTTCAGCCACATAGCATGATTTAGCCATATATCTACAACATATTATTCTCGTATTTCATGTCTATTAAGAAACCCTTGCTGGGTCATCTTGGAACTATGTAAATGAGACTAGATCTCTGTTTTTGAGCTTATTTTATTAATATATCAATAGATCTATTTTGTCTCTCCATTTTGAGTATAAAACCTCAATAAAATACGCTGTCACTTTCTGTAGTAACTCGGTGTTGCAGTAGTCTTGGGGTTGCAGTGTTTTTGGGTTGTTTTGGGCATAGGATGCCTGTTTAACTAAGTAAAAGTGACTTGTTTACGATCTCCTTGTAGATTTGGGTGTTATAATTTCTGATATAATGGATCCATGGGCTGAATTTGACTGTTAATGCATATATTTATAAAAAATGCGTTTTCTATGCATATATCATTGATTTTCCCATTTGGGAATATTACAATCTCCGCCTTTAAAAAATTCTTAATTTACTTGTTTGGATGAGATGGGACCTCTTTATTATTAGACTGCACAACTACTTCTAGAGTGCTTATGTGACTTGGCCTTAGCTCTAGTTATCATTAGAGGCCGTTGTTTCCTTCTCCCCATTAATTCATGATGGATTGTGTGTTTCCTCCGCTCGTTCTCCTCAACTCCACTTGATTGAAATTATTTTCTTTCAAATTTCCAGGTGGTGTGACTTTGTAGTTCTCCCTAGTCATACTTCACGATGGTGGCCAAGTTAACTGGCCACCTTTCTGCCCCTTAAACTCTAAGTCTACAAATTAATTATTTCTAGCTATTATGGATGCGTAGCAAGGGGTGAGAAGCTATACCTGAGTTAACTTGTTGTTTCCAAGGCGTTCACAAGAGTTGTATTGAGGAGACAAGCCTTTTGGATGTTGTGTTCTTCAGTATTTTCCAGTTCTCCGATTGAGCAACTTGCTAAATGAGTAGCTCTCTGAGTGAATTGCGGATTTGTTATTTCTCTCCGTTGTAGATGCTGTGTGGGGGGTGCTCCAGATTCCATCGGTGGCACTCTTATCTTTCTTGGGGTATGCCTCATGCGCTCCTCCCTTGTTTTTATTGTTGTTCAAGAACATATGTATGTGCTGTAGGAATTCCCTGATGTCTATAGTAGTCTATGTTTTGTTGTCCTTGCTACATTGTGCTTAGGAATGGAGGAGTGTGGTGCATGGAGGTGATGGAGGAAGTTATAAAAATGAATGGAGTGAATGATGGGATGGATTGTAAAATAGAAGAGAAAAGAAGATGAATGCTCCCCTGTATTTCTAGAAACCATTAATGACCTGCAAAATAGAAAACATAGAAAACACAAAGATGCAAATGTAATTTATTTGTTTTTGTTTTATTTTTTATTTTTTTGAAAGAAAGTGGGTTATCTCCATGGAGGTTTTCAATCCATAGACTTGCCTTGGGTGCCTCAGAGAGGTTTTCACCCATGGATATTTATTCTTTTTCCTTTTTTTTTGAGCAAGTGAGTCGCCTCCATTTAGGTTTTCAACCCAAAAGCTTGCCTTGGGCGCCTCAGAGAGGTTTTCACCCATGGATCTTTATTTATTTATTTTTCAAGAGGTGTGGAAACGATGGAGTTTCCCATCACATACACCTCTCTGCTTATTTAATTTTAGAACTCTGCCCTTGACAAAGGCTTATTGTAAATTTTCAGTCTGTGACTGTTGACAAGCAAGGGGATTCCTTCCTCATATATGGTTCTGATTTGGATTGCGCCATTATCCAAATATTTTTCCATTGTGTAAGGTCCCAACCATATTTTCATCAACTTGAATTTGAAGTCTTTAAACCTTGAATCATACAACAACGCCCAATCTCCTTCTTGGAAGGTCTTTTCTTTGATGTTCTTGTCATGCCATACCTTCCTTTGCAGCGAAAATGCCTCTGTGTGAAGAAGTGCTTGCATTTTGATCTCATCTAATCCATTTAGTTGCAGCAACCTCTCTTTTTGGGCATTTGATATATCTAGATTTAATTCAACTTCCATTCTTAAAGTATTGAGTTCAAACTCAACTAAAATTAGAGCTTTCTTACCATAGACCAGTTCATAAGGAGTGAATCTTGTTGTTTTCTTCCAAGTGGTGTTGTAGGCCCAAGTAGCTTTCGCCAATATGGCTGCCCAATATTTTTTGTTGTTTCTCACAACCTTGGTGAGGATGCTCACTAAAGCTCTGTTAGTTACTTCTACTTGGCCATTCACCTGAGGGTGGCAGGCAATAGAAGTTCTATGTTTAATCTTGTGCTTCCTAAAAATATTCTCAATGAGGTGGGAGGTGAATTGTGCTCCCTGATCAGTGACTATTTATCTGGGGTATCCAAAATTGTAAAACAAATTCTCCCTCATAAATTCTTCTAATTTCTCCTCGGTTTCTACCCTCACTGCTTTTTCTTCAACCCACTTTGTTAGGTAATCAGTGCAGACTATGATATACTTCTTTTGTTCGGATGGTGGATCAATAGGTCCAACAAAGTCCATGCCCCACTTATCAAATGGCTCAAGATCCACCTGAGGGTGTAAATGAATTTCATCCTTTGTGTGGGTTTCGCCATCCTCTGCCATTGGTCACACCTGCTAGTGTATCTTATGGAATCTTGATGAAGGGTAGTCCAATAGTATCCTTCCTGCAAAACTTTGTAAGCAATTATCTTTGCAGCAAAGTGTCCTCCACATGGACTGTCATGACATGCAGAGAGGATATCAAAAACTTCTTCCTCCCTCACACTTCTCCTTAGGATTTTATCAGGGCCTAGCTTGAAAAGGTTTCCCCAAATCCATGTGAAAGGGGTATTTTTTCGGATGATTCTGCTCCTCTCCCTCAATGAAATATTAGGAGGGATTTTTGCAGCAACCAAGTAGTTAGCTATATAAACAAACCATGGTGAGAGTGAAGATATAGAAAATAGGTGTTCATCGGGTATTTGGTCATCCTCCATTCCTTCTTCACCTGCAGGGAGAGCCAACCTGCACAACAAATCCACAATAACATTCTCTTTCCAGGTTTATCAAAAATAGTCAAATCAAATTTCTGCAGAAGTAAAAAAAATCTAATTATCCTAGAATTTACATCTGGTTTGTTCATTAAATACTTGATGGCTACATGGTTAGTGTGAAGAAAGGTCTGATATCCCGTTACATAATGGCTGAATTTGTTCAAAGCATGGACAATGGCTAACATCTCCTTCTCAGTAACAGTATAATTTAGCTCGGCCTTTGACAAATTCTTGTTGATGAAATAAATGGCATAAGGGATTTTGTCCTCTAATTGTCCTAATGCTTCCCCTACAACTTTTGCAGATGCATCAGTGTGGATGTGGAAAGGCAGAGTCCAATTTGGACCTCAGAGGATACGGGCAGTAGTCAACTTTCTCTTAATAAACTCAAAAGCCTCTTGACAAGGACCACACAAAATAAACTCGGAATCTTTGGCCAATAACCCAAATAATGGCAAAGCCACCTTGCTGAAATCTTTAATGAACCTTCTATAGTAACCAATTAATCATAAGAAACTCCTCACATCTTTTTTCTTTTGAGGAGCAGGTACCCTTTTGATGATAGTGATTTTGTTCGAGTCTACATGTTGTTGGGAAAAATACTGAGAGGGGGGGGTGAATCAGTATTTAGGGCATACTAAAACTTTTTACTTTTTCATGCTCTAAAAACCCATACGCTACTTTGCTGAAGCCAACTAGCGTATACATGCAGATATCCTTCATAAAACTCGCGTATACACAGAGATCTAATTATGCCATTAATTCTTCACTTATATCATTCCATCATTCATTCATTAGATGTTCTATAAATAGTAAAAATGTGCAGTAAGAACAGAATAAACCATCACACATAAGCATCACACATGAACACCAGGATTTTAGGTGGAAACCCAAGTCAGGAGAAAACCACCGCTGCAGTTGCTCAGCCTTCAATATTTTATTATATATAAAACATCTTACAACATATGTGCTGGCGCAGACTCCTACTAGCACGCAGACACCCACCTGCGCTCGTTTACCAGCCTCTCCTGGAAGGGAGCTCCAACCCCCTGACTCGTTTACCACCCTCTCCTGGAAGGGAGCTATGACCCCCTGATCTCGTTTACCAGCCTCACCTGGAAGGGAGCTACAAC
This sequence comes from Pinus albicaulis, assembly GCA_034641835.2. NCBI lineage: Eukaryota > Viridiplantae > Streptophyta > Pinopsida > Pinales > Pinaceae > Pinus > Pinus albicaulis. The sequence continues at coordinate 287,934,077 of CM076577.1, read as the reverse complement.
CCCCTGACTGAAGGCTATGACCCTCAGCACCTCTATGGACCACGTTTCATAAATTTTCACACTGGACCCACTCCACACATTTAAGCTCAATCATACAACCAAACTGAAACAGACAACTCAGAACTGTAGAATACAGATAGTAGCCACACAACAGAACAGATCAGACATTTCATACCCCTTGCTTCAACAAACCCTAGTTTGCATACGCACTTTCCTTTCACTGATCCCGCGTATACACGCGCTTCCATTCACATAAACCATCGTATACATCTGTTTATACTTCAGGGCAGATACGCGCTTTCGCTTTACCAAAACCGCGTATATACGCGCTTCCGCTGTTCCGAACTAGCGTATACATCTTCAGTCATTATAGAGCAGCATACTTCTTCAGATCAGATATTCAGTTCAGATTTAACCCTTTTACTTCAGACAGATGTTCGCCTCATCTCAGATCTAAGTATTCCATAAACAGATCTAGCAAATACAAATACATTCCAGATCTAGATTCCCTTCTTCATCATTTTCTTCATAGGTGTTTCATGCATTCAGATCTATCATTCAATTGTAACCCTTTCCATTCAGATATACTTCAGAGAGAAGCGTTCATTCAAGCTCAGACATCTTGCACCCACACTCATGATTTGCACAATGAATTTCTTCTCCTTATATAGGTTTACCCTTTTTCAATACCATGAGCCAAAACCACATTACTTCCGATGGTATTCCTGGACGGGGTCATATAGATGAATCATTACTCAATACAATGGGTCAATACCATGGTGGTTACCCCTGGTTTTGCACTTTATGAGCGCTTTTGCCCATACGCGACTTGGAACGTTATTTCCCGCATGCATACGCAACTTCTACTAGACAAATCCGCGTATGCCTTGAGACATACACTTTTCATCATAGATCTAGCACATATTGAATTCCTTTCTTCATTACCTTCTGTACTCTCTGTAGATACATCAGATTTACATCTTTTAATAGGTTCATCAAGACATATTCTATCAAGCACAATCTTCATCAAGTAGGCTGCCATCATCTTCATCAAGTGGGTTGCCATTCAAGGACAACACTCTATCAAGTGGGTTGTCATCAAGGACAACACTCAGCATCATATTGCCAACAAACATCATATCACATCATATTTACATCATTTACCAAGTCCATCAAGTCAAGAATAACTTCATCAGGTGGATTTCCATCAAGGACAACACATGTCAACAATCTCATGTCTTCATTTTCATTAAGTGGGTTGCCATCAAGGACAACACTCTGCATGATATTGCCAACAATCTCCCCCTTTGGACTTGATGGCAACCACGATGGTGTTTGGTTACCACAACAGATAGGTACATTAAGAATACAATGACACCATGTCATGCTCACTCTCCCCATTCTTTGACACCATTCTTTCTCTTCATTCAAACACCATGTCACTCTCCCCCTTTGACATCAAGGGCAAAGGGTGAATCAAAACCAACACACTCTCCCCCTTTTCTTCTCATGTAGAAGAAGCGTTCTGAAGATCTGATGTATATTGCAGTGACCAAGCTCCCCCTGAGTTCATGCTGAATCTTCAAACATATTTTTCAATGAAGTACATGACTCTATGAACTTCCTATCACAAAAGACTCATACTTACATAAAAGATCCAAGCAAGTGGATTTACATATGAGACCCAAATACCCAACCAAGTGGGTCTACACATCTCAACTCAACCACCCAACCAAGTGGGTTTACAAATTTTGACAAGTCCTTACATGAATGAATATTGCAAATTTACATCATGGGTCTCAACATGACCTTTTCATCAAACTACAAATATAACTTTACATGACCAATAACAGAAAGACCTCAAGAAAGAGATCATTTTTCAGAAACAACATAATGCCATCAATTCATTATACTCAGCAAGGCCAATGCTCCCCCTGAATCTGTGCATCCAAGCATCCTTTCCATATGACCAAGGCTCCCCCTTAGTTTATGCATCCTGAACACTTTCAACCAATCATCAAGGCATCTTTATCAAAACATCAGAGATTGAAGCAGTATTATAAGAACTGGAACACCACCAAAGATACCAGAGATACTAAACAGCACTACAACTGTGCTAAAGAAAGTTGTCCCCAAACAGAAATTTGTCAGCAATCAGACATACGCGGTTTTATGTGCATAAACTCACGTATATACGCGACTGTGTTTCAGGAAATCCGCGTATCCAATACCATCTTCTATATTTTAACCAGATTCGATTCTCTGTGAGGCAAAGACAGTGTTCAGCTTCTTTTTGAGATATTTGAATGCTTCCCTGGAATACAGATAGATAGAACAATGTAGTTGTGTCTTCAAGCATCATCCAACGGTTGTGGCATAAGCACATTGGTAACCAAGCCTTCAGATTCTTTGCAGCATCAATACATTCTTTCCAAGAGAAATTATCATACCAGAACAACATCTTCAAATATGTGTCAATCAATCATCCATGTGGTCCAATATCACCATGATCTTTAAGATTTAACATGATGTAATAAATGTAGGGAAAAAGGTCTCAACCATAGTAACAAACTCTGCATGATCTATTCTTATCTCTGAATCATAAGACTTCCAATTCATCCATGTGTGAGCACAAAAGATACTTTTCAGCAAACAGGGCTCAAAATCTCATCATAATAAACCATGTACCAAGTCATCATCATTTAAGCATGAGTATCACAATAACCAAAGAATAAGCAATCATAGTGCCAATAATGCAATCATTAGTATTCAACCTGCCGCTCCCCCTGAACCAGTGCTCCTCCTTAACTTGTGCAACTTGAACATCTTCATCAGCAAGTCATCAGCAACAATCTCTGTATGATCTGTCCTTATCTTTGAATTATAAGACTTTCATCTCAGCAACTAATACTCTTCATCAAAAAGAAAACAGGACTCATCCATAATCTTCAACATAAGAAACCAAGTATCATATCATCATTATTTAGAACTGAGAAACTAAGCTGATACTGAGTCAATAATACAGTTATTAACAGTCAGACTGATGCTCTCCCAACTAAGCCTCTGCTCCAGATCTTCAGCTATCATATAAATTCTCTTATCACCAATGCATACGCGACTGTGTCTGTTGAAACTCGCGTGTATACGCGAATTTTGTTCATCTAACCCACGTATGGAAAGTGAAGCATAGAAATTTTCACATTCCTTCATCTCCCCCTGAACTTGTCCTTCCTGTACCTGTCTTCTTCATATCAGATGCTCTGTCAAAAATACATATAACCAGAATAATCAAATCAACCATGAGAATCATCATACATTTCTCCCCCTGTGATGATACATCCCCATAATGTATCTCACATTACTTTTGCAGTCATCCAGAGAAGTAAGCTTCAGAAGCGGATGACTGCAGTAGGGTCAATATCCCTACGTTTCTGATCGGTCCTCCATCTTTTTCCAGATTTGTTTGAACTTTCTATTTGTGTGCTGGAAGTTATCCAATTTCTCATATCTGTTCATCCTACATTCCTTTTCCACATGACCATACTTATTACAAGCATAACATCTCATGTGACCAGAGAAGTAAGCATAAGGATCATAATGTGTTTCTCTGTTCTTCCTCCTATTGCAATCAGCTGCTTTGTGACCATACTTGTTGCATGAAAAACAATATCCCTTGAAGCTACCAGAGTACCTTTCTGAATAGAATATGTTTGATAGTGACTGAAATGATCTTCTTCTGCAATTTGTTGCAACATGCCCATAATTATGACATTTAAAACATTCCATATTATTGAATGATTTCCTTTGAGAATTCATGATTGTTGGTTGAATTTTTGTTTCTTTCAACACTTTAGATTTTGCATTGACTTCCTTTGAATCATTAGCATTTCCTTGTGAACTAGATTCTCCTTTGACAGTTTCATGCAAACCAAGACCAAGTTTAATAGAGGGAGACCTTTGATTACTCATAATATTTTCCAAAATCTTAGTACTATCTTGAAACCCCAAAAGTTTAACCTTTTCTTCTAATTTACCTTTGAGAATGTTTACCTCCACCTCCAAGGCTTGGCATTGCTTCTTCACGCTTTCTTCTTTCCTTCTTCTGTCTTCTACTTGGTTATTCAGATTTAGAATCTCTTCTTTCAACCCATTTTCTTGCTCTCCAAAAGTTTGTAAGAGTTCTTCATTCTTCTTCTTCGATGCTTCGAGATTTTCTTTCAGAGATATGTTTTCTGCTTCAAGTCCTGCATTCTTCTTATTTGATGGATCAAGGTCTTCTTTGAGGGAGATGATTTCTGCTTCAAGACCTTTCATTTCAAATGATTGTAGAGGTTCCTCATTCTTCTTACTTGATGCTTCAAGATCTGCTTGTAGAGAGATGATTCCAGCTTCAAGACCTTCATTCTTCCTTTTTGATATTTCGAGATCTGCATTTAGATCGTTAATTTTTGCTTCTAGTCTTTTCATTCGATTGGATGCATAAGCATGAAACCTTTGATACTTGTCTATAGATTCACTCTCCTTAGATGATTTTTGCTGATCTTCATCTTTAATCTTGACAACTTCTTCTAGATCCATACTGTCACTTTTACTATCTTTACCTTTGCATATACAGGTAAGTGAAATACAAGAACAATGATCAATACCTGTTTCATCTTCTTCAATTTCTGATATACATGATTTTTGAGGTATCTCCTTTCCTTGAGTAACCTTCTTCTTTTGCTTCTTTTCCATGAGCACTTGTAGAGCTTGGTCAGAATCTTCTTCATCTTCACTGGACACTTCATCATCATCTTCATTTGCATAATAAATTTTCCTCTTTTCAAATTGTTTCTCTTTACCATGTTTTTCTCTATAAGGACATTTGGCAGCATAGTGACCAACTCTTACACAATCAAAACATTTGAAGGGAAGCTTACCTTTGAATCTTCCAGTACCTAGTTGGAGTTTTCTCACAAAATTCGCTTCTTCTTCTTCGGATATATAGCTGGATTCTTTGACAAATTCCTTTTCTTTTCCTTTTGCAGACGCCTTAAAAGCAGCTTCTTTGATTTGAGAAGGACCTCCTTGTCTCATTTCAAAAGCAGTCAGAATACCATGTAATTGAACAATAGTAAGAGTTTGCAGATCTTGCCTTTCTTCAATAGCCGAAACTTTAGAGTCAAATTTCGAAGTCAAGGATCTTAAGACCTTTTCCACCAGAGTAGTATCAGTTATGGTTTCACCCAAATTTCTCATTCGATTTACAATATCATCCAGACGAAGAAAGAAACCGGCAACACTCTCATCACTATGCATCTTCAAATTTTCATATTCAATTCTAAGAGTTTGGAGTTTTGCACTTTTTACCTTTGTGTCTCCTTCATAGCTTAGAATGATTTTGTCCCATATTTCTTTTTCTGAATGTAGCTGCATCACTTTAGCAAATTTTGATTCAGACATGCTTCCTAATAAGACATTCACTGCTTTGGCATTGATTTCATACTTCTTCCTTTCAGCTGCATCAGTAGGAATACTTGCCAGATATTGATAACCTTCTTCCACGATTGCCCATACATCTGCACCAAGACTTTGCAGATATGCTTTTGTTCGTACCTTCCATAATATCAGATTGCTTCCATTGAATAGAGGTGGCTTTATAGACATTACTCCTTCATGACTTCCCATTGCGACGGATCTCCTTCAAGCGATCAAGCTTCTGCAGAAGGACCTGCTCTGATACCAATTGTTGGGAAAAATACTGAGAGGGGGGGTGAATCAGTATTTACTGCATATTCAAAAAATTTTACTTTTTCTTACTTCTAAAACCCATACGCTACTTTTTTGAAGCCAACTAGCGTATACACGCAGATATCCTTCATAAAACTCACGTATACACAGAGATCTAATTATGCCATTAATTCTTCACTTATATCATTCCATCATTCATTCATTAGATGTTCTATAAACAATAAACATGTGCAGTAAGAACAGAATAAACCATCACACATAAGCATCACACATGAACACCAGGATTTTAGGTGGAAACCCAAGTCAGGAGAAAACCACCGCTGCATTTGCTCAGCGTTCAATATTTTATTATAGAGAAAACATCTTACAACATATGTGCTGGCGCAGACTCCTACCAGCACGCAAGCACCCATCTGCGCTCGTTTACCAGCCTCTCCTGGAAGGGAACTCCAACCCCCTGACTTGTTTACTAGCCTCTCCTGGAAGGGAGCTACGACCCCCTGATCTCGTTTACCAGCCTCACCTGGAAGGGAGATACAACCCCCTGACTGAAGGCTACGACCCTCAGCACCTCTATGGACCACGTTTCATCAATTTTCACACTGGATCCACTCCACACATTTAAGCTCAATCATACAACCAAACTGAAACAGACAACTCAGAACTGTAGAATACAGATAGTAGCCACACAGCAGAACATATCAGACATTTCATACCCCTTGCTTCAGCAAACCCTAGTTTGCATACGCGCTTTCCTTTCACTGATCCCGCGTATACATGCGCTTCCGTTCACATAAACCAGCGTATACATCTGTTTATACTTCAGGGCAGATATGCACTTTCGCTTTACCAAAACCGCGTATATACGCGCTTCCGCTATTCCGAACTAGCGTATACATCTTCATTCATTATAGAGCAGCATACTTCTTCAGATCAGATATATTTAACCATTTTACTTCAGACAGATGTTTGCCTCATCTCAGATCTAAGTATTCCATAGATCTAGCAAATACAAATACATTCCAGATCTAGATTCCCTTCTTCATCATTTTCTTCATAGGTGTTTCATGCATTCAGATCTATCATTCAATTGTAACCCTTTCCATTCAGATATACTTCAGAGAGAAGCGTTCATTCAAGCTCAGACATCTTGCACCCACACTCATGATTTGCACAATGAATTTCTTCTCCTTATATAGGTTTACCCTTTTTCAATACCATGAGCCAAAACCACATTACTTCCGATGGTATTCCTGGACGGGGTCATATAGACGAATCATTACTCAATACAATGGGTCAATACCATGGTGATTACCCCTGGTTTTGCACTTTATGAGCGCTTTTGCCCATACGCGACTTGGAACGTTATTTCCCGCATGCATACGCGACTTCTACTAGACAAATTCGTGTATGCCTTGAGACATACTCTTTTCATCATAGATCTAGCACATATTGAATTCCTTTCTTCATTACCTTTTGTACTCTCTGTAGATACATTAGATTTACATCTTTTAATAGGTTCATCAAGACATATTCTATCAAGCACAATCTTCATCAAGTAGGTTGCCATCATCTTCATCAAGTGGGTTGCCATTCAAGGACAACACTCTATCAAGTGGGTTGTCATCAAGGAAAACGCTCAGCATCATATTGCCAACAAACATCATATGACATCAGATTTACATCATTTACCAAGTCCATCAAGTCAAGAATAACTTCATCAGGTGGATTGCCATCAAGGACAACACATGTCAACAATCTCATGTCCTCATCTTCATTAAGTGGGTTGCCATCAAGGACAACACTCTGCATCATATTGCCAACACATGTATTCCTGCTTGGGATATGGAGTGTCCTAATAAAACCCCTGCTTTCTCTAGGAATTTAGACTTTTCTGGGATCAAGGAGAGATTCATCTCAATGCACCTTCTTAGTACTTTACCCAAATTGGAGGGAGCTTCCTAGAAGTCATCCCCATATGGTGTGAAATCATCAATGTATATTTTGACAGAGTCATGGACTAACTCAGAAAAGATACTCAGGACAACTCTTTGGAATGTAGCTGGGGCATTGCACAACCCAAAGGGTAGGAATCTATAAGAAAAGGTACCCCAAGGGTAGGTGAAAGTAGTCTTATCCTAGTCTTCAAGGCTGATTTGAATCTGATTGTATCCACTGAACCCATGTAAGAAGGATAATAACTTCTTCCCTGCAAGGCCATCTAGAAGTTGGTATATAAAGGGAAAAGGGAAATGGTATTTCTTGGTGGCTTTGTTAAGTTCTCGATAATCGACACAAATTCACCACTTCCCATTCTTCTTTGGGACTAAGAAAAGAGGAGATACTGACTCACTATCCGAGATATAGGATATATGAATTCTGCATCCAATAGTTTTTGCAGCCCTTCTTTGACTATTTCTTTCAGAGCTGGGTTCATCCTTCTTTGGGGTTGTCTTGCTATAGGGTAATATGCTTGGGTGGTGGTTATTGGGTATCCCTCTCAAGGCTTTCCGGTGCCTGAGGTAGACTGTAAGATTAGCTGTAAAGTTTTAAAGGTACTGCATGCATGTTCATACTAATATATATAATTGACAAAGCAAGATTGGGATGATTACCTCTTTGTGGACGACATATCCTATGGAGAAAACCAAGTGGCATATGTCCTGAGTCGGGCATTCCCATGTCAGAAAATATAGTATATATCCTGAGTCAGGAATTCCCATGCTCAGTAGCTAATCAAAATTATTTCTCTATAGCAGAGATATGACCAATATGTCCACCGATAAGCATAACGTGGAAGCATCTGTCATAACATGATCAAACTGATAATATATCTCCAAAACAATTTCACAACTTGGGAGAGGAAACACAACTGTAATGGTGTAAGCCTCAGCCCAAGGTCTTGGTCACCGCTTCACTAAATTGCATATTTCCGTACATGTGAATGAATAAGATGTAGTCGAACATGCGGGAAATCGTCGAATTACCAGTAAATAACGAAAACTGTTAATGGACACGAGGGCGGCCACTGATAATGATGATGGTCCCCAAGATTCACAGCACAATCTATTGGAAATATTGAGAGGGGGGTGAATCAATATTTCTTTTCAATTGTAAATTTTACCAGTTAGATAACTTATATTTGGAACACAAAATGAACAATGATGAAATACATACTTTTATTAATTTCTTCTTTACAATAAGTAAATTACAATAATGATATAGGGCTCCAACCCTAGATGAAGACTCAAATCTTCAAGGCTCCAACCTGTATTGTGCCAAGCACCAACTTGGTCTTTCCAAGGCTCCAACCTGGTCAATTTGAGGCACCAACCTCTAGGGCTCCAACCCTATCTCTGGTACAGGCTCCTACCTAGTTTCTTGAGGACTCCAATCCTCTAGGGCTCCAACCCTATCTTCAAAGGCACCAACCTTGTCACCTTGAGGCTCCAACCTCTAGGGCTCCAACCCAATCTTTGGTACATGCACCAACCTGGTCTTCTTGAGGACTCCCATCCTCTAGGGCTCCAACCCTTTCCTTCAATTCTTCAAGATAGATTTGATGATTCTTCACGACTCCCAATATCTTCTGCAACGAGCCCTGACAATGTCACCTTCAACACTGCTCTCAAACAATCTCCAAAGCACTTAGCTCATCAATGACAACTTGGTCTTCTCATAAAGGTGTCATCACTACTCTTCATGTTACCCAATTTTTTTTTGTCAAGGTTACTCCATGAGGGATTCAATCATGCATCAAGGTTTCCACTAATATCTCCAAGTCATCTTCTTGAAAATGGTTTTTCAACAATGCTTTCCCCAACAATATGTTCTCAACACAATTTCCTTGGTAATGCTTTAATATTGCTGCTACACAGTTTCTTCAATGAGGTTGTTTCCAAGTATTCAATGACTTTCTCAACAAAGCCTTCTCCGACAAGTATTTAATGCTCAAGTCTTCTTCAATAGGCTGCCCCTCAAAATTTCAAACCAAGGGTGTCTTCAATAACCACAATTCTTCAATAAGGCTACTCGAAGTTTGGCCTATACGGATGTCTTCAAAACTTCAAGGTTTTTAGAACTTCTCCAAATATGGTTTTCAATCACTGCTCCAAATATGATGATCACTGCTCAAATATGATACCCAAAACCACTGATATAATTTCTGTCCAAATAGGTCCAAGTTCTATAGACCAGGTTCCAAGGTTGTGACCCGAGCTTCACAAGACTCCACAGGTCTGTTCCACTGTAATGACAATCTACAGGACCGAGGGTGATCAAAGAGGTATGCTACATGCATTTCGAGGATGATCACAGAGGTAGTAGAGCGATTTAGTGAAATGTATGGACCTCCAAGATATGCTTTCCTCAAGTCTTCTTGCAAATCACCACAGGTTTAAGATTCTGTTTTTCCATCGAGATAAGCTTTGAAAAATTGAATTGTCACTACCTCGATCCAGAAAAATGCTGCTCCAGAAATTGTGACGCTGTAAATGTTGCTTCATGGGTTGACGTAAGAACAAATGTGAGCTTTCAAAAATGAGTTCCGATCTGCGTAGGCCCAAACTGTAATTGCAATAGATGAATCAAGTTTCTTCATAGATTGACGTAAGAACAAATGTGAGCTGTCAAAAAAGAGTTTTGATTTGCGTAGGCCCAAACAATAATTGCAATAGATAAATCATGTCTGAGTTATTACGAGTCTTCACTAAATCGAGTTGTTTGAGAAATTGTTACCACAGGTCCGTATATCCTTTTTTTGTGAGTTTCTTGATCGAATTCTTCAGATATGTCACTACAACTTCGTTATCTATCTTCCACACGTAAAGCTTCTTCACATGTTAACTTAGAACACTGAAATATTCTCTTCAGCTTCGTATTTTCTTATATGTCTCTTATACGCATTCTTCATCGAGGTCATTATTTAAAACTGGCTCGAGTCATATTTATTAATATGGTGCATCCGTCACAAACAAAGGATAATTTGATATCTGGATTGAGGCCGACACATGCAAGTGGAGCTGTCATTAAATATTCTAGCTTGTTTGAGTTACGTGGAGCATGGAGCTGTGTTCCACTTTAATTTTCAAAAGCATGTCATGGTGTAGTATTATAAAAAGGTTGTATTCATAATTTTATTTGAACGTCAAGTGGACCCATGTTTTTACTAATGTATTTAATTAGTATTACTTTTGGTTTTCCTTTTTTTTTTTTAGCTTTTAATACATTTTAGTAATTTGATTTATATTGGTTTACGACAAGGAATTGTAAGATGGTAAGTTGAGAGTGAAATTTATATATATTATTTATACACCTTAAGATTAAGGTTTAGGGTTAATTTAGGATTTATTTTATACTATATTTCTAGGGCTTCTTCATTATAGAGATATAGGCAAGAACCATGGATATGAGATTAATTTTATTAGGTCAATTAGGATATTTAGAGTTTGATGAGAAATGATAGATTAGGGTTTCGTTATTAGGGCAAGGAAAATAATGTAGCTAGGGTACCTCAGGGTTTAGAAATACTTAGGGTTAGAATTTCATACCTTAGGGTTTTCACCTAGGGTTAAGTCAAGTAGTTAGGGCATTAGGGTTTTCACCTAGGGTTAGGGTTTGCTTCAACAATATTATGATGCCATCAATGACAATATTATTCAATAATCTCCCCCTTTGGCATTGATGGCAATATTATCCCCCTTTCAACATTGTCTCCCCCTTTAACATCAATGGAAAATGGGGTGCCCAAGTACTCCCCCTGTCATGGTGCTCTTCCTTCAGGAAATGTGGTCCATGATATGTTTGCATGTCTTCATGTGGTGAACCAACTTCTCCTGCATGCATAAAGTCCTCTAGCTCAAGAATGATTGTTGCTTTGTGATTAACTAGAAGACATCTTCAACAAATATCCATGAGGAGATATGCCTCATAGCATGATTTTTCATGTGTGACTCATCAAGGGTTGTATAGCTTTTGCAAGATTTGTCAAGAATCACAAGCTCCCCTAACCGTATGCATCGTCTCCTTTTTTTTGGTAGAGTCATCATCAAAACTTGGAATATCATATCTCCCAAAGAAGTCTTCATCAAATCAACAACATGTATTGTTGGCTTGAGTGTTTAAGAGACTTTCGGATTCAATTTTCTTCCTTCTCCATACTTGTGTAACTTTCTTTTCTGCCTTGGTTGTCACAGTTTTAGGGACCCAAGTCAAGTTACAATCAGGAGCCATATGCCCAATTTTATAGCAATTGAAGCATTCCATTCTGCTCATAAATGAGGATGTATGATTTCTTCTTGCAAAGCTGCTTCTAGGAGATTGACAGGGACCATTATATTTTTCTTGGTGATATGCCCTACAATCCTTTGCCACATGCCCAAATTTTGTACAAGAATAGCAATAACCAAAAAATATACTTTGGTACCTGGGAGATGAAGAGTTCCTTGAAGTACTTTTGAAGTCTTTTTTCCTTGGGATCCTCTGATGATATCCATTACCTCTTGCATCCTTGACACCATCAACATACTTTCTTGAAGTAGGGTTTCTTCCAATGTCATCTTGACTCATGCTTTTGTTGGAACTGGGGACATCAATATTTCTTCCAAGCTTTTCCACATCCTTGTTGTTTGAAGCATTAGGGTTTCCATCACTTTTGTTTGAGGGTTCGCCTGAATAACCAAGACTTGATTTACTAAGGGGGGATCTTTGATGACTTAGGATTTCATCTAGGGTTTGAGAACTCTTCAAGTTATTATTCAGCAAGTCAACTTCCTTTTTAAGAGAGGCAATTTCTCCTTTCAACTTTTCACGATCTTCATCTTTCATGACTAGTTTCTTCTTCATTTCTTTCATCATCCTTATTGCTTCGTGTGCTTCAATTTTAAGGGAAATGATATTTGATTTCATTATGAAGATTTCTTCATTCTCCTTTGCTAGACTTCTCACCATTTCTTCTTTTATTCTTTTCGCTTCACATCTTTCGGCCCTGAGAAGATTAATGTTTGATTTTAGTTTTAAGATTTATTCATTCTTTTCTTCTAGTTGGCATATCATGGTGTTTCTCTCCTTTTCTGCTTCATCAACTTGTCCTTCTATGAATGCCAAAGTTTCCATCACCTTCTTGGCTCCTTGTGCTTGTTTCCTTGCTTTTTCTAGTTGAGATCTAAGAGAGGAGAGCTCTTCCTTGTTTTGACCAATATTTGCTTCAAGATTGTTCAAGCTCTTAACTTTTTGTTCAAGGTGGCTTGACAAATTTTCTTCCCTTGTCTTTGCCTTGTCCAATTGATTTTTCATAGATATGATTTCTTCATGATGCTTTCTATTGTTTTGATGAAATTCCTCCTTAAGTTTGGTGAGCTCCTCATCACTTTCTTGTACTTGAAGCTTGAGAAGGTCAACTTACTTCCTTGTTTTGTGGTCACCATCTTGCGCTCTCTTCTTAAGTTCCTCATTTTCCCTTTTCAAACTGTTAATCTCTTCCATGGAATCTATAAGCTTAGCCAGGATATCTTCTTCAAAGTCTTCTTTTCTTTCTTCTTCTTCTAGGTCTTCTTTGGCCTTGATGTCATCATTATTATTTTCAACTTCCTTGATGGGTTTTGGATTTCCTTCTTTCTTTCCATCATCTTTTTGACTAGAGGTCATGGTTACTGCTACTTTTGAGTGAAGATCATGAATTTTGTCCCATATGCCTTTTGCTGACGAACATTTTTCCAAATTGGCCTTCGTAGAATCAGGTAGCCCATTCAAGATTGATTTCATTGCTCTTGTATTGTACTCCTTGGATTCTTCATCCATCATGTCATTAGCAGTCACTGATCTCCAAACTTCAATTCCTTGAGTCTTCAAGAAATTCCTCATTCTTGCCTCCCATATATCAAAATTTCCATTGAACAATGGAGCCTTCGCAAATTGATTGACTTCAATCTCAATGGTTGAGGAAGACACATCTTTAGAAGGATTGGAGAATTTATTTCTTGGCTTTTCCATTTGTGTTCTAATGATAAACCTTCAAGTTGTTAGGCTTTGAGTGAAGGTACTGGCTCTGAAACCAATTGTTGTAAATACTGAGGGGGGGGGGGGGGTGAATCAGTATTTCTTTTCAATTGTTAATTTTACCAGTTAGATCACTTATATTTGGAACACAAAATGAAAAATGATGAAATAAATACCTTTAATAATTTATTCTTTACAATAAGTAAAGTACAATAATGATATAGGGCTACAACCCTAGATGAAGACTCCAATCTTCTAGGCTCCAACCTGTTAGCTCCCTGTAATTTGCAAGATTGGAAAATAAAAACTACAGAAAGAACACTTGAACCACTTTGGGATTCTAGGATCTAGCCCTCCTAAATCCGGAGAGGGATCTCTCCAATAAAGTGCAAAGATTGATTTATCTTTAAAGCTTTTGGGTATGATATTAGGCTAGTTATTAAGAACAAGTTTTTTTTTTTGTTTTTGGATGGTTGAGCATGATTTTTAGTTGAGTGGAAAGTCCTAAAATGAAAGAGCTTCAAAGGTATGAAGTTGCAAGCAATCATAACAAGCTTTGGCTGATAAGATAGATATAACGCTGGTTTTTAGTCCATTGGGCTATGGAGTCATAAAAGGGTTTAATTGTGCAACAATTTCAAGAGTGGTCCAAGGGGCAAGTCATCTATATCACAAGATATTTTGGATTAAAATGATGGAATGGAACAATAAAAGTGTTGAAGGGGCAGAAATAGACAATAATTTCAACTAGGATTTATCAGTTTGTCCAAACAAGAAAAGCCTTTTAAGTAAATGTTTAAAACTAACCAAAGGGCAGGGCTCACCATAGACCTCTTTGGACAAATTCATATTAAAGCTAGCTCAATAGACAAACAATCCAGTAATCCACATAATTACTTTCAGAAGGGATGAAAACAAATAAGAAAAACAAAGTGCAGCCTAAGATCAGACAAGATACTTTTAAATCTAGACTGCTTTTAGCATACACTTAGGGAAACTTTCAGAACTACCTTTGGAGAAAGAAGCTAGAAAACAGGGCACACCATCAATTTTCTAGTCTAACTTTACTCAGAAAATAATGAAAATAACATTCAAGAACAATGTTTAAAGTAAACAGTAGGATGAGGGAACACCAGCATTCCTTACTGCTTGAACTATATTGAATCATTATTAAATAAACAATTGGGAGGAAAACATTGAGATAAAGCTTATCAGTCAGATAAGGGTACTATAAACAACAAATCCTAACTCTATGCTTGCTGTTCTTTATCAGAGAATAATGAAGAAAATGGCATACTTGAAAGGGAAAAACAATAACACAGAAAGAAGCACTTCACCAGTGATATAGACCAGGATCCCAAGAATCAGCTTGTATATTGATGTCAATCCAGTTACATTCTTCAAGTCCAATGTTTTAGTTCAGCAATCATCTTCACTTCTCAGCCTAACTTATTTGACTGCAAACAGAGCTTCAAGAGCCTTTGAACACTATTTACACATAGAAAGTTTCGAGCACAAGCATATCTCAAAGTTCTGTAACCAACCCTTTAGAATGAGCTCCTCAAGAAGATTTTATAAGAAAATGAGTAGCTCGAAGAGAGAAAAATATCTATGGAATCAATTAATACAGTTTTAATGCTTCTCGGCCTTTGAGGGGCTCAATGGAGAAGATTACAGATATTTCTCTGTATTAATTGGTTTACATTAAATATTAAGCTTGTTGAGAATCTTGTGTTGACTTTAAGGCTCTGTGTCATCGTTGTAATGACTTTGCTGATATTTTGTAATAAGTTCTTTGATCTGAAATAATTGCTGAGCCGTCTTGAGGAAAATATCCTCTATTCTGGTAATAAATCGACCCTTGTTGAATGCTTTGAGGCTACAGGTGGTTTCTGGTAGTAGAGAGGATTCAATTAGCCTCTGATGTGGCAGTGGAGGCTTTCTCTGTTTGGTAGATATTTTGTTTTGACCTAAAACATGATTAATTTGCTCCTGATCCGTGTGTTAGGCATAATTGGGCCTAAATCCTGTCTTCTGTTCTTTAACTGTGTTTAATTTAGTGGATTAGGCTTTTGATTGTCGATCTTAGCTGTAATCCACCAAAACTATGATTCAACCTTCAATTCTTCAGTTCTGCTGTGGTTGGGTCCTTTCACACTGATACTCTTTGATTTATTTAAATTTGTTGTGTCTTGTTGATGTGCAAGTGCGCAGAGGCTTCATAATGGTATTAGTGCTCATGGTGCACCGATAAACTTTGACGGGAACCCTGTAGAATGATTTCTCTTTAATGAATGAAAGCCTGGAGGATCGTCATCCTTGGCTTTTATTTTCTTTTAAAATATTTTGAAAAACATTTAAAACCTGCATCAAATGAGAAAAATGAGAAAATATTACGTATATGGGTCAGATTGCTTTGGAGGTTTAGGTTTGGAGCGCAACCATTGGATGAAAGCATCCAACGGTGGAGATTTATCGTAGAGGTTAAAAGGAGGCGGTTTGGAAGAATGGTGAAAATATTAAGTTAGGATCGTTGATCTTGCAAAGATAAATGGTAGGGATTTATCGGGGAAATATAATGCAGAGGGCAACATTATAATGAAATGGCGGAAATACAAGGAAATGGGTGAAAAATCCCTTTGGCAGAGGAAACACGTTAAAAGGAAATTCGGGGTTTCCGAAGTGATTTTGGGCCATCAGATGAGATCAGCCCAAGGAGATCAATGGTTAAGATTGATCTAAGAAGTCCCTTGGAGGAAGGCGGAGGGCGATGAAGAAATGTGAGATCAAACTGGGACTTTTGATCTGCAGAGATCAATGGCGGAGGTTGAGCGCGATGAAACACAATACAAATGGGGAAAGTGGTTTCAGCTTGAGAAACCAGTGGTATCGCGCAGCAAAAGGGGAGGAAGGTGGTTTCACCTTTTTGAACGCAATATGCGTCAGAGGCCACCACGCGGCTTTTAAAAACCACCTATATTGCGTGATTTCTGAGAATTATCGTTCGGGATAAAAATCACGCGATATGGAGCGTCTGCCGTCAGATCTGGGGTCTTAGATCTGATAGTCGGGGAGAGAGCGCGATATCGACAAGATGCGCGGGTGATAACAGGTGGGGGCAGGAGAAGGCGGTTTCAATCTGAGCCGTTGGATCAAAAAATGAACAGCAAAGATCAAAATCTGGGATGGGTAGGACCCAAGAGAGCAGGGTCTGTCGGGATGAATCTGGGCCATTGGATGAATGGAATGGACGACCCAGATTGATCTTTTGAGGTTAATGAAATAATATAAAAGGCGGGGAATGGGTGAATATGGGCCGTTGATCTGCAAAGATCAGTGGCTGAGTTTTGGCCAAAAAAAATTATAAAGCGGGGTGTATGAAATTTAACCAAGGTGGCGAGGAAAGATCTGGACCGTCAGATCTTTTTGCAGGGATGGCTCAGATGTAATCAGAGCTTTGTGATCGGCGGGGGCAAAGGCTGAAAGGCTCCAATGCGATTATCTGTGAACCGTTGATATGAGGGCTAGATAAATGGTGGAGAATGAGTCGGAGGAGGTCATAGGCAGAGGGAAAGGCTTAGGGATGGAGTGATAAGGGCCGTCGGATCAGGGAAAGGCGGAAAATATCGACAACTGATAATCCACTGGGAGACCGGCAATTGGGAGGGGCAAATAAAATAATACAACCCGCCCAATGAAAATCTTTGATGCGAGATTGCGCTAGCCGTTTGATTGGTTCAAGATCAACGGTGGAGAAGGGCTCCAACCAATGAACGACGGCCCACGTTATAACATAAAAGATCAAAAATTTTACGAAATACAAAGGATATTTTGCATCAGGGAGGGGTTATTTATAGGTTTAGCGCCCGATTGCGGGGTTGTTTGGTTATATGAAAAAGATAAAGGGACCAAGGTTTATATGAAAGGGCCAATCGCATCAGGGAATTTTATTAAAACAAAGAAACACGCCCATCAAATTTTTCTGATGCGATAAGCACTCGGGAATATTAGCGCTTGGTTCTAGTACCAAGTCGCATGGAGGGGAAGTGGTTTAGGGCTTAGCCCGAAGGGGCTTAGGCCCATAGTAAAAAAAGACTATTTTTAATGAATTTTTCAAGGATTTTTAATGGATTTGGGGGTTTCAATAAGGTTCAAAAAAGGATTTTAAAACCTTATAAAAGGGATTTTAATGAAGGGAAAATGGAAAATAATGGAAAATAGAGGAATTTTTATGAGGAAAAAGGGGATAGAAAGGAGGTTAATGATGAAGGGAAGGAGGAGTGAAAAATAATGAAAAATGGAGTTTTCAACAATCTTTTCTTCAGGAAAAACAATAGAATTTCAAAGTTTAAGAGGGAAACAACATTGAAGATTAATCAAAGGACATGATGTCTTCACAAGACTTCAAAAATTAATAATTTTTGCAATAAAAGTTGTTTCTTGAAGACTTCAAAAATGATTTAGCCACCATTTGATATGACAAATTTTATAGGTGGCTAACACAACCTATATTGTGCCAAGCACCAACTTGGTCTTTCCAAGGCTCCAACCTTGTCAATTTGAGGCACCAACCTCTAGGGCTCCAACCATATCTTTGGTACAGGCTCCTACCTGGTTTCTTGAGGACTCCAACCCTATCTTCCAAGGCACCAACCTTGTCACCTTGAGGCTCCAACCTCTAGGTATCCAACCCAATCTTTGGTACAGGCACCAACCTGGTCTTCTTGAGGACTCCTATCCTCTAGGGCTCCAACCCTTTCCTTCAATTCTTCAAGATAGATTTCATGATTCTTCACGGCTCCCAATATCGTCTGCAACGAGCCATGACAATGTCACCTTCAACATTGCCCTCAAATAATATCCAAAGAACTTAGCTCATCAATGACAACTTGGTCTTATCATGAAGGTGTTATCACTACTCTTCATGCAAAAAAATTCTCTCAAGGTTACTCCATGAGGGATTCAATCATGCATCAAGGTTTCCACTAATGTCTCCAAGTCATCTTCTTAAAAAAGGTTTTTCAACAATTCTTTCCCCAAAAATATGTTCTCAACACAATTTCCTTGGTAATGCTTTAATATTGCTCCTACACAGTTTCTTCAATGAGGTTGTTTCCAAGTATTCAATGAATTTCTCAAAAAATCCTTCTCTGACAAGTATTTAATGCTCAAGTCTTCTTCAATAGGCTGCCCCTTAAAATTTCAAACCAAGGGTGTCTTCAATAACCACAATTATTCAATAAGGCTGCTCCAAGTTTGGCCTATAAGGAAGTCTTCAAAACTTCAAGGTTTTTAGAACTTCTCCAAATATGGTTTTCAATCACTGCTCCAAATATGATGATCACTGCTCAAATATGATACCCAAAACCACTGATATAATTTCTGTCCAAATAGGTCCAAGTTCTATAGACTAGGTTCCAAGGTTGTGACCCAAGCTTCACAAGACTCCACAGGTCTGTTCCACTGTAATGACAATCTACAGGACCGAGGGTGATCAAAGAGGTATGCTACCTGCAGTTCGAGGATGATCACAGAGGTAGTAGAGCGATTTAGTGAAATGCATGGACCTCCAAGATATGCTTTCCTCAAGTCTTCTTCCAAATCACCACAGGTTTAAGATTTTGTTTTTCCATTGAGATAAGCTTTGCAAAACTGAATTGTCACTACCTCGATCCAGAAAATGCTACTCCAGAAATTGTGACGCTGTGAAGTTTTTCTTCATGGGTTGACGTAAGAACAAATGTGAGCTTTCAAAAATGAGTTCCGATCTGCGTAGGCCCAAATTGTAATTTCAATAGATGAATCAAGTTTCTTCATAGATTGATGTAAGAACAAATGTGAGCTGTCAAAAATGAGTTTTGATTTGCATAGGCCCAAACAATAACTGCAATAGATAAATCATGTCCGAGTTATTACGAGTCTTCACTAAATCGAGTTGTTTGAGAAATTGTTACCACAAGTCTGTATATCCTTTTTTTGTGAGTTTCTTGATCGAATTCTTCAGATATGTCACTACGCCTTCATTATCTATCTTCCACACGTTAATCTTCTTCACAAGTTAACTTAGACACTGAAATATTCTCTTTAGCTTCGTATTTTCTTATATACCTCTTATACGCATTATTCACCAAGATAATTATTTCAAACTGGCTCGAGTCATATTTATTAATATGGTGCATCTGTCACGAACAAAGGATAATTCGACATGTGGATTGAGGCCGACACATGCAAGTGGAGCTATCATTAAATATTCTAGCTTGTTTGAGTTATGTGGAGCGTGGAGCTGTGTTCCACTTTAATTTTCAAAAGCATGTCATGGTGTAGTATTATAAAAATGTTGTATTCATAATTGTAATTGAACGTGAAGCAGACCCAATCTAGCAAGTGTGAATAAAAGGAGTTGATGTTGAACACTCGTAGAATCATCCAATCAGGAGCCAATAATGAGAACCCCCAACCAAACACAAGGTGACTTGCCACTGATGTCTACAAGTACCCGGGTACTAATGTGTTTTTGTATCAACTTCCTAGATAAGATGTTGAAGTCGATAGGAAGAGAACAAAAGGTAGGCACTGAGGTGTCCTACATCAGTCGACACGAAATGGGAAAAGATGATTTTGTTTTTGGAAATAATAAAGAGCGAATGGGAATAAATGATGACAAATAAGTTCTGGCATATGATGGGATGAATGATATAAGGTGCAGTAGATAGCGGGATCCTCTTGAACAATAGAAGGCACTGTAACAGGGTACCAGGTAGCCTAGGCTTAATTAACACCAAAGAGTATCAGGTTTCATCAATGCAGAAACATTGGCATATGAAAGCTAATCTCATATATGGTAGGGTTCGGCTAAATGCGAGAGTTTTCTAGGAAGTGCCATGTTCAAGATTTTGTGTTGCCAAATCAACCTTTTAAATGTAACAGAATAAGTATTCACTTTGTCCAAAATTTTCCCCATCTGATTAATTTTAACGAGTCCAAACAGGTAAACTTGGTGACCTTTTCATATTTAGAGAGTCTGAAAAACATCGTAAAAGACAACTCCAGGGGGTACCTTTGTGATGTTTGATAACCGGGCACAATGAAGGGAGAATAGTAAGCCCGAAACAGTTTATTTTTCATGATTTAGTCCATTGAATCTGGAAAAGTGAGAAACCTATGTTCAATGGACATCTGCCTTATTTTGTTATGAGTACGAGGAGATGGAGTAAACTCAATATTCTTCGTTAAATTTTAATGAGTTCGACAAAGAAAAACTTGGTACTTCTTCGTGAATTTTTAACGAGTCCCATGGAGAAAAACTCGGTTACTTTTTCTATTTAATGAGCTTTGAAAATGATGGAAAAGAATGGTTCATATTTCTTCGTCATAGTAGTTTAATGAGCCCGATGAAGGAAACTCGTGGTTTTTTTAGTTTTACGAGCTAGAAAAAGTCCCTAAAAAGAAATCTTATAACCAGGTCGAACACAGTCAAATCTGCACATGAACATTAACAACTCATAAGAGCATCGGTAACATTTAAAAACCAATAGTTGCGACAAAATATAGCAAGAATTTACCAATTTTAACAGACTAGTTGAGTGAGTCTTACCTCCGGAATGGCTATAAGAAGGCAACAAACCTTCATTTTCACTGTTTTGAGTGTTGTGGTAGAGCTCTGGAGTGAAAAAGAGGTTAAACTGTGGCTATTGATTCTGGACGAATCGGGCAATGGTTTTTTGATTCTGCGAGATCCAGGTAAGATCTTGAACCTTCCTCTAGCTTTCCATTATTATGTTAGTTCTTTTTGTTGTCTGAAAATGTGATTTTTAGTAGGCCCTAAATATATTTAGTGGCCAATGCGGGTGCCTAGTGTCTGGGCTGCATTAAATGAACTGCCTGTTAAGGGACAATACGTTAGCACACACTAATTTGCACTAGGGCCCATGTTAGCTGGCATAAACATTTTTTGAGCTTGTTTTTCTTAATCCTAAAGTGTTCCAGCTAAAAACTAATCCATTGGAAATGTTTCTTGTGCAGGTGTGAAGCAATTTACCATGAGCATTTGGCGCGAAAGAGAGCATGAGCGGGAAGAACGTGAAATGGTTATTGATGCTGCTAATTTTCTAGTTCTCCGCAGATGTGGATTACTGAAGTATGCTCGTTTAGAGTTGATGAGAGGGCAGGAAGACCTTCTGAGACGGATCATCCAGTAGTGGGATGACTAGAAGCATGTCTTTCACATCGGGGGTAATGAACTCTCGATCAAGAAAGATGAAATCTACTACTTGACTGGCCTATCATGCAAAAGACCGAGGCCCAATCTGACAGCTTCCAGGGTTGATCCCCACACTACTGCGGATATGATCCGAACTCACTGCATAAACAATACTGTTGCAGTAAGTAACCGAGTGCCTATTCCATGGGTGGCAGTGAGACATTTGAGGTCTCTTTTGTGGATGATAGTTCGTTTGGCAAGAGCCAAGAGTCAGCACATGGCCACCAAGGCCCAGGTATTGCTGGCACTGGATTGCATGCAACCTCAATTTTTTGACTTGTGTGAAGGTGTTGTTTTCCAGGTTCGAGAAGAACTTGTTAGCCATCCATAATTTTGATATATTCAAATGATGGCTAAAACAGGTCTTTAGGTCTTCAAGGAACAAATTTGAAGCAAATATGTGAGTTCTTGAAGTCTACTGTGTTCAATATCCTTCATAAGACCCATCTCATTGATGTCTTCGCTCAAAAATCCTCAAAGAAGCTTGCTGATATAAAAGGAATGTTTCCAAAACCTCTTCTCCATCATTTCCCTCCTAAAATTCCCTTTTTCCCTTTATTATTCCTCCATTTCCTCAAGAAATCCATTTAAAACCTTGTAAATATTATTTTACTTGGTTTAAAACCCTTCTTTTACCCCATCAGAACCCCTCAAAACCCTTAAAACACCTTCATTTCAGCATAATTCTGCTCATTTTAGATATTCAGGCTCAAGCGCCTTTCGGCTTAGCCCTAGCCCCTTTTTGTCATATGACCCGGCGTTGTGATCGAGCGCTAAGCCCATCGGCTTATTGCCACTTCGCACCTCGCGCTTCCCCATTTCCATCTCCCGCATTCCTTTTCTCCGCCGATATGCCGATCCCCCGAGCATATCTCCACCATTGATCCTATTTAAAATCTAACGGCTCTCGCTCCATCGGCACATCGCAATCGCTCCCCCCACATCTATTTCTCCTATTTGTCTGGATTCCCGATGTGCGTGGCTCCGATTTAATCACAGCCGTCCATTCCCCCTTATCTAACGACCCACATTACCCCCACATTTAAACCTCTCCCATTGACCCATCTGCTACCCGAAAAAGCCGATGACGTGTCTGCCGGGCCCCACCGCTTTTCCTCCCGTGCACCTTTCCCTCTTCGTGCGCCCTGTCCACTGTTGGATCTACAACCCCAGATCCAACGTTCATTGCACTGCTTCGCGCAGATATTCACCAAATCTCCCCACTGTTAGCCACCTATAAAAAATTTTCATACCAAATGGTGGCTAAATATTTTTTAGCCTTCAAGAGATAGTTTCCTTTGAAAACCTATCATCCTTTGAAGACCGATGATGTTCTTTATCCTTTGAGTTTATCTTCACTGCTGTTTCAATATTAGTCCTAAAGTACCTACTGTTTACTAAGAGAAAGACTGCTTGAGAAGCTCCATTTTCCCTTATTACACTTCTCCATTTCATTCTCCATTTTCATCCATAAAGACCTTCATTTGACTTCTGATCCATTCCAAAACACTCTTTAAACCTTATGTCCCCCTTTCATTTGGTTTAAAAATCCTCATCTCATCCATCAAAACCCTTACTTGGCCTCAAAAACCTTTGTTTTTGGCCTAAAAGCACTCTTCTGCACTATATAGTTCTTAGGCCCCTGAGGGCTTATTTCCTTTAAGCCTTTTCCTCACATGTCCTTAGCCCCGCAATCAGGTGATTAAATGCATGAACCTTCATGCCAAAACCCCTATTTCCCTTCTATTTCTCCATTTCCGACATTATGATTTTAAGTAGATCTGGACCGTTGATCTCTGCAGATCAACGGCCATCGGGTTCCATTCTTCCGCCCGTTCACCTGCCTGTATACCTCCCATCCATTTTTCATTTACATCTCCGCCATTCGATCATAAGATCTAATAGACAACAATAAACTTGATAACCCAATGAACCCGTCTGCTACGCGACAAAGGCACTGACGCAATCGTCGGTCCCACCATCCCTCATTCGTGCATCTTATCCCTTGTCATGTGCTTTCCACACCGTCCAATCTACCTTTGATGATCTGACGGCTTATATTGCATATCGAAATTTTTTTGCGCTTAAGGTTTAACACCAATTTTTTTTTCAAAATGGGCGGTATTGAAAGGGACAGGTGTCAAGTGATGTATGGAATCACATTTTTTCGGGCAATACTGCCTACCCCCCATTTCATTTTGCGAAAACCATTACCGGTTTTCCACCTTACTGTTGCCCTTCACAGCGTCACTTTCATTTTTAATCCCAGCCGTCGATCTCTGAGATTAGACGGTCCTGATTTAATCTCGCCCCCATTCATGTTCCACCTAACTTGCTCCCGAAATGTTTTGCCGAGTAATATTGAGCGTTGATTGTCCTAATCCAATGGGTCCTATTCGCCATCACACCCAAACCTCCATTTTCGCCTGGTTAGCTGCTCTGCTAGGGTTTTCTTTCCAATTTTCCACTACAATCTCCATCCTCACAGCTCCTAAATGCTTCCATGAACCCTCCTAAGTAGTTCTAAACCAAATTTCATAGGATTTAAATAAATGTTTGTTTGTTTTTATGCAGGTTTAATGAAGATTAAGGTTAAAACCCTCCAACAGATAATTATAGTGTTATTGGCTAAGGATGACGATCCTTATGGCCTTTGGTACAAATTAAAGGGTTTTGAAGTGCTAATTACATGTTCTAAGAAGGTCGATAAGTCATGATTATCATATTTTTGAACAAATTATTTAACAAACCCTCTGCGCACCTGCAAGCAACAAAACACAATCAGCATCAAATAAATGAAAGAATATCAGTGTTAATATGAAGATCAGAGCATAATCAAAGGTTTAAATATGTTAATCAAAGCTTAAAGGATCAAGGCATGAACTCCAGAATCAAAGGCCTAATCCACAAATCAGAGCCAAGAGACCTCGAAATGCCACATCAGAGGGGCTAATTGAATTCCCAGTTACCAAAATTGCCACCTGCAGCCTCTCTGCCTCAAAGGAATACCTAGATCAAATCTCAGTTTGAAACATTAAGGCCAAAGACAGCTGAACAGTTATTACGAGCAAAATGAATATCCAAACTGTCAGTAGAAGTTATTGTAAAGATAAGAAGAGCCTTAAAGTCAATCTTTTTACCCACTAAGCCTAAAAATCAGAAACAGAGTTGTAATTCAATGCATTCATGCCTTATTCCTTGCATGGTTTTCAAGGCTAGGATTTGCATTTAGTATCAAATTAATTACATTTAAACCCTAGGAACTCTTCCACCTCCTCATTTTCTTATAAAATCTCCTTGAGGAGCACATTGTAAAGGGTTGGTTGGTCACCATTTGTAACACTGGAACTCTCTGAAATAATACATAGTATGTTGAAGTTGGAGAATAAATTGAAGTCTTGGAAGATGGATTATGTTTTGACATGCTTATTCTTGAGAAGGCTCTATCATTGGATCCCTGAGCTTGGATGTTGGTGATGTATTATGAATTGTCTGTTGTCCTTCCTGTTTTCATTATGTTTCATAAATTCTTACTACAGTAGGATGAAAATTTTAGGCTAAGAAATGACTCCTGGAAGCACCTTAGACCTGTTTATCCTTCACTGTTTTATGTTTTCTTCTGTTGAGGTATTTTAAAGTCTTTAATATTTCTCTTTAGTCCTCATGCTTGTTTATTTCTCTAATAGTTCAAATAGTTGGTTCCAGCATGATTTATCGTTATCCCTACTTGTCTACTGCCACTTGAAAACTGTTTTTGAAGTCTCCCTTTGAAGTACCATTGTTTACAGTTATCCAAGGAGGTTTGTTTTGATCATGCCCTTTGTCCCTTCTTGAAAAATTGTTTTAAAGGTCTTTGTAGTTGTGATAATAGATGTGTTAGGTGTTCCCTCTTCTATGACTGCAATTATCAGTGAATCTTTCATGTTTTCTAAATTCCTTTGAAATAAAGTCTTTGAGGAAATAGGGTGTTCCCCAAATCTTAGATTTCATTTTAAAAGTTGTCCTGAGATCATTATTTGCTTAAAGTGTGGTTTTTAGAACTCATGGTTAGCCCTGTCTATCAAATGCCTCTTTATGTTCAAGTTATGTTTTTAAGTTCCCTTTGTTGAGAATTCAATTTCTCTTTCTAAATCATTAATGTCCATCTCATTCACAAAACTAAAGGATCCTGTGGCCAAGTTAGATTTTCCATTTGATATCCCATATCCATTGATGAGCTTGTCATAAACCTCTTCTTGACTCCATTGCCCAATGAAGCTAACACTTCTTCTTTCTATCTACACTACCTAGACGTTTCATATTCTGCTGTACCAATTCAACCAAACAAACCAAACAAACACCTGCACTTAATAACTAGCCTAAAATTAATAATTAAAATCAAACAAGATATATCATTTCAAAACATTTGAGAGATCCTTCTTTGAGAACAGGAGGACTAGATCCTGGAACTCTAAAGATTGGTTCTGATGTTGTCTTGTCTTTTGGTTAGCCAATCTATCAAAACTTAGGAACCCCAACATAATGGCGATCATGGTGGGACCTTATGAAAGAAGCACTAAACATACACATCTCTGAACATTCAAAAGTCCCTGTATTAAAAGAACACCCTATGGACTTATCCCACCGTTCACACCAACATAATGGCGATCACGGTGGGACCTATTGAGTAAATAATAGTCTAGGAAACTCTTGTAGACTCAGTAAGTCCTTAAATAACCACATAAGACTCAGAAAACCCCAAAACATTTCAGATTGGCTTCATAATAAACATGGTGGTGGAACCATAAAACAATTTTAACTTCACAAAAGCTAAAAAATTTCCACCTGGTGACTCCACTAGCCTCTAGTAGGCCTATTACTGCACTAGTCCTTGTAAACTCTCCTGGGAATGCATCAAGAAAACCCAATCATGCTACTGGTGGACAGCAAAGTTTAAAATCTTCCACCTGGTGACTCCACAACCCCCAAAAGAACTAATGACTCCACTGGTAGAAGACTCTGAACTGGTTGACCAGATACAGTGACCTCTTTGTACAAACATGGATTTATATATAGACCCAGAAGCCAAACTAATGGTTATGATGGAAAAAATGATGTACATGCTTGGAAAGAGAATAGATAGGTATGAAGCTAATTTAAATATTGGTGATCCAGAGCAACCTATGCCTTTCCCTGAGCAAACACAAGCTCAACCACTACAACACCTAGATGATGAGCAAGATTATAGAGAAAACAATGAAGAAAGCTGTCAAGAAAGTCCTGACAGCATACCTCTATCTTGTATAGAACTGTTAAGGGAACTTCATAACAAAAATATACATGTAAAAAGTGAGCAGTGTTTTAAGGAAACAATAGAACACCTAGGAAATAAAAAATCTGAAATAGAAGAGAAATTAACACATAAAGGGACTCTCCCTCT
Organism: Pinus albicaulis; assembly: GCA_034641835.2. Taxonomy (NCBI): domain Eukaryota; kingdom Viridiplantae; phylum Streptophyta; class Pinopsida; order Pinales; family Pinaceae; genus Pinus; species Pinus albicaulis. The sequence goes on along the minus strand of CM076577.1, from coordinate 287,906,673 downwards.
ATGTTATGAATCATTTTAGATTTTAAAAGAGAAGTGGCATCCTGACAATATAGTAGAAACAACTCATGAAATTTATATTCAAAGTGATTGCCATGAAAATCATGAGGAGTTGTTTGAAACTGAGATAGATCAGGAAAAAGAAGAGATCCTCAAAGTTTCCCTGCAAGCACAAGTAATGTTTCTGTAGAAGAGACTCAAGAAGACACCCAACCTCAAAATCAGTCAATACAAGAGAGAGAAGACTACTGTACTTCTGTCCAAAGCAAAAGAAAAATTCCCCTTTTGACAGAAAAAGAAATTGACCAAATATTAAACAAACAACCAGCCCTTGAAACTTCATTTGAACAAAACACTTCTGCTCATCTGCCTACTGAACCTTGTTGTCTTGAACCAGAAAATAAAATTGTAGAAAAAATCAAAGAAAAACAAACTGATAGCCCAATATGTTTGATTGGTGAAATTGTTTATATTAATTATTTTTCAACTTTTGATCAGTCTGATGATGATGATGAGCTCCAAAAAGAAACTAATCATGCAGGGCAACCAACAGTTGATTGGTGTCATGAATTTCATTATCATTAGCTTGAAAGCAGCAATCAACAAAGCCAGTCCATCAAAAATAACTTTCACATAATTGGAAATCAACAATCTATTAATTGTTATGTTGAGATTGAAAAAGAAGAAGGATTTCTTGAGAAAGATGAAGATAAAGAACCTTCTCCTGAGAGGATTGAGGTAATAAAAGATAACCTTGCTCAAGAATATAATAACCTCTTCACAGAGTATAGTCCACTGAATTAGAGCATACTAGGACTATAAGAGGACAACACTGCAATATATTGTCTACTCAACTTAATGTTTCTAAATTGATGTCATAAATTGTCAACCAGGGCTAGTAAACTGTTGAAGTGAAGTGCACTATATGTGCCTAGGTATCTTCTTCCTACTTCGTTGTATTTAGTGTTTTTTTAGTGTTTTTATGCTAAGAGGAAAAAAACTAAATTTTTGGCAAAGAGAAGTTACTGATCATACTAAAACAGAACAAAATCTACTCTAAACTATGAATGGCACCTAAGAACAGAAAATGCTAATCCACAGATTGTAAAAATGATAAGAAAAGTAACTCATAACATTAAACTCAGTCCAATTAATTTCGTTAGAGGTATGTTGGAACAACTTGAGAAAAGGATAAGTTTGATGTAATAAGGTTCTCTTTAGTAAACAATAACTTAAAATATCACAGAGAAAATCTCATTCATTGTTATAAATTTGTTGGAACATTTTGAGAAAAGATTATCTGCAACATAGTAAGGAACCCTATGCTAAAATAACTTATGACACTATAATTAACTCATTATGAAACTCAAAATGTTACTATTAAGCCTCATTCAAGGGTTAGAAATTTCTTGGAATAACTTTGGAAAAAGGCTGTTTGTAAAATTATGAGAAATTGTAGAACAGTCAAGAGCTCAAAATGATATAACTAATTCTTGTTCATATGATAATGATGTGTTAGAAGTAGTTAGGAACAAGAGTAGCTTATAAAATAATGAGGGTTTTTAAAGTCTAATTAATAGGACTAGAATGCAGTTAACTAATAAAACTGAAATGCAATGAACAGAACTGAACTAAAGTGAAATTAACTCAAGAGTACTACAGCTATATCTCATTCACGCATTAGTGATATATTGGAACAGCTCATGAGAATATTATTGACTGTAATATTCAATATAAGTAAATGACATAAGCATGATGAAAGAGGATAAACTCAGAAAACTGCCTAAGTTAAGAACAAAACAAAGCTAAAGGTCACTTATCTAGAAAATATGCACAAAGCCTTTCAGACAGTAGGGGCCCACTACCATCAGATTGGCACACGAATCCTTAACTCCTCAAAGTTGCTTCAGATCATGCATCAAAGTTGTACTTCTTTCATTAAAGTAAAAACGCTCAGAAACATAGTATCACAGTCTTTGAGAACTAACAACAAAACATCAACCAACTAACTGTTTCTCGGTTCATCGAGTTATTCTTATAAGCAAATACATAACTGTCATTGAGTAGAAATAGGCATAGGTGTCTTTTACAATCAAAATCAAACTAGACTCCTGTTGAGCACTCGTATTTTGCTGAAGACACCTGCAGAGTCCTTATCCTTGTATAAGTCTACTTCTTAGTTTTGGTTTTCTCTACGTGCATAACCACTTGCAGATTTTTTCTCAACCTTCGTAGAGGACAAGGAATGATGTAGGAGAGTTCTGGAATTTAACCATATGCGTTTTTCCCTCAAGTGACACCTGTAACCCATGTGAACATAAATATGGCTGTGGAATATGCGACTAGCTACAGAATGGCTTCATTTTGTAGCTAAGTCTGATAAAAAATCACTATGACAACAAAACCACAAAAGTATAATAATTCAGTCATTGCATGCATTCTTAAAGTGATTTTAATCACTTCTATTGATATTTTAAGCCTATAACTGATAAAGGACAAATGGAATGAAGTGAAATTTGGTGAAAGGAAAGGACATCTTTAGGGCTCAACATACCCCCACTGCAAAGCTTTTGCATGTCCTCATGCAATCAATCCATGTATTCTGAAATTTCTGACAGGACATCCAACTTCCTTTTTCTGCTTTGCTTGGTGTTCAATGGCATCCTAGGCTTCCTTATGACCAATTTGAACCTTAGATTTATAAGTGCCCTGCTCAACTTCTTGTTTTTCTTCTTCAGCTTCTCACTATCCTTATACAATTTTTCCATTTGCAGAGAGAGAGTTGTGTTCATGTCACTTTTCAGTTTGACTTGTTCCCTTGAAATTTCATTTTCATTTTTTATATGCCTATTGAGTACTTCCAATTCATATTTGTCTCTTCTCAGCACTTCAATTGAAGATTCTTGTGGGCTAGGAGTTCTCTCTCTGTTTTCTGAGGCTCTCTTTTATAATGACTCAACATAATTATAGATCTATTGTTGAGTTGGGTCTACCTCCGGAGTTCCTCTATCAAGATCCTTTTCGTACTAGTACTCAGGAGATATGTCAGTTGGTGTCTCTTCATCTTCAATATCTATGATTCCTGTTTTCTTAACTCATGTCTTCTTCAATATTCCTCTAAGCCTATGACTTCTTCTCAGTTTAGATGGTCCCTCACCTCTCTCCTTAGCATACTTTCTTATTATCTTTTCCTTTTTGAGTTGTTTCTTGATTTTGGCCAATTTTTCAGAGATAAACTCCTCACTGTCTTCTTGTATGGATTTATCAGTTTTAATTTCAACAGATTTGGCATATTTTCCCCTCCTGCTTCTTCTTACAAGTTTTCCTTCAAATGGAGTTTCTTTAGGTTCTTCAAAATGATTCCTCAAGAGGAACTCATCCCAACTATCTCCTAACTTTTTCAAGTGATGCTCAATTAGAATTTTAACTAGGCCATGGTGATATAAGGTGGTTTCCAAGAACTGAACCCTTTTTTGGACATTAGAAGCCATCCTCTTTAGGCTATGGAGTAAGAAAAAGGGTAAATTTATCTCTTCATCTAGGAAATTCATCATAAGTCGAATGTGATAAACATATAGGGTGCCAAACCTTCCCTCACAAGTTATAAAATTTTGCAGAATTAGCAACATATTTCACCATTTATTCTTTAAGGCTGAACTAGGAATGCCTTTCTTGAAAATGAAAATATCCATACCTGGTGTTTTTAGCATTTGCCTCCATGCTTCATTGTAAAATTCCTTGTTTTTGAACCATCGTTCACCTTGCCTTGGCAACTCTGTTGCTTCGGATATGAAGGATTCTATGATAATGAACTTGAAATCACCTATTTCAACTTCTGACCCGTTTAATGACCGGGCAAATGACTTGGTGACCTCCTTATGAAATCCATTGAACTTCTCCAAAAAATGTAGCCATCCAACCTGCTGTAACATCTCTCTAATTTGTGGGTAACCTTATAGATATTTGGTTCCAACTGGTTCGGACCTTAACATAAGTCCCATGGCTTCTTCTCCTCAACCTCAATTTACTGCTCTGTTAATGCTCTCCTATTCAAGGTAAAAATGGCTGTAGAGGGTTGTTTTCACCTTAAAGATGACCTCTCTATTTCTGCAGACAGGAATTGGCTACGGAAAAATGACATGAAGTGGATATGGGATGAGTGAAATACGGTGAGGGTAAATCACACGAATAAATGAGTTTGAGAGTTGTCATGGAGTAAAAGATCGCGAAGGAATCCCATGAGTATTTCAAAATCATCACTGAATATTTCGGGTTAGTGACGTGACCTAATAGGCCACTTCAAGTATTGACCGTTAATTTTTAATAAATGATGATTTGATATGGAGGAATGGAAGAGATTTGTCCAAGGATTTTATGATAGGCTTGATCAATACGAATAATCAAAATAACTTTATGAAACATACATATAACTTAACCATACTATATCTTTCATAATCTGTTATCATAATAATTTCACAATTTTACCTTAGCCCTTCTTTTGATTTTTGCTGTTTTAATATGCTTTGTCTCTCCTTTGAAAATCATTGATCTTTCAGTCTTCATACTCCTTTTGATTTTGTTTGTTGAAGTAGGTGTGCAAGATCAATTTGCTGCTGAACAAGTGGTTACTGAATGGTTGGCTGCAGAATGTCTGGCTGCAGAATGTACCTGTAAAAGCTTTGAGACATGGAATGAAATGATTTGAAATATGGATGGAATGAAGTATGAAATGAAATAAAATGGATCATAAATGTGGAGTGAAATGAAATATGAAAAGTGGCCTGCAACTTATGATCTGTAATACTCAATTGCAGAAAAAGATCAATTTTGAAATTCTGAAATGAAAATGAGATGGATCATGAAATGGAGTGAATGAAGTATGGATGAATGGAGTGAAATGGATCATAAGTGGAATGTGATATGTAAAGTGAGCCTGCACTTATGATTTTATAATAGTGGTTTGCAGGAAAAGAAATTTTTTTGAAAAGCTAAAGTGTTAGAAGGATTCTGATTTTCACCTTATCTTTTCTGTATAAACATGCTAATCAATGATTAGTTTTCATGTTTATACTTTTTTTTTTAATTTTTTAAAATTTTTAAATTTTTTATTTTGTTTTTATTTTTTTATTTTTTAGCATCTGATTTCAGAAAATACAATTAAGTTGATGAAGAAGAAGGATTCTTCTTCATTAACTTCACATCACTGTTCTCTTGGAATCTCTTGACAAATTCTTCTCTTAAAAGTGGCTTATGATATAATTTCAATCTATGACCATTTACAAGAAAAGTCACCTTATCTTCATCTATTGTCCTGATTTTTATTGCTCCATTGTAAAAAAAATTCATAATTTCATATGGCCCAAGCCAATGTGTTTGGAATTTACCTTAAAAATCTTTGAACTTTGTGTTATCACTCAGTAATTTCTCCAGGTTCAATAGAAATAGTCCGAGGTAACCACAAACCAACTTTTAGGTACAAAATCTAGCCAATCTGTACCCATAGAGGGCTCTCTCTATAAAATTTAGCTTTGTTTTGAAAGATATTAGGCTAGTTATAAAAGTCCAAGGATTTTGATTGAGATTGGGTGACGAAATTCTGTAGCTGAGGGTAAGATTGAGTAGTTTAGGTCATTGGGCTAATGGAGTCAAAGAAGATGGCTTAACTAGATTAAGTTTATTAACAAAAGATGGTTTCACAGGGCAAGATAACAAACAGGGAACAATTATAGATCTTAAAGTGAATGGGATGGAATCAAAATGGATGAAGGGTAATTAAGAATCCTTCAACACATTTATAAGAGGGAAATTGAGTGATTATTAATAAAGAGAAATTAATTCTTTACTAAATAATCAAAATGCATAAACTAGAAAAATAGGAGCAATTAAGAATTCACTGTTTAAACCAGTTTAGAAGAAAACATATAGAATAACAACGATTAAAATCAGATTACACTTAAGCACTTTCTGATTTATTCCTTTTCTTTAATCATTCGAAAATGAAACACAGATTATATAATAAACAAATATAAAGACTTCAAAACATAAGAGAGAGATGACTTATTGATCCGTTATCTGACACAAGAATCCTGTAAAAAGTCTTCTGCATCAATTCATCATCCAGCTAGCCATGCGAAATTTCTCCAACAAAAATTTATTCCAAAATAGTCAATGTTACAACAAAGTCTAAGAATCCACCCACAAAATATTTCCAAGAGTTAAGTATTTATACAAATTCTAAACTAAAATATCTTGAAAAAATATCAAGATTAATTCACAAATCTCTCCAACTGTTTTACATAAATAGAACTTAAGTAAAGGACACTCAAAATAATGCATCTATTTGGAACTATTTTTTATGGATATGTGATGACAAAGAGGATAATTCTAATTTGATCCAACTCTTAGTTGATGATGAGACATCCAAGTCACTAACTGCTTCCTTTCTTTGTGCATTCTGCTCCAACAATTCTGCAAACTTGGGGTCCAATGATATATTTTTATTTCTCCATCCGTAATAGAAATGTAAAAATTGAAAGAGGTTATTGTGTATTAATATGTTGGCGTGATAAACCTCTTTCAGTTTCCTAAAATTCCTCTCCAGCTGTTCATAATAGGCTCTGCAAAAATATGTGTAAAACAGAGTTTTACAGAGTCTGAAAAATACCCTGTAAAGATGTGCATGTATCTCTCATTCTGGAGTCACTGTGAAAAAAGTGAGATAGGTTTTTGTAGATGGGTCTCTTAGGAACAAAAAAATCCTTAAATTTTGTATGATGTATTTCGGATTGGCCACAATCTTCTCTTCAAAATGATGACTTAATTGGTATTTTCCGCAAAAAGTGCTTTCCAACATTGTTTAATATTTCCAAAACCATAATAGCCGTTAGAAAAGTGAGAGAGGTTTTTGTATATGGTCCTCTTAAGAACATAAACCTCCTTTGGTTTTGCAAAATTCATCTTGGATTGATCACAATAGTTTCCGCAAGACAATGACTAAAACATGAAATTTCTGCAAAAATGTTCCTTCTTGTTGTGTTTTTCATCTTTTCATTTTTTTGTTCTTTTGACTGTTTTACTTTCACTTTAGACAAAGTTAAATGTTGGTGAAAGTATTTTCATTTATTTTTACCATTTTACTGCCTCTGTATTTACTTTTACTGTTTACCTTCGACTGCTCTGTAACTTCATTTTAACTTTCACTCGGACTTTTACCTGATACACTTTAACCACTGATACTCTTTAACTGTGATGCTCTCTGTTTATTTTCTGTTTATTCTTTTTACCATTACTTACTGTAGTAAATAACCAAAATTCATCCAAGGATATTTTTTACAAAAGGTACAACATGTCTTCACACCATTGTGCTTCTGGTATTCTGGTTCGGTTTCGAAAAGTGAATAGTGAGGAAATAGGTGCAAGCAATAGCTGACTGGTTCAGCTGAAAATCATTTGGAAAAGTGGCAGTTGGAAATATTCAATAGATGATTTTGAATTTTTTTGCATGGGAGCACTGGTCGCAGGATACAATTATGAAAATAACGTGCATTTGTTTATTTTATTCACAAAGTCAAGGTTGGCAGGGGTTTTGTTATTTCGGATGGATGACATACGCGGGAAAATGTTTTTTTTCGTATGCGGAGGGCGGTAAGCGGTATGTATCGCACTGCTTTTGGGGATGGGTGGTATTCAGCCGAGAGCCAGTGATTCCATACATCTTGTGACGCGTGGCGAGGCACTGTTCACAAAACCACTCCGCGATCGCGTGCTATCGTTCAGTCGTGGAGGGCTATGCGATATGGATGACAGCGGTTGGATATGGAAGGGTTAATCGGACGGCTATTGGGGGGAAAGATGAGTGGACATTAACAAGGGCGGGCCCAACATAATTTAAGATTTTAATTATATCGGGAGGAATATGATTGGAGGATTAAGTTATTAATTAACCGTGAGAGTTAATTAATCCTTTTTTAATGTGGCGGGGAGTCGGGGCTCTTAATTAGTTATAGATTTAACTAATTAATCCCGATTAACACGGTATTATGGTTATATTTTAACCCGGGGCATGATATGTAATACTTGGGGAATTTTATATGGTTATAGTAATACGGGAATGGGTTGATTTATATAGGGAATTAATTAATATAAGTTAAAAGTTAATATGTCAAAATAAATGAAAAGCGCTAAGTATAAAACATTAAGATTATGTATTTAACTTAGGCTCAAATGAAAAAGGGTTTTTTATGGAATATTGTGTAATTTTCCTAAGTAAAATAGGATTTCACTTAGGAAAAGACTTATGGAAGTAAATGAATGACTTATGGATGGTTTTAAGTACTTAGGCTTTTTAAATTATTAGGCCGAGGGTCCAGTCCCTCCAAAAGTCAAGGAAATGCCTTGAGCCCTTCTAATTTTCAAATGCCTTAGTACTTAGGGGAAATTAGTGAAATTTTTAGGGAAAAATGAGAAGGGAAGTTAATCATTTGACCTTGTTTCACTTGAAATTATTCCAGTGTAATGTATACAATTTCATTTGTGATGAAAGTAAATTTTAACACATTTAAAGTCATTATCCATCACATGTAATTCTGCAACATCATCTACCTACCCTACCTACTTTAACCTAACATTTTTTCTTCTTTATTAGGGTGCATTTAGACTGGCAAATGCTTATCACACTTTCTTTTCTTTTACATGTAGAAATCTATCTAAATCTAATCTTATTACATCCAAGGGCTCAGATTAAGCTGTTGAGCTCCTTTTATTTACTCTACCTATCTACTTATCTGCCAAGATTAAACAGTTTGGTCAGATTTTATTCTCTATCTCTAAAACATAAAATTCAAACATGAACAAGCCAAGCTTAAGCTGTTTGACTGTTCATCAATTGTGGCATAAGTTACAAGTTGCACACAATTTGTTTATTACATAAGAGAAAAAAGTAGTGGCATTTAGACTTGCACACTTTCCTTGGCCTTTCTTTTGGTGGGGTTCATTTTCTTTTACTTTTTTGGCCATTTTTATTCTTTTCACCCTTTGATTTTTCTTTTAGGGTATACCCTCTTTACATTTTTTTAATTTTTTTATTATTTTTTGACAATATGGAAAACCTTTGCAACAAGGAAAGGTATGAACATATTACATAGCCCATCAAGTCAATCATGATATATGACACCTATTGGTATAGGAGCATAACACTATGAATAAAACAAGAGGGCCTAGTCACCTTCTTTGAATTTCTTTTCCTTAATGTACTTATCATGTCATATAGTCCTTTGCTATTGGACTATATTTGTTTTCTAGACTGCATCCTATCTGATCTCATCCAATTCATTAATCTGCTCCAATCTGTGCTTTTGTGCTTCTGTTAGATCAAGTCCTAGCTAGACTGCCATTTTAAAAGTTTGAATCTGAAACTCTATGGGAAACAAAACTTGTTTTCCATAAACAAGTTCATAAGGGGTATGACCTGTTGTGCTTCTCCATGTACTTCTATAGGCCCACAAGGCTTCAGGAATCCTGTCTGCCCAATCTTTTCTATGTAAATGAACAGTCTTTGTTAGGATCCCTTCAATGACCTTATTAGTAGATTCCACTTGGACATTTTCTTGTGGATGATAGGGAGTAGATTTTCTTTGTTTAATTTTGTACCTCTCTAGCATTTGTTCCACTAGCCTTGATGTGAATTGAGCTCCTTGATCTATAACAATTTCTCTTGGGACACCAAAACGAGTAAAAATATCCTCAAAAAGAAAATTAACTATAGATATTTCAGTAGCAGAAAGTAATGGACTGGCCTCTACCCATTTGGTAACATAATCAGTGAAAACTAATATATATTTCTTTTGTCTTGATGGAGGACTAATAGGTCCTACAAAATCTAAAGCCCATTTCTCAAAAGGTTCAATATGTACTTGAGGCTGCAATGGCATCTCACCTGAAGGAGAAGGTTTCCCTACCCTTTGGCAACTGTCACACCTTTTGACATACTCTTTAGCATCTTTAAAGAGAGATGGTCAATAGTACCCTAAATGAAGGATCTTATAAGCTGTCCTTTTATCAACAAAGTGTCCACCAAAAGGCTCATCATGACATGCCTTGAGGATCTCAGGCATCTCATCTTCTTGAACACATCTCCTAATGATAAAATTTGGACCTGTTTTGTATAACTCATTAGAAACCCATGAATATTTTGCATTGTCATAAATGATCTTTCTTTTGTCTCTTGCATTCATTATTGAAGGAAATTTACCTGAAACTAGATAATTAGCAATGTCAGAAAACCAAGGAGTTTGAGTAGAAATTGCAAAAAGATATTCATCAAGGAATTGATCTTCAACTGGAGTATTGTCTTTGATGTTTTGGAGTCTAGATAGAAAATCAGCTACTGTATTTTATTTTCCAGCCCTATCTAGAATGGTGATGTTGAATTCCTGTAAAAGCAATAACCATCTTATGACTCTGCCATTAGTAATTGATTTGTTCATTAGATATTTAATTGCAAAGTGATCTGTGTGAACAAAAGTTTCATAGCCTGTTATATAGTGTCTGAATTTATTTATGGCATGAACAACAACTAAGAACTCTTTTTCAGTTACAGTATAATTTAACTCTGAAGGAGTCAAATTTTTACTTGTATAGTAGATGGCATAAGGAATCAGATCTTTTTGTCCCAATACAGCTCCTAAAGCTGTATCCGAGGCATCTGTTGAAATATGAAAAGGTAATTTCCAGTTAGGTCCCCTTAAAATAGGTGCTTCAAAGATTTTTGTTTTTAGGGTCTCAAAGGCTAACTGGAAATCAGGATTCCACTTGAATTCACAGTCCTTGGTGAGTAATTTGAAAAGTGGAGATGCTATCTTGGTGAAGTTTTCTATAAACCTTCGATAATATCCTGTAAATGCTAGAAAACTCCTAACATATTTTTGACAACTTGGAACATATAAGTTAGAGATGACTTCAAATTTTGACTCATCAACTCTAATCCCATCCCCTGAAATGTGATGCCCCAAAACAATTCCTTCAGTAAACATCATAAAAAACTTCTCATGACTTAGTGAAAGATTTGCTTTTTTACATCTCTTTAAAAAATTTTCCAAGTTTGCTAAGGCTTCTTCAAATGTGTTTCCATAGACTGTGAAATCATCCATATATACCTCTACACAATCATGTATTAGATCTGAAAATATTCCTAGTACTGCCCTTTGAAATGTTGCAGGTGCATTGCATAGTCCAAATGGAAATACTTGGTAATCATAGGTACCCCAAGGATAGGTAAATGTGGTTTTGTCTTGATATTCAAGTGCTACTTGAATTTGATTATAACCACTAAACCCATCTAAAAATGAGAAGTACTTTTTGCCAGCTAATGTATCTAACACTTGATCTATAAAAGGTAGGGGAAAATGATCTTTAAGAGTAGCTTTGTTTAATTCACGGTAGTCAATACATACCCTCCATTTACCATTTTTCTTTGGCACAATTGCCAAAGGAGAAACCCACTGACTATCTGAAATGGGATAGATAAAGTTAACATTTAACAATTTCTGCAATTCTTCTTTAACAATCTCCCTAAGGTTTGGATTCATCTGTCTTTGAGGTTGTCTGATTGGTTTACAATTTTTCTCTATGTAGATGTGATGAGTGCAAGTCTTAGGGCTTATCCCTTTCATATTAGTGTACTCCCATGCATATGCAGAAGAATGTCTCTGTAATATCTTGACTAGATTTTCTTGTTGAGATTTCTCTAGGTTCTTATTTATGTTTAAAGTTTTACCTGGAAATATCTCAATTGTAGAGCTGCCAAATTTATCCATAGAGTAAAGAGACATCTGTCTTGATGATAAAAATTCAATGTTGGATTCTTTTTTAAATTGTTCATGTTTATATTCCGAAGAGGATTCAAAATTTTCTAAGGTATTTAGAATCTGGTTATCTTCACTAATTTCTGAAATTGTGAAGAGAGGTTGTATGTCTTCTTCATCCTCAATCCTTTGAGTATCATCTAATTCTGTAATTATTTTTGCTGGAGGATACAAGGTAAATTTCTTGGTTGAACTACCATCAGAGATGTACATATCACCGGATCTACAGCTAATGAAAGCATTAGCTGTATCTAACCAAGGTCTTCCTAATATAATAGGATGCCCTCCTAGATTATTTTTAGGAGTTAGGATCATAAAATCCATAGGATACTCCCAAGAATCTAGGGACATTGGAATGTCTTCTATTACCCCATCAGGTTTGATCACAGATCTGTCTGCTAATTGTAATAATGTGGGTGTAAAAAGAAGATTAGGAAGTTTTAGTTTATCCATGATTTGTCTACTCATGATATTGATTGCTGCTCCTAAATCAATAAGTGTGTTTTGGATCTTAGTTCCATTGATGTGTATTTTAACAACTGGATTTCTTGGGTCTAGATACTTTGGAATAATAATCTTACCCATCATGATGTTTGCTATTTTTCCTGCCAGTTGAATTTTCTTTGTCTCTCTTATTCTTTTTCCTGTTTTTTTCATGCTCAACTCCTTTATTGTCTTTGCTAAGATTAGAATTTACTTGATAGCTTGTAATAATGGGATCTTAATACAAACATTCCTTAGCTCATCTAGGAAATCATAATTAGGCACCATAATTTGTTTTTCTACACCCCTATCAATTTGTAATCTTTCTGGAAAGGGAGGTGTAGAGGTGGATTTTGATGGCTGCTCTAATATAGGAGTTGAAATTATTGGTTCTTTTTGTTTTGAATTTTCAATGTTTTGGTCTTGAAAAGATGTGTTCTCTTCAAGAATTTTATTTACCCATAGAGAATCTTCCTTAGAGTTGTTTTGCTCTTGTATGATTACAGAAGGTTTCTTCCTTTCAAGTATTCTTCCAGACCTAAGTCGAACATCATTAAGGTCTAAATGAGTAATCAAATAGGTTGGGAACTGTTGGCCTTCCATCATGTATGTGTTATGAGGATTTTTGTTGTTGGGGTTTGGTATGGGTTGGACAGGTAACTGATTTTCTTTCTGAGGAAATGGTAATGGAAGTGGTGGATTTTGATGTTGTGGATTTTGAGGAGGATTTTTTTGAGGATTCTATTGAAGAGGGAAATTTGGATATGGTGGATAAGATGGTGGATATTTATAGTACTGAGAGTATCTTCCATAGGGATTTTGTGCTCCTTGTGTCCAAGTTTGAGATTGATTTTGGAATTGGGGCCAAGGTTGTTGCCAAGAATTCCAATTTGGTGGGGGTTGATTATATAGCTGATCATGGAATCCTTGTGTTTGAGGTCCTTGCCAAGGCCTCCTAGAGACAAAATTGAGATATTTTGAGGAATTTGTAGGGGTTTCTTCTTGAAAGACAACTTTAAGACCAGGAAGTGAAGGGAAAATCTTGGTCTCATGTTTTTCTAAACAAATTACACAAGTCTCTAATATTTTTGCATCTAAAGGGCACTCTCTCAAGGCATGCTTCTTTCTACATTTGGGACAAAAGATTGCTAAGGCATCAGATTCAACTTTTTGCTCATTTTGTAACTTAAGGTTGTCTATTTGTTCACAAATACTCCCTAAAATTTTAGATTTGAATTCATCAAGCATATGTCTTATTTCTACCCTACTTACTGTCCCAGAAACAGACTTACTTGCCCTTGCAAGAGCAGGGTCTCTTGGTCCTTTTACAGTTTTAGATTTCCCTCTTGAAAGGTTGATACATAATTCAACTATTTCAGGTAATGTGAGCTGAGATATATCCCATTTTCCCATCATATTAAGGATATCTATCCATTCATCCCTAATTGTCTTTAACAAGAGATCTTTCAAAGTATCTTGGTCTAAGTTTTCCATTTTTGCTCTCTTGATGTTATAGTTAAACCTTTCCAACAAATCTTCCAAATTTTCAGCCTCTTTTTGTAGCATTTTAAACACTTCATCCTTATGGTTGACTGGCATACAGTAATCCAAATACCTCTCTAGAAATGCCTGTTTCATGTCTTCCCATGTCCTAATAGAACTGTTGATCAAACTCATAAACCATTTTAATGCTGCTCCTTTCAATGTTGAAGGGAATAGTTTAAGTTTTTGGGCATCTTGTAAGTAATCATAGGTTCTACATAGGACTTAAAATTCAAATAGCAAGGTTTCAAGATCTTCACTTTTGAGTCCATAAAAGTTTGGAAGGACAGAGGGTGAAATATTTTTCATAGTTGCATTGGTTTCTTCATCTACTATAGGAAACCAAAAAGATCTTCCCATTTCCCTTCTACCTCTTCCTCTGCCTCCTTATTCACCTCTACCTCCTTCTCCTTCTGCACCTTTACCTCCTTCTCCTCTACCTCTACCTCTACCTCCTCCAAATAGTGTATGTTCTCCATTAAAGACTCCTCCTCCCCCTTATTCTGCCATAGTTGATTCTTCTGTGGAAGTGGAAAAGTTTATGTCTCTAGGAGGGGTCCTTGAATATTCTTCTAAAACAGGTTCAGTGGATGAAGTGGAAGGTCTCTCTGATGGAATATCTGATCTTAAGACTTCTAGAAGTCTGTGATCAGTATAGGATGGAATGTAGGTTTGAGTTGGAGGTGTGCTGCCTCTTGGTATTGGTGAAACAAGTGGTGTTCTAGGAATCAAGCTTCTGCTTCTTATAAATCTACCCCTTGAGTCTCTTTCTTTACGCATATCATTTTTTTTGGGAGGTAAGAAATAAGGCTACCTAGTTACACTTCCCCGACAACGGCGCCAAAATGTCTACTCAACTTAGTGTTTCTAAATTGATGTCATAAATTGTCAACCAGGGCTAGTAAACTGTTGAAGTGAAGTGCACTATATGTGCCTAGGTATCTTCTTCCTACTTCATTGTGTTTAGTGTTTTTGGTTTTGTGTTTTTATGCTAAGAGGAAAAGAACTAAATTGTTGGAAAAGAGAAGTTACTGATCATACTAAAACAGAACAAAATCTACTCTAAACTATGAATGGCACCTACGAACAGAAAATGCTCATCCACAGATTGTAAAACTGATAAGAAAAGTAACTCATAACATTAAACTCAGTCTAATTAATTTCGTTAGAGGTATGTTGGAACAACTTGAGAAAAGGATAAGTTTGATGTAATGAGGTTCTCTTTAGTAAACAATAACTTAAAATATCACAGAGAAAATCTCATCCATTGTTAGAAATTTGTTGGAACATTTTGAGAAAAGGTTATCTGCAACATAGTAAGGAACCCTATGCTAAAATAACTTATGACACTAGAATTAACTCATTCTGCAACTCAAAATGTTAGTATTAAGCCTCATTCAAGGGTTAGAAATTTCTTGGAATAGCTTTGGAAAAAGGCTGTTTGTAAAATTATGAGAAATTGCAGAATAGTGAAGAGCTCCAAATGATATAACTAATTCTTGTTCATATGATAATGATGTGTTAGAAGTAGTTAGGAACAAGAGAAGCTTATAAAATAATGAGGGTTTTTAAATTCTAATTAACAGGACTAGAATGAAATTAACTAATAAAACTGAAATGTAATGAACATAACTGAACTAAAGTGCAATTAACTCAAGAGTACTACAACTATATCTCATTCACGCATTAGTGATATATTGGAATAGCTCGTGAGAATAAGATTGACTGTAATATTCAATATAAGTAAATGACATAAGCATGATGAAAGAGGATAAACTCAGAAAATTGCCTAAGTTAAGAACAAAACAGAGCTAAAGGTCACTTATCTAGAAAATATACACAAAGCCTTTCGGACAGTAGGGGCCCACTACCATCAAATTGGCACACGAATCCTTAACTCCTCAAAGTTTCTTCAGATCATGCATCAAAGTTGTACTTCTTTCATTAAAGGAAAAACGCTCAGAAACAGAGTATCACAGTCTTTGAGAATTAACAACAAAACATCAACCAGCTAACTGTTTCTCGGTTCATCGAGTTATTATTATAAGCAAATACATAACTGTCATTGAGTAGAAATAGGCATAGGTGTCTTTTAAAATCAAAATCAAACTAGACTGCTGTTGAGCACTCGTATTTTGCTGAAGACACCTGCAGAGTCCTTATCCTTGTATAAGTCTACTTCTTAGTTTTGGTTTTCTCTACGTGCATAACCACTTGCAGATTTTTGCTCAACCTTCGTAGAGGACAAGGAATGATGTAGGAGAGTTCTGGAATTTAACAATATGCATTTTTCCCTCAAGTGACACCTGTAACCTGTGTGAACATAAAGATGGCTGCGGAATATGCGACTAGCTACAGAATGGTTGCATTCTATAGCTAAGTCTGATAAAAAATCACTATGACAAAAAAACCACAAAAGTGTAATAAGTCAGTCATTGCATGCATTCTTAAAGTGATTTTAATCATTCCTATTGATCTTTTAAGTCTATAACTGATAAAGGACAAATGGAATGAAGTGAAATTTGGTGAAAGGAAAGGACATCTTTAGGGCTCAACATATATGATGAGTCCTCCTGTTCAGATAATAATGAAGATGAGGAAGTTATTCTTTCTCAAGAGAATCTTTGTCTTGATCTAGTGGAGAAAAAAGAGATAATCTTGGTTGAAACAAATCTTCCCGATACTCCTAACTAGGCATTATTTCAAAATCCCTATGTAGATTTCCTGAAGACGTCTGAAGAAGAGATAAAGGTTGCAAACAACAACATATCACCAAGTACAAAAAAATCTTTTAGAATTTCTGCTAAGAAACAAAGCCAATGGGAATGGCCCTGTTTGTCCAGCATGTCCAAGGAGATGAGCAAGGACCAATCATGGAATCATTTACTAGATTGGTTGTATTGGAAAAGAGGATTTGTCAGCTAGTTATGTAAATATTTCAAGTTAGATTAGGTTAGATAGGAATGTCAATAAGGCTTAGCCTGTGAGCACTTAGCTAGTTTTTGTTTTCTCTGCTTTTAAAAAGAAATATGAGAAAAATACAAAAACAATAGAAAAGAGAAAAAGAGGGCAGATTGTAAAACAAGAAAGGTACAACCCCATACCAAAAAAGAGAGACAAAGTCTGAAAGTGTGTAAGCTCAAATGCCACTCCTAAAAACACACTTCTAGTTAGTCATACAACCTAATCATGACTAGTTAGTTTTTAATTTACTGCTGATAGGTTAGTGAATTAGATTAGCCAAACAGTACAATCTTGGCTTATCAGTAAGGTAGATTAGGGTAGAGGAAACAAAGGTTCAAACAAATTCAATATCTGAACCTATGAATCTCAAAAGAAGAATGGATCTAATTAGATTAAATCTTGAGCCAAAGATAGAAAACAAATTGGTTCCAATATGCTCAAAACTTGAATCAGATGAGAAAGAAAACACAGCTCAAACAAATTCAAACCAGAGCTGAAGAATAATGAAGGATGTTTTTTGATTTTCAGATCTTAAGCCTTCACAATTTTGTTTTAATTTTATGCAAATTTATATCCATGTGCAGCTTGTTTTTATGCCATAGACCACAGCAAGTAAGACTTCTTAATCCTGGCTTGGCTGCTTTTAAATTTCTGTTCTAGAAAATAAAGAATACAAATCTTTTAGACAGTCTAATCCTAACAGATAGTAGTTAGGTAGAGAATTTATGAACTCAACTGTTTAAACTGAGTTCATGGTGAAATAAGAGTAGAAATATATTAGTTTCCTATTTTCAAAAGAATAAAATGTTTATGAAGAGAGTTTGCTAATCCAAATGCACTCTAAAGAAGAAAAAATGTTAGAATCATAGTAGTGGGTAGGTACAGATGTTGTTTTGGTAGAATTCTATTGTTTCAGATTGCTGCAGAGATTATCAGATCTAAAGAAGGTCAGCGAAAAAAAAAGAAAGTTGATGCCCAACGGATGAAGGCACTGGTTTACTGAAAATCCAGAGATCAATAGCTGAGGTTCTAGACACCTAAAGAACTAGCTGTCCTCCCCAAGTGGAGCCACTGTTAGCCACCTATAAAAATTTTTCATACCAAATGGTGGCTAAATCTTTTTTAGCCTTCAAGAGATAGTTTCCTTTGAAAACCTATCATCATTTGAAGTCTTATGATGTTCTTTACCCTTTGAGTTTATCGTCACTGTTGTTTCACTATTAGTCCTAAAGTACCTGCTGTTTACTAAGAGAAAGACTGCTTGAGAAGCTCCATTTTCCCTCATTACACTTATCCATTTCATTCTCCATTTTCATCCATAAATACCTTCATTTGACTTCTGATCCATTCCAAAACACTCTTTAAACCTTATGTCCCCCTTTCATTTGGTTTAGAAATCCTCATCTCATCCATCAGAACCCTTACTTGGCCTCAAAAAACCTTTGTTTTTGGCCTAAAAACACTCTTCTGCACTATATAGGTCTTAGGCCCCTGAGGGCTTATTTCCTTTAAGCCTTTTCCTCATATGTCCTTAGCCCCGAAATCGGGCGCTTAAACGCATGACCCTTCGTGCCAAAACCCCTATTTCCCTTCTATTTATCCATTTCCGACATTATGATTTTAAGAAAATCTGGACCGTTGATCTTTGCAGATCAATGGCCATCGGGTTCCATTTGTCCGCCCTTCCATCCGCCTGTTCACCCACCTGTATACCTCCCATCCATTTTTCTTTTACATCCCCGCCATTCGATCATTAGATCTAACAGATGAGAATAAACTCGATAACCCAATAAATCCTTCTGCTACGCAACAAAGGCACTGATGCAATCGTCGGTCCCACCATCCCTCGTCCGCGCATCTTATCCCTTGTCGCGTGCTTTCTGCACCGTCCGATCTAACTTCGATGATCCGATGACTTATATTGCATATCACAAAATTTTTGCGCCTAAGGTTTAACACCAAAAAATTTTGCGAAATGGCCGGTATTGGAAGGGACAGGTGTCAAGTGATGCATGGAATCACATTTTTTTGGGCAATACTGCCTACCCCCCATTTCATTTTGCGAAAACCATTACCGGTTTTCCACCTTACCGCTGCCCTTCGCAGCGTCACTTTCATTTTTAATCCCAGTCATCGATCTCTGAGATCGGACAGTCTTGATTTAATCTTGCCCCCATTCATGTTCCACCTAACTTGCTCCCGAAATGTTTCGCCAAGTAATCTCGAGCGTTGATTGTCCTAATCCAATGGCTCTTATTCACCGTCGCGCCCAAACCTCCATTTGCACCTGGTTAGCTGCTCTGCCAGGGTTTTCTTTCCAATTTTCCGCTGCAATCACCATCCTCATAGATCCTAAACGCTTCCATGAACCCTCCTAAGTAGTTCTAAACCAAATTTCGCAGGATTTAAATAAATGTTTGTTTGTTTTTATGTAGGTTTAATGAAGATTAAGGTTAAAACCCTCCAGTAGATAATTACAGTGTTATTGGCTAAGGATGACGATCCTTATGGAATTTGGTACAAATTAAAGGGTTTTGAAGTGCTAATTACATGTTCTAAGAAGGTTGATAAGTCGTGATTATCGGATTTTTGAACAAATTCTTTAACAAACCCTCTGCGCACCTGCAAGCAGCAAAACACAGTCAGCATCAAATAAATGAAAGAATATCAGTTTCAAGATGAATATCAGAGCATAATCAAAGGTTTAAAGATGTTAATAAAAGCTTAAAGGATCAAGGCATGAACTCCAGAATCAATGGCCTAATCCACAAATCAGAGCCAGGAGACCTCGAAATGCCACATCAGAGGGGCTAATTGAATCCCCAATTACCAAAATTTCCACCTGCAACCTCTCTGTCTCAAAGGAATACCCAGATCAAATCTCAGTCTGAAACATTAAGGCCAAAGGAAGCTGAACAGTTATTACAAGCAAAATGAATATCCCAACTGTCAGTACAAGTTATTGTAAAGATAAGAAGAGCCTTAAAGTCAATATTTTTACCCATTAAACCTAAAAATCAGAAACAGAGTAAATGAAACAGAGTTGTAATTCAATGCATTCCTGCCTTATGCCTTGCATGGTTTTAAAGGCTAGGAGTTGCATTTAGTATCGAATTAATTACATTTCAACCTTAGGAACTCTTCCACCTCCTCATTTTCTTATAAAATCTCCTTGAGGAGCACATTGTAAAGGGTTGGTTGGTCACCAGTTGTAACACTAGAACTCTCTAAAATAATACATAGTCTGTTGAAGTTGGAGAAGAAATTGAAGTCTTGGAAGATGGATTATGTTTTGACATGCTTGTTCTTGAGAAGGCTCTATCATTGGATCCCTGAGCTTGGCTGTTGGTGATGTATTCTGAACTGTCTGCTGTCCTTCCTGTTTTCATTATGTTTCATAAATTCTTACTACAGTAGGATGAAAAGTTTAGGCTAAGAAATGACTCCTGGAAGCACCTTAGACCTGTTTATCCTTCATTGTTTTATGTTTTCTTTTACTGAGGCATTTTAGAGTCTTTAATCTTTCTCTTTAGTCCTCATGCTTGTTTATTTCTCTAATAGTTAAAATAGTTGGTTCCAGCATGATTTATGGTTTTCCCTGCTTGTTTGCTGCCACTTGAAAACTGTTTTTGAAGTCTTCCTTTGAAGTACCATTGTTTACAGTTAGCCAAGGAGGTCTGTTTTGATCATACCCTTTGTCCCTGCTTGAACAATTGTTTTAAAGGTATTTATAGTTGTGATCATAGATGTGTTATGTGTTCCCTCTTCTATGAATGCAATTATCAGTGAATCTTTCATGTTTTCTAAATTGCTTTGAAATAAAGTCATTGAGGAAATAGGGTGTTCCCCGAATCTTAGATTTCATTTTAAAAGTTGTCTTGAGATCATTATTTGCTTAAAGTGTGTTTTGTAGAATTCATGGTTAGCCCTGTCTATCAAATGCCTCTTTATGTTCAAGTTATGTTTTTAAGTTCCCTTTGTTGAGAATTCAATTTCTCTTTCTAAATCATTAATGTCCATCTCATTCAAAAAACTAAAGGATCTTGTGGCCAAGTTAGATTTTCCCTTTGATATCCCATATCCATTGATGAGATTTTCATAAACCTCTTCTTGAATCCATTGCCAAATGAAGCTGACACTTCTTCTTTCTATCTATACTACCTAGACCTTTCATATTCTACTGCACCAATTCAACCAACCAAACAAACAAACCAAACAAACACCTACACTTAATAACTAGTCTGAAATCAATACTTAAAAGCAAACAAGATATATCTTTGCACAACAATTGAGAGATCCCTCTCTGAGAATAGGAGGACTAGATCTTGGAACTCTAAAGATTGGTTCTGATGTTGCCTTGTCTTTTGGTTAGGCAGTCTATCAAAACTCAGGAACCCCAACACCCACCGTGTAGTTTCTATGAGAAATAGGTGGTTTTTCAGAGCCATGTGTCGAGTGATAAATCGTATCGTGTTCGATTATCACAAAACAAATTACCGCACGAGCCCTATGCGAAAACCATCCCTAGTTTTCCAAAACTTTCTATCCAACGTTCTTCGCCAAAAACTTATTCAAACCCTGGTTTCAGGTTTTCGCCACTAAAAATCATCTCCGTCGCATCCACCTACCTCTGCACAACTTTTCTGCCTTCGCCATCACCTCTGAAGCAGTTTAAGCCCAATCCGCAGGATTTTATAACATGTTTGATGTCTTGTGCATGTTTAATGGTGGTGCTATAACAAAAAGCTGTCCCACAGTCCAATAAAGGGACATGGATGATGGTGGTGATCCTCTATGGACGGAAATTGCATAAAAGGGACAGAAAGGGGTAAAATCCAAAGTTTCATCAATATATCATGAATATTGATTGTTTAGTCAAACCCTCCGATGCGCTAATACCACCTATACATAGTGAACAGTGAAGGCCAAAGATCAGTGAAGAAATCGAAGATAAAGGTTTAAGCATGAAATCCGAAGACCAAAAGCTAAACCTGCAGATCAATGAATGAAGGATAAAGCATAAAGACAAATAAATCAGAAGGGAATACAATCAGCAAGGACATAAAGGTCAAATATGATTAAAGAGGCCTAAAGCACAAATCTGAGGCCTAATTCAGTTTAAAGTGACAAAAGCAAACATATCAGCAAAGAAGCCTTGAAATGTTAGATAATCAAGGCAATTAGATCTCCAGAGATCAAGAAAAGCACACCTGTAGTCTACTTTACCTTTCAAAGACACCTTGACAGCCATCCTAATGACAAAACCTATTTAAACTATCAGGGCAGTTATTATAAAGGCATGGGTGGCCTTAAAACTAAATGTTTCACCTAACTTGTCCCATAAGCCAAGACAAAGTTACTGCAGTTAGAAGATATCTCCAAAAGAACACACTTCGGAGTTATTACCAGCCTACCAGATATGCCTCAAAGTCAACAAAAAATACTGAATGTTCTAAACAGTTAATGCAATGTATGTTGAGTAGAGTGAAGCATTCGATGCACTTTTCCTCTGTCTTAATTGATCATTAAGATCAACTCTTCCACCACTCCTCCTCATTCACCTATAAATACTCTTTGAAGTTTCATTGTAAGGGGTTGGAAAGTTATTGATTGTTTGAACTGTTATTAGGTGGAAGTAGTTGAGTAGTTGTAATATAGTAGGCTGGGAAGAGAATTATTGGACTGTAGAAAGCCATTGGACTTAAAGTATGTGACTGGTCTTGCACATCAAATAAACAAGAAGATTCACAGGATCCTGGTCTATATTATTGGTGATGTTTTTCTTACTGTAATTTTTATTCTCCTTATGTTTCCATACTGTCCATTTTCTCAAATAAAGAACATAAAATTTAGAGTAGGATTTACTGAAAAGTACCCTATTTCTACCTGATAAGATTTATCTCTATGTTTTCTTCTAATTGTTGCTTTGGGAATGATTTAAATAGAGTATAACCAGTCAAGGAATGTTGGTGAGCCCATGTCTTGCTGATTAGAACTTGAGATGTCGTTCTCGAATGATCTTTTCACTGCATGCTAAGTAGAGTCCTAATCAAGGAAGTTTATGGTTAGCCCTGTCCCTTGTTTAGTCTTAAACAGTTGTTTTGAAGATTTCCCTTAAGAGTATGCCGAAAGCATGATAGGTTCAAAGTCCTTACTTGATCTTAGGCTACTTTTTATGTTTATCTTAAATTTTTTCTACTTTCTGAAGGTAGTCAGGAGGATTACTGGATTGTTGTCTTAGAAGTTGGATTTAGTAGGAGTTTGCCTAGAGAATTCTATGGTTTGCCCTGTCTTTTGGCTTTCTCCCAAATCAATCACTTTGAAAGGATTTTCTTGTGTAGTGAAGTTAATAAATTCTTAATTGTTTATTAGCTTTTCTTATTTCACCACACTTCTTAATGTTTCATACCACAAACTCAAATTAAAGATATCTTTTGATATAGATGACTTGCCCTATGGAAACCCTTGAATAGTTGTTGTGAAAGTAAACCCTTTTATGACTCCATAGCCCAATGGATTGGCACTTTTTCTTGACCTATCTTCCCATGCTGAAACTTACTTCTACTTATTTCATCCTTCACTTCATCTGACCTTCTCAATTAATGATCCCCAACAAAAAAAAAACAAATTCCTTGTGCTTCATAACTAGCCTAATATCATGTCATGAGCCTATAAGAATATCATTCTAAAACACATATAGAGAAATCCCTCTCTGAATCCAGGAGGGCTAGATCCTAGGATTCCAAAGTGGTTCTGATGTTGCCTTGTCATTTGGTATGCCAATCTGCCAAATCACAGGACCCCAACAGAACTGACGGCATGTAAGATCCAGACCCAAAGAGAGTTTGGTTATGGCACACTGATTATGTCTTTCATACTAGAGCGGGTGCCCACAATGAGGCCAAGAATGATCATGGATGCATTGGGACCTTGGGAGCCCAGATAGGCTTGTTGGTCAGCTTTGATACCATGGACTGGAGAGGGTCCAATGTGTCACTATTTTGATGACGAATTCTTCGAGTGGTTAGATGACTAGATCCTGATGATTGAATATTATCCCTATGCAAGGATGAACTACATAGGAGATCCAGAATTGATCTTTCCACACGGAACTCAGTGGGGTCCAGATGGTAAGAAAGAAATTGATCCCTGTTGAAGTATTTTTTATCTTTTGAATGTTTATGCAACTTTTTTGTTTAATGGGTGAAATTTTTTTTGACATGAAGCTTTGTTGCTTGACACAAATGTGTCACCTGTCCATCCAGCTGGGGCCCCTCGCTATGCAAGGTGAGGAATGAAGCTACCTGGGGCTGGCACAGTAGTATAGGTTGCAACAGCCGCCGAAGAGGGTGATGATGCATGTAGTTTGCACGAGCTTGTTCGAAACCTTGAGGGTCTAAGCATGGGCATGTCGCCTCTTCCCATGAGGGAGATCCCAGTTCACCTATAGCGGCACACGGTGGGTGTGCGGAAGAGGTTCTTGATGCTTCTTAGGAGGTTAGCCAAAGAAGTTATCTGCTATTTTGAGTAGCATGCTCAGGAGGAATAGTGGATAGATGTGTAAATGTGAGAGCGAGACTTAGCAGAGCCAATTTTTTGTAAAACACCCAAGTTTTAAAAAGTTTTTTTATTTAACTTGACTAAACATGAAATATATATATACATATACATATTTTGGCAATTTTGATTCTTGTGTTTTTAATTTTTATGTATTTTTATGGTAAACAATATACACTCATGTATGACTCTTTCTATAATAAATGCACCAAATGCCAATCTAACACATAATTTGCCAACGAATAAGCTAATGTATTAAATTCTCTATGAATGTGCTCAAACAAAATGGTTTGAAATTGACGTTCTAGAAGTCGTACCCTTAATTAATAACATAATAAGACTGGATGACGGATGCGATAACGATTATTTAATTGCATAACAACAAGTTGGGAATCTAACCTGACCACCAAATTGGAGATGTCGCGAGATGCAGCTTCTATGAGGAGCTGTATCATCAACATGTATTCAGCAATATTTTTGGTGAAATTTCCTAGGAAAATTCCCCCAGAACCAAGGAGCTCTGCCTCAGGTGTGTAGAGGACCCAAGAAGCTGATGAAATGTGCCTCGTATGATGACTGGCACCATCCACGTATCCAACGTATGATAAGGATGACGAAGGAATCCGTGTAAAAGAAAAAGTGTTTATGATAAAAACACTCAAAAACCCAAAATATCCAGACACGTGAAACAAAGACAAAACTGATATACATAAAATTACAAAGCATATTCCTAGTGGAACACTAGGCGAAATACTTCTTTAGATAGAGAATTTTGCGGGGCTCTGCGAGTGGAATTAAATTACAGTCCTGAAGTTCATAAGCTCCTTTTGATAGGACTTTCGTGATGACGTACGGACTGAGCCATAATGGTTGGAGTGTTCCTGCCCCCAAGAGGTTGTGTCTCTGATCATAGAGTAGAACGAGATCACCCTCTTGGAAAGAACAAGGGTTGACATATTTTTCATATTGAGCCTTTACTCAGCGCTTGTGAGCTTCGAGTGACAGCATGGCATCTTGATGAGTTTCATCCAATTGATTGAGAAATAGCAAGCGCTCTTCTTCGGAAGTGGTGCCGGGTAGGAGCTCAATAGCGAGCTTGAGTGATGGAATCTCACACTCGATTGGGGGTACTACTTCCACGCCAAATGCAAGTTGGAATGGTGTGAAGCTTGTAGAAGTTTTTACTAACATTCAGTATGGCCATAACACAAAATATAACTTACGATGCCATTTGGTTTTATGGTTTTCGACTAACCGACGAATCATGGTTTTGAGGATGCCATTTACGGCTTCGACTTTACCATTCGCCTGCGAATAATAGGATGAAGAATGATCTTGTTGAAAACATAGCATGGAAGTCAATTCCGTCATCATATGGTTTTGAAAATGTGACCCATGATCTGTGACGATTGAGAGGGGCACGTTGAAACGGAAGATGAACTGATTGAACAGGAGCAAAGCGGGGGTTTATCCATCGGCTTTAAAAGTGGGAATGGCTTCCGCCCATTTTGTGAAGTAGTTGACTGCAACTACAATGTAGTTGTGTCCATACATAAAATTAGGATTGCATGTAACGAAGTCTATTCCCCATTTAGCGAAAGGACCAACGGAGACAAATGGATGAAGAGGGTCGGGGTGTGTGCGCATTTTCTTTATGAAAATCTGACACGGATGGCACTTTTGGACCGCTGCGATGTAGTATTTAAACAAAGTGGGCCAATAGTATCCTACATGCAAGATTTTCTGGGTAGTAGCTATGCCAGAATGATGAATTTCACATGCCCCTACGTGACAGTCATTTAAAACGTGTTCGGCCTTGTTAAGAGTGAGACAACGCTGAAGAATAGTATCAACACCATGACGATATAGAGTATCGTTTAGCATGAGGTAGTGTTTCGCTTGATGACGAATACGACAACAGTCGTCTGACGTGAGAGTTGGGTGGAATCGTTGAGTTTGGAGGTAGACAAAAATGTATCCATACCAAGAATCAGAAGAATCAACTAGGTAGACAGATTCATCAGGAAATGGATCATGAGCTACATCTTTCAGGTCAATTTTGGGAAGGTACGATAGCAATTCAGTGAAGACTAGAGATTTATTTGCTTTGGTAGCAGTGAAAACCAAATTGAACTATTGGAGGATTACAATCCATTTGGAATATTTTCCTCCAATAAAATGTCGAGAGAGGATGTGTCGCATGGGATTCTCCAAAGCAATTACGGTAGTCTGCCGCAGAAATATATAGTGTCAGAGTTGGGTGACAACAAAGATCACCGCGAGAGATATTTTCTCCACATGTGAATATCGTAGTTCGGGTCCAATGAGACCTTTTGACAAATAATATATCACATTTTCACTATCATCATTGTGAACTTGAACCAAAACGATTCCTAATGAGGATGGTGAGGCTGCCAGGTAGAGGAGAAAGTCGCACGAGTAGTTTAGGGCACTAAGAAGTGGGGTGGAAATGAGTGCTTGTTTCAAGGCATCATATGACAGCTGAGCCTAGTCATCCTGAAAATATAGTGTCCATTTCTTCAGTAAGCACATAAATCCTTTCGTCATCTCGGCATAGTTTACTATGAAACGAAGTAAAAGGTTTGCCTTCCCTTGCAAATGTTGGAGTTGCAGAATAGATTATGGCATAGGTAATTCAATGATTTTCTTAACCTTATCGGGATCAACCCTAATCCCGTGCTTAGAAACAATAAAGCCAAGAAGGCGTCCAGACTCGAGAAAAAATATGCACTTATGCGGATTCAAACGTATATTGTAGAACCTACACCGAGAGAAGATTTGTTTAAGATGCGCAAGGTGATCGATTTGCTTCTTGGAGTGAGCTGGAAGGTCATCCAAGTAAGCTTGTACAATGTGCCGAATATTGTGAAAGGAATAGTCCATAGCCCTTTGAAAATTTTCTCCCGCATTCTTCAGATCGAATGGGAGTTTACGATATGAAAATGTGCCCCAAGGACAAATGAAGGCAATTTTATGCTGGTTATCGTTTTTAATCGCTATCTGGTTATAGCCCGAGAAACCATCCATGAAGGAGAAATATTCACATCCATCACAATCATCGAGAATTTGGTCTATAAACGACGTAGGATAATTGTCTTTTGGACAAGCAGCATTCAGATCACGATAATCAACATAGACCCGGATGGTGTCTTTTTTTTTATCTATGAGAACCAGATTGGAAACCCATTTCATTAAAGGAACAGGATAGATGAAACCAATGTGTAAGAGTTTTTTTATTTTAGTCTTAATGGCGGCTGCTTTGTGAGGGTGGATAGGTCAGAGACTTTTCTGGATAGGCTTGGCATTGTCATAAACTTTGATTTTGTGCTCAACAATAGACAGATATATGACAGGCATTTCATCGTAATACCAAGCAAACACATCGCAAAATTCCTTAAAAAGGGATGTGAAGCATGTGATTTCATCAGGATTGCAATTGGCTCCAATCTGAATGTTTTCCACGATACCCATTTTGATCGAGATATTTATGAGCATAGTCTTGGAAAGATTGCCCATGTTCCCTTCCAAATTGATAGTTTGAACAGTCGTGTAAGCGGAGGGAACGATCTCAGGTGGATAAAAAGATGGGATTTGAGTAGTGATTGCTTCTGAATCAAACATCGAAGCACGATGATGGAACTCTCCCCAAGGCATTTCCTTTAGAGACATGATCTCTCGAATAGAATCATCCGTAAGCAGGACTTCATCGAGGAGATCCTTAGAATGAACTATGATGGGTGAGAGGGCGGTACCATTGGTAGAAACCAAAGTAGTGGAGGGTTTAGATGCGATTTGGATGGTTTGATAACCCAACTTTGCTGGTGATAGCGGCATCTGATATCCGTAGGAATCAAGGTCCGAAGGCATTGGTAGGATCCATGGATCGATAGAGCCATCCGAAATGGTGGATATCATTTCAATCGTATGTGGAACCTCAGGCGGTGGGAGAGGAAAGAAACCCATCAGGGAAGATGCCTTTAGAAGACCGGTACCGATGCTAATGTACGAGTCAGGAACTCCTCCTACTAGGGGTACAATGCTACTTGGTAACGCGAAATAATCAGGGGTGCAAATGGATAACTGATCCACTGTGACTATTTTCCCATCAAATGCAAAGAGGATGAGTCAGAAGACCGAAGAGACAATGGCAGTCATTGTGTAAGACCAACTGCGACCTAGCAATAGATTATAGTCGAGACGACTATCTATGACTTCTATGTCCACCATTATCATTTTCCCACTAAGCGAAATGGGAAAGCTAGTAAGGTAGCCTTTTGGGAGGAAAGTGTGGCCATTGAAAGCTTTAAGGGAATTCGACAATGGAGACAAATTAGGAGAACCCAAAGCGAGCTAGCATGCAGTTGACATAATGTAGGTTGAAGCACCTTTGTTTATGACAGTGTGATGGATTGGTCTCCCTTTCAACACAACTTGCACCTGGAACGCAAGTTGGTGTGAGAGGCGAGGTTTATATTTCTCCATGTCGAAGATGGCTAGCGTAGAATCCTGGGGGTCGATTCCACCAATGGCTGAAAGCAGAGCTTTCCTTTGCACTGGGCAGGTTTGCAATACTTCAAGTGAAGACATGGCTGATGGTGCTTGCACCAAATCTTCTACAATATTGTAGTTTTTGGTAGCACGTGAAAAGGTGTAATGAGTCGTGCATCGAAGTGTCCCTTTGGAGGGATGAATCACAGGGTCAGCAATAGGCCTACAAGATGCAAATCATTGGGCGGCAGTGGATTTGAACTGGTACCACGTTCCTAAGCATCAATGACAATATTTCTATAAATTTTGGCTCGTGT
This sequence comes from Pinus albicaulis, assembly GCA_034641835.2. NCBI lineage: Eukaryota > Viridiplantae > Streptophyta > Pinopsida > Pinales > Pinaceae > Pinus > Pinus albicaulis. Next base: position 287,877,443 of record CM076577.1, on the reverse strand, counting down.
TTGGAGTTCAACACTTTCTACGCCATACATGGCGGATGATCCTTCACTGGAAGGATGGGTACCACCGTTGCCCCTTTGTGGGGATTGTGGTGGGTTTGCAACCATGTGTTAGTGTTGTTGCTGTGGATTAGGGAAAGGATTATGAAGAACGGAAGGTGTCCTCCCAGAGTCCTTGTTTGTGATAAAATCTATGCATTTTTGTAGCTGAGGACATTTGTATGTCAAGTGGTCCTCCAAACATATTCTGCAAGGAAATTTCATGTGTTTCTCCTTTCCTTTTTCGTTTTTAGAAGAATTTTTCTGATTGGGATTATTCATAGTATTGGAATGCTCTTCAGAAGAAGAGGTCTTTTTCTTGTTCTTTCCACTAGGTTTTTGTGTAAATTGCATAGAATTTACCTTAGCGGTAGGAAGAGTAGTCGATTTATTTAGAGGTGGTGATAACCGAAGTTGGCTGGAAGGTTTTCCCACTAGGTTGTTTTATGGCTACACCGGAGATTGCACCAACGAGGCCGTCAGCATGCGCTCCGATTTTTTGAGTAGCAGGAGGATTTAGATTGCCAGGGGCATGGGGGAGTAAATCGTACAATGTGCTAGATTGCGAATAAATGAGATCTAAATGATGTGCATGACGGATGGATTGGTCTTCCGTGATTGCACTGGACAAGAAAATGTCCTTAGGTAGAGGTGGTAAGAGTGACTTACAAAACCATTTGGATAAGAGATGATTCGGGATTGGTGCTTTGATGAGCCTTCGCCTACGTCTCCATTCATGAATGTGATAGGAGATGTGGGTGGCGATGTCTTGGCGTAGCGAGGTTAAGAGTTATGTGATGGTTTCGTATCTAATAGGTAATTGGAAGTTCTTAATAAATTTTGTAGCTAAGGCGCCAAAAGTGTTGACGACCCCACGTGGTAACTCAATGTACCATTTGGCAGTGTTTCCTATGAGAGTGCGGGGGAAAAGTCGAAGCTAGATACTATCAGCCACCATGGAGTTAGAAACAGACCATAGATGATAGGTGGTGACGTTCGTAGCTGGATTGTCCCCTTGTTTCCTGTCGAATTTAGGGATGTTAGATGGAATCTTGTGTGGTACTGGAGGCCAGAGTGGGTTGTGGTTGATGGGATCATTGGTCAGTTTGTAGATGTCGGGGATGTCTAGAGATGCCAAAAATGGAAATTGCGTGTTTTCCCCCAGATCTAGCCAAGGAAGTATTGGCTGGCCGTTCAGACCATAAGGTCCACCCATCAATGTGTTACCAATGGGATAAGTAGGAATTTGTTGATAAAAGTTCCTTGTGGGTGGGGGTGTAGGGGTGTATGGTTGTTGTCCGTAGGGTATGTTGTACTGGGGGGCAAATTGTTGGTTTCCCCCAGTGTAAAATTTACCTCCTTGCCCAAATTGAATTTTGGGTTGGTTCGCCCATATGGACGTGATAGAGTTAGCCAAAGGCATACTGCTATTCACATAGTTAAGCAATGACATAGACCCTACATCGTAAGTTTGACCACTCAAAGGAACAACGTTAACAATAGGCTGTCCTGTTTGTCATAATGATTGTAGGGGTACCGAAGTGCCCCCTGACATATATGTGTTGGTGACAATTCTCCCTCACATGATTTCTAGGGGGTTTGAACTCAGCAAAGGATTCCAACCACAAGGGTTGCTAAAAGGAACTGAAGTAGCCTCGTTAGCAGGAGCGAAAACCATGGGTCCTGGCATAGTCACAATAGGAGTAGATCCCGAAGGGTTCAGAGGTCCACTGACAGTCATGGTGACTGGGTTACTAGGACTGGGTATAGCCTGGCTACTAGGGTTACCAATTATTGGCTTAGAACTAACAGCTGGCGAGGAAGATGGTGACAGACCAGATTTGGTTACCATCGGCATCGACCCCATGGGTGTCGGTTGTGAAACAGATGTTGGTGCAGCTGAAGACATATCTTGGTCTGGTGTAACTTGAACTAACACTATCCCTGACGGGTCAGTGAGAGAAGGATTCCAAGGAGGGATGACTCCTTCGATAAAAGGGTTCCCTGGAAACTCCATATGATATGGGGCTATGTGAAAATTAGGGGTTGTCACTGGAGACTTCTCTTCCGAAGAAGGCACTGGCTCACCGAGATTGGACTCCTCCTCCGGTGTCAACAAAGGAAGACCTTGATGTCGTCAAGAAAGATGACGAGGGTCGAAGGACACCAAGGTGACCTGTTTACTTTTATCAAATTTTAATTATTTATGATGTATTATAAAGTCTCAGTGATAGTAACCATGCACCTAAAAAATAAAAAATAAAAAAAGGACTTCTAAAATCAATCAACAAGCAGCTGAAATAGGGTGGCCCCGTCTAAGTACTATCGTTTTCTGGAGATGAAACCTAGTATCACAATAGCATACAGAGAGGGTTGGTCGTAAACACAGTTACGATTACTCTAGAGCTTTGGCCGAACCTCAGACAATAGGTGTAAGCACTCTCGTGAAGATGAGTACTCTCCCAAAGACCGAAGATAGAGTAGGTCCGTCAGTTTTAGGTACCAGGAAAGCTCGTCCTAGTCACCTTGTGTAAGTCCCTAAATTTTTTGGAAACTAAAGATACCTCAAATCACAGACATTATCAGGGGGGTCATGGTCGTAGCCAACATGCTATATGGGCAGAACACTTAGGTCCTCGATCTAGTTTTGACATCCTCGAAGGGAACCCCAATATATAGCATTCCCACTGAATGCACTCGAAGGTGGGCTACCTTCTCATGCACCCTGGTATTGTCTCGTGCTTAAATCTGGTGGTAAAGGAGTGGTCCCGATAATATGAGTGTAGTAAGATTTCACTTTTTAATGACTCAAGTTTCAATTTTTGAGATCTTGGGTGATTTTCTCACTTCTCCTACCCCAAGATCATAGCCTGAACTACTATTGGTGTGAGCTCAGAAAAAGTTATATGATTAATTTTATTATCGCTATATTCTTAGTGTACTTGATTATTAGTCTTGCGGAAGGGGAGTGGACGTATGAAATGTGATGAGACTCTGTCTCAAAAACCATGTAGAAACATGCTCTAAATATTCAATTCAATGAAGAGTTTACTCTACAAGGAGAGATTCTTTCAACATCTGTGCACCAAACATTCAAATAACACAGTTCAACCTTAAAGATTCAGATATCTATCTATCTTTTCTTAACAAATTTTTAACCAAAAATTTTTAGAATTAATTCAGCTAAGTTTAGAAAACTTTTTTTGTTTTTTAAATTCTTCTTCAAAAAGTAAATGCTACTAACATTAAATTTTTTAAACAAGAAATAAAGACAAAAATGCTAACTGGTAATCAGGCACAAGGATCTAGCAAAAGAAGCTAATCTGGTGGCCAATAACTCCACAGCCAAAGGGAAACACAACAAAGGTGTAAACAGTAGATTCTGGCTAGGTAACGCTGGCAAGAAGAGGCTACAGAGCATTAATATTAAGACTAATGCACTGTATCTCATCATAAGCAGCGTTATAACACTGAAACACTCTCAGGGGGAGAGTTACTCAGGGTAAAGTTTCCAAGATGGCTAAGCAGGGTCTAATTTAGACTCTGTGAGCTTTTGAGATGATTACTAAGCATATAAACTGGTCGAAAGGATATGTGAATAGAGGAAAAGAGGTAAAGTAATAGGAACAACTCGTAAACTTGGGGTTTACTCCCTAGTGGAGTCGCCATTTTTTCTATAGGGTAATATGCTTGGGTGGTGGTTATTGGGTATCCCTCTCAGGGCTTTTCGGTGCCCGAGTTATACTGTAAGATTAACTGTAAAGTTCCAAAGGTAATGCATGCATGTTCATACTAATATATATAACTGAAAAAGAAAGATTGGGATGATTACCTCTTTGTGGACGATAGATCCTATGGAGAACACCAAGCAGCGGAGTAGGAGTCCTTCTTCACCGGCTCCAAATCTAGATCATGCAACCAATCAAAGCATCTGTGTAATCTCTACAACAGTATAACTTTCTATAAATTAAACTAGCATATAAATAACATTAAAAATTGCCGATCTAAGCCATTCATATCATGCTACATAGACTATTGAATAGAAATTGTGACACTGATGCATCAAATGGACAAAATAGATATAGTTCTATGGAGTTATGAAAAGGAGGATTACAACCGTCAGTTGCACCAAGCCCTCCTCAATCTTCCAGTTCCTCTCTCTATTTATCTATCTCTGAGTGTGATGATGCTCAAGGTAGAAAGTTCTCAATGAACTTCGCCGATCTTCAAGCTTGACATGAAAACAATGAAATTCTACTCCGCATATTGTAATGTTCCCAATTTTTAGCCTCAAGCTAAAAGGAACATTATAGTTTGCATATTTTCATTTTGTTTAATAAAATGTGTAAGGAGACACCTTAACCCATTTTTATGGAGAAATAAAAATCCTTGTGTGAAAGGAGGAATAATAAAGCAGTTGAATTGAGCACCACATGGTGTGAACAGGATTGGATCATGCTTGATCTAGTCATTTTGACCAAGTCAACTAAAACTGTCTAGATGCATTGAACCTACTTGGACAATGCAGTTTTAGTGGAGGCTTCACTTGCTTGAGCTAGAAGCAAGTGTGAATGGTACCCATGGTGAGAAAGGTTCCTTTGCTTTATAAGGAGGAGATGGTAGCCCATTTGGATTATGCATTGGATTATTATTTTTGTTGGGTCTGCAAAGACTTCCATCCCCAGGCTGTTTAGCAGGGTTGTAGTGTTCTTCACCCAAGGGTGTTCCCAGTCGGGAATCCCTACCTCATCCTCAAGGAAGGAGAGGGTTTGAGATTCATTTCCTCATTCCGACATTTGGCCAAGCTTCTCTTTGCAGCTACAGTATTATTTCTACATAAGATTAACGTTGTGTTGCTGGGTGCAACAATAAAGGAACTCATAGAGTCATTCTCTAGCTTGTTTTGTAGTGGAGGGCTCAACTATTCATTGGAGGATAAGTGAGGAGGATTCTCGGGCTTATTTTCAGATCTTTGGCACCAGGCCAAACACTCACCATCTCTCACAGCACAGTCTTGGGCAGAAACTGCGTTATTTTCAGAGGCAGTTGCTGGGAGAGCCATTTGTGGTTATCAGGAGGAGTTGTTTCTAAGTAAAGGGACCAGCCTTTTTCTTAGATTCACTATCTGAGGAGGGCATTATCATATCATATCTGCCACAACCTCATTTATATTTTGATTCAGCTGCAGTGACAATTTATTTTCCACATTGTACATTTTCTGGCATTTCTAGCAATCTCTCCTAGATTGGCTAGAAATCTTGTATTGGAGCCCATTCTTCTATTCTTGGGAATTTATTTATATATTCCAGCCATATTTCATGTATATGTATCTATTGCAGCAGCTACCATAATATAGACAGCGCTGTCACTGCTCTTCGGCATTTTGTGCAGCTGCAGCAACTCATGTATTTCATTGCTTGATCATTGGAGATTGGTTCTCATAGTTTTAGTGGCTTGTCCCTCAAGATATTTCTATATATTGTAGCTGATTTATTAATAACTTGATGGCTGTATTATATTCCATATATTGATGTGTACATATTTGCAGAGTTTCATGGTTATGTTCATGTATTGCTGTAAGCTCTCTCATTGAGCATTTTCTGAGATATCTATTTTGGGGAGATCTGTATGAGCCTTCTAGGCTTATTTATTTGATCTTATCTTCTGGGAGAGTAATGTATGAAGGTTAAATAGAGGGATAAAAGTCCCATTTTAATTTTTTTTTCATTTCCTTCCTTATACAGCGTCCTTGAGGACCCTATAGTAGAAATTCCCGAAAAAGGAACATTACAGTGGTATCAGAGCATGATCTTTGACTCAGCCTGTGGCTTCAAGCCAAAGTGATGAATCCCTAAAGGAGGAAGATTTAAAACTCTATAGACAGAGTCTGCAGATGGCCAGGTAGCCTCTTGATCTCATCCTTTGTTCAAAGGTGACATATCCAGTAAATGCCCATGCAGTCAATCTCTGGAATAGAATTTTGATATTCCTGAGAAGGGAACTTTACAGCTATGTAGCCCAAGATAAAATTCCATTAGAAGGATAAGATCCTCATTTGGAAGAGGATATGTACATAAAAAAAAAAAAGAGGAATGATGGAAGAGGAGGTTTCCCTTCTTCTTTTCTAGACCCTAGAGGGTATCATTGAAGACTTTGAGGAGAAAGAAAGGGAAATTTGGAGAGATTTTTTGAGAGGGTTCCTGGTTGAAGCAAGCCCTAACTATTTTTATGATGGTTGTGAGAATTCAGCCACACATGCAGATCCATAGCGCAGTCCATTTCCCACTTGCACTGCCGGAAGGATGGAGAAAGGAGATGAGGCCATTGGAGGAGCATCGGTACAACTCAAAGGTATGGCTCATGGTTAATGGTTTGGAAATCCTATTTCATGCTATCATGCAAATTTAGAATCACATGATGGATTCACTAAATGGTTGGTGAGAGAATTTGATGAGAATCACTATGAATCTCTTTGTAACAAAGCATCAAACACTTTGCATGCATTGGAGAGAACCATGAAATAAACTCCATTCCATATTTCTGAAAGGGATGAAAATGTGTATGATGACTTGCTAAAGGAAAGATCCTTATTATATGAAGGGAAATATTTTATTTGTGATAACATGGATATCCCTACTTCGGAAGAGGACCGAAATCCATGGTCTCTCATTGAAGGGGAGACATACTCACATATTAATGAAGAGAATGTGCATGAAAGAATCCACATCGTTGTCATATTGGAGGAAGAACCATCACCACATGGAGATGACATGGGAGCCATTGCTTCCATGAGAGGAGTCCTTTTTTCTATGCAAGGGATTCCAAGAATTTTAACATGTGGGAACCATGGCACAATTTCGGAGTCATTTGCAGAAAATTATGGGGATTGTGAGATGGAGGAGGAAGAGAAGGATCAGCATCAGGGTGAATACACCCTTATCTATTCCATAGAGTATTTTCGCAAGGGAGAGAGACTGTATAGTGCAGTGAAGAGAGGGAAAAATCAGTCCTCTTATACATACAATCCACTTCTGAGCTTGATGTCTCACTATATGGAGGCATTCCACTTGGGAGGCCACCTGATCTAGAGTTGATGAGAGACATCTTGTCAGTTGGTTCACCACTCTTGGATTCTGGAGAGGTGAAGACATTGGAGGAGTCTAGCACAACACAAAGAGTTTGGGATAGACCCAAGGAGGAGAGAGTCACTCTCCCATTTTCATTATCACCCACTCTCACCAGTTATACTGTGCTGACAGAGTTTGATGTAGGGATGGAGGATTGCATCTTCATGATGCAGGATGACTACTCCACATATTTGATGGGGAGGAGGATACTTCCTTTGAGGAAGGACTCTTTCAGACATGGGAGTAGATGGAGGTTACTCATGCTTACATTGATCAGGATCGGAGATTCCTTTTGGATGACAGTTTCTCAAGCGAGGCTAGCTTCCCAGGATTACCATTACTATTTGAGCATGAGCAACTGCATGATGGGCATGGAAGAATTTTTGAGGATGAATTTGGCATAGGGGATGTCAAATTAGCAGGCATTAGCGTGAGGGGAGCATCACATTGCAGATCACCAGTGATGTCTATGAGGAGGATGGATCCAGGTTGGAGGACTCAGCTTTTGGTTGAGTATTCCCAGGATCTTGGTGCATGCATGATTCTTGATGACAAGGAGGGAGATGATAGATACATGGTGGATGATATGGTCATATATTGTTATGGAAAAATATTCTTGGCTATAGTTTCTAGTCTCAAGGAGAAACTATTGCATGCAGCACATGAGGATTCTCTAGCTATGCACTTGGATGCATATTTTTCTTTGCTAGAGGAGTTCATTTAGGAGGGCATTCCACATGATCTATATCAGCATATGGATAGATGCATAGCCCGGATGATTTTTGAGAGGTTGGCACAACCATTTCCCTACTCATTGGAGGTGAGGGAGAAAATTCAGATGAGCCATTTCAGCTCAAGGACCGGAGTACATGGTAAAGGAGGTATATGTTTACATTTTGGTTTACCTTTCTTTACTTTCTATGAGCAGCTTGATGAGCTAAGGATGATCACATATCCTTATGCTCCTTATTATGATGTACTTGTGGCCCATTGCAACAATGGGAGTGGCTATTTTCATGATGGTTTGTGGGGGAAGCCACATGCTTCTTGGTGTGCACCATTGGCACCAATTTGTACTTTCATATTTTCATCTTATGAGATGTTTGTGGTAGCAAACAAGTGGCTGGAAAAACACTTGTTGATTTCTATTTTGATGCAGACCAAAGGTGCACTGCGTTGGTTCCTCATGTGGAACTATGTTTCACTCTTTGGTTGCCATGTGGCAGCTTGTTTTCATTGTATTTTTCCTCCGTATGTTGTTGATGTTTGTATACTCATGGGAGGATTTGCTTGGAGAGTGGGCTTGGAGAAGAAAATGCCCATTGGGAGTATGATTCTCCCCTTTTCACATGTTGTATGTTTCAGGAGAAACAATGGGCACACCATGATTGCCATGTCACTACTTTTCTCTTCATATAGGAGGAGCTATTGGGAGAAAATGCGTTATTGGAGGAGGCACTTTATGGTTGATTCAATTTGTGGGGAGAATTGGGCCAATTATAGAGGCCATGAAATTTCAAGCCAATATCAGTAACCCCCTCACACTTATCACAAATGGAGGGAGAAACTACTTGAATGGAAAAATCTAAACTCTCCATTCAGCCCCAACATATTGCATAGATCCGGGGCTGAGGACTGCTTTGTTGAGTTACTTAGGATGTCTCATTTCATTTGGATGATTGCATGGGTGGAGGAGTCACTCATTGGGAATAATACTTCCCATGTTTTTCATCACTCCTACCTTGAGGGGGCCATTGAACCACAAGGAGATTTCCACTTGCATCTTCTATTATCTCATGATGTATACTTGGGTTTTACACACTTGGAGGGATAGATGGAGGACATTTTCATTGCAACATATCTTGAGCAGTGGCAGAGATTGTTGATGAGGAGGCCAAAAGAGAAGAGGGAGAGGAATTTTGTTCTCTCTATGCAGTTGCTTGAGGACAAGCAACATGTGGGAGGGGAGGACTGTAATGTTCCCAATTTTTAGCCTCAAGCTAAAAGGAACATTATAGTTTGCATATTTTCATTTTTTTTAATAAAATGGGGAAGGAGAAACCTTAAACACTTTTTATGGAGAAATAAAACTCCTTGTGTGAAAGGAGGAATAATAAAGCAGCTAAATTGAGCACCATATGGTGTGAACAAGATTGGATCATGCTTGATCTAGTCATTTTGACCAAGTCAACTAAAATTGTTTAGATGCATTGAACTACTTGGACAACACAGTTTTAGTGGAGGCTTCAATTGCTTGATCTAGAAGCAAGTGTGAATGGGGCCCATGGTGAGAAAGGTTCCTTTGCTTTATAAGGAGGAGATGGAAGCCCATTTGTTTTATGCATTGGCTTATTATTTTCGTTGGGTCTGCAAAGACTTTCATCCCTAGGCTGTTTAGCAGGGTTGTAGTGTTCTTCACCCAAGGGTGTTCCTGGTCGGGAATCCCTACCTCATCCTTAAGGAAGGAGAGGGTTTGAGCTTCATTTATTCATTCTGGCATTTGGCCAAACTTCTCTCTACAACTACAACGTTATTTCTGCGGTAGATTAACGTTGTGTTGCTGGGTGCAGCAACAGAGGAACTCAGAGAGTCATTCTCTGGCTTGTTTTCCAATGGCGGGCTCAAATATTCATTGGAGGATGAGTGAGCAGGACTCTTGGGCTTATTTTCAGATATTTGGCACCAGGCCAAACACTCACCATCTCTCACAGTGCAGTCTTAGGCAGAAACTGCATTATTTTCAGAGGCAGTTGCTGGGAAAGCCATTTATGCTTATCAGGAGGAGTTGTTTCTAAGTAAAGGGACCAGCCTTTTTATTAGGTTCACTATCAGAGGAGGGCATTATCATATCAGATCTACTACAGCCTCATTTATATTTTGATTCAGTTGTAGTGACAATTTATTTGTCACATTGTACATTTTCCGGCATTTCTAGCAATCTCTCCTAGATTGGCTAGAAATATTGTATTGGAGCCCATTCTTCTATTCTTGGGAATTTATTTATATATTCCAGCCATATTTCATGTATATATATCTATTTCAATAGCTACCATAATATAGACAGCACTGTCACTGCTCTCTGGCATTTTGTGCAGTTGCAGCAACTCATGTATTTCATTGCTTGATCATTGGAGATTGGTTCTCATAGTTTTAGTGGCTTGTCCCTCAAGATATTTCTGTATATTGTAGCTGATTTATTAATAACATGATGGATGTATTATATTCCATATATTTATGTGTACATATTTGCAGATTTTCATGGTTATGTTCATGTATTGTTGTAAGCTCTCTCATTGAGCATTTTCTGAGAGATATATTTTGGGGAGATCTGTATAAGCCTTCTAGGCTTATTTCTTTGAGCTTATCTTCTGGGAGAGTAATGTATGAAGGTTAAATAGAGGGATAAAAGTCCCATTTTAACTTTTTTTTGCACTTCCTTCCTTATACAGTGTCCTTGAGGACCCTATAACAGAAATTCCCAAAAAAGGAACATTACACATATAATCAAACCTTCGACCTTAGACCAAGAACCCAAAGCTCCATTTTATAGAAGATGGAGGGGTCAAACCTTGCCAGCTCTTTCAACGAGTTCAAATTTGGAAAGATCTAGATGTGTCCTCGCTTTTCCTTGATTTTTCCTTCCATAGGAATTCAATTGTGTTTGGCAACACCTAATAAAAGGTTTGTGTCATTTAGTTTCCATTTTGAACTAACTCCTTTTGAGAAAAATCTAGAAATGGTAGTCATTTTTCTGTAAAATATTTCCCTTTTCACATTCAAACACTGATAATGCTTCCCCTTGGGCAAGACAGAGCGTTACCCTAGGCATTAACGCTCCCTTTGCATGGCTCAAGTGCATTATAACTCCACCTAGCTATTTCTAGGGTGCATTACCTTGGCAAAAATGGGCCTTTTCTAAGTCATTTTCTTTCTTCCATGTTACCTTCTCCTCTGAGCTGATGAGGAGGTCATTTTTCCTATAACACTCATGGGTTTGCATCCTTCTTTGATGTAAATATGATGTTTGCACATTGAAGGATGCACCCCTTTCATGTCTTTGTAATCCCAAGCAAATGCATCTAGATTCTCTTTTAAAAGCTGGCACATTTGCTTCTCTTATTCATTTGAGAGGTTTAAGTTGATTTTCAGAGACTTGGATGGGCCAAAATCAATAGCCTTGGTGGATTTAGAGGTTGACTCAATTGAGTGCACTTCCATCCAAGGTTTTCTTTCATATTCTTTGACTAAGGTTTTGAATGGAATGGTCAATGAGTTCATCTTCATCAAGCCCCCCCTCTAAGAATAGCATCTATGGTTCACAAAGGAGTAGTGTTATATAACTCATCTTCTTCATCCTCCAACCGTATAGTGAGATCATGATCAATGGAAGGCTAGGATGGAGGATATAACACTAGCTGTTTAAAAAAAGGACCATTTTTTATAGTCATGTTTCCAGCCTGACAACTTATATAAGCATCTGTGGTGGCTAACCAAGGTCTCCCTAATATGAGAGGATAACCATTAAACTTGGTTTTTGGTTGTAGGACAAGGAAATCTATAGGATACTCCTAAGAGTCAATGGTAACCATGAAATCCTCAAAAATTCCTTATAGAGTTACTGTGGACCGATCTGCAAGCTGCAGAACTGTTGTGGTTTTCCTCAAAGTCCCTTGGAGATTAAATTTCAACATAGTTTCCTTGGCCATGATGTTGATGGTAGCCCCTAGATCAATCAGAGCATTGGGGAATATGACACCATTTATATTCACATCAACAATTGGACTATCGAGGTCTAGGTACTTTGGAAATATCACCCTTCCCAACATTATTTCAGACAATTGTCCTATCACGTTGATGGCGGGGGTGTCTCTATTTTTTCTCCCAGGTTTCTTGAAGAACTTTTCTTTGATGAGCCTATTGTAGATAGGGACATCATTAATGGCATGGAGAAGTGGTATATTTACACAAAATTTTTCCAACTCTCCCAGGAGTTGAGTCTCCTTAGGGGTGTGCTGACTAGGGTGGATCAAGCACTCAGGAAAATGAGGTTGTTGGATCTGAGTGTTAGCTTCTTTCTTTTCCTCCTCAACCTCTACTAGTGGAGATGGAGGATGGTTGTCTAGGAGTACTCTTCCCGACCTAAGGTTAACCTTTTGTATCACCATAGCATAAGCTGGATATGATGTTTCTTCATTGGGAGCTTGATGTGCTTATCTGTTGTTTGGGTTCAGATTGGGTTATGCAGGTATAGGTAGCCTATGTGGAGAGGTATGAATAAGCTGAGGTTGAGGTTGGGGTGGAGGCATTAGACCAGGTGTTTGATTTTGTTGAGGCCTCCACCCTTGGGATGGATTTTTCCACTAAGGTTTTTGTGGAACATACTGCTGGAAAGGTTGGTTTACTAGCTGAGGATGATATGAAGGGTTGTAAGGCAAAATAGGAGGTGTAGACTAGGATATAGGAGTGGGGGTGTAAAAATGTTGCATGGGTGCACTCTAATTGTTGTGATAGTAAGAGTAAGGTGCGCGTTGCATACCTTGTTGGTATGGCCAAGGGCCTTGAGGCCTTCTTTGGTTGATGAAACAGAGTTGCTCTGACATTGCTTCCCCACCTTGATATACAAATTTAAGTCCATGTAAGGAGGGACACTTTTCTATGGCATGATTCTCCTCACAGACTAAGAAAACCTCTATGACATTCAATGGACATTCATTTCTTGGGTGATTCTTGGTACATCTAGGAAAAATTATTGTAAGCGCTCTCTCTGCTTCCTCTTGCTTCCTTTTGACTTGCATTGTGTCCATTTGCAAATCAAAGGGGTGCAACATATCACTCTTGAAGTCCTCTAGCATGTTTACAATCTCATGTTTTATGAAGGTGGAAGAGGAAGGGGTATTGGATTTACGTTAGCTAGCTATACCCTTCTTCTTAAATGCCCTAGAATCATTTCGAAAGACAATTTTAATTGCTTCATAGGGTTGTTGGTAGATATCTCCTCCTGATAACATATTCAAGGTTTCTATCATCTCTTCAGTATGTTGGGGTCCTGTGATTTGGCAGATTGGAATACCAAGTGACAAGGCAACATCAAAACTAGTCTTTAGAGTTCTAGGACCTAGCCTTCCTAGTCTCAGAGAGGGATATCTCAATTGTTTGCAAAGATATGACTTTTTTTCTTGTAAAAGGTTGATTTTAGGCTAGTTATTAAGCATGCGTTTGTTTGATTGTTTGGTGGGACATGATGATCTAGGTTGCATATATAGAAAAGGGAAATATCTAAGTCATTGGGCAATGGAGTCAAGTGGAAGTTATAACAAGTTTGTAAAGGGATCAGGGTTATCAAAGGGCAAATCTAACTTGGCCAGTGGATCTATAGGGTATTTTAGGTGAAATGAAATGGACATCAAAGATTTATAATGAAAAGTAGAACTAAGGGCAATTAAGAATCCTTAATTATATACAATTCTCAACAAAGGGACTTCAAACATCATTTGAACATGAAGAGGCATTCCATAGACAGGGCTAACCATAAATTCTAGAAACCACACTTCAAAAAATAACAATTTCAAGATAAAGTTTTCAAATGAAATCTAGGAGTCGAGGAACGCTCTATTTCATCCAAAGATTTCACTTTCAATGATAAGAAAACATTCAAGATTCACAAATAGTTGTATTCATAGAAGAGGTAACTCCTAGACATCTTTGATTATAGCTATAAAGACCTTTAAAACAATTATTTAAGCAAGAACAAAGGGTATGATCAAAACTGACCTCTTTGGAAGACTGTAAACAATGGTACTTTAAAGGGAGACTTCAAAAGTAGTTTTCAAGTGGCAACAAGTAAGCAAGGAAAACCATAAATCATTCTTGAGACCAACCGTTTGAACTATTTCTGAAGTAAACAAGCATAAGGGTTCAAGAGAGCAATTAAGAATTATCTAGAATGCCTCAGTAGAAGAAAACATAAAGACAATGAAGAGTAAATAGAACTAAGGTGCTTTCAAAAGACATTTCTTAGCCTAAAATTTTTACTCTACTGCAACAAAGAAGGGTGAAAAATAATGAAACAGGAAATAACAATAACAGATTTAGAGTACTTCACCAACAACCAAGCTCAGGGATCCAATGATAGAGCTTTCTCCATCAACAAACAGGTTAAAACATCCATAGGTTTCAGAGCATCAATTTCCTTTCAACTTCAGCAGAGTTATGTATTACTTCAAAGAGTCATCAAATTCCCACCATACATTGAGTTCAAATTAAGTATTTATGCTGCAAATGAGGAGGTGGAACTAATCTAGGATTTGAGGGTTATTAATTATAGAGTAAATGTATTTCTAGCCTTGAAAACCATGCAAGGCACAAGGTGGAAATAGGTGTGCAGCTACTTCTCTGTTTAATAACTCTGTCTTAACTCTCTAAGGAAAGAAAGGTGGAAAGTTTGACTTTGCAGCCTCTTTCTATCTTTTACAATAACTGCCTAACAGCTTAAAGTATCTTTAATCTAACTGCCTGACAACTTAAAATATATTTTATGCAATAACTGTTTGATTCGTCTTTGTAGTTAGAAAGTAGGCTACAGGTGGCAGTTAGATAATTCAAGGGATAACTACTCTCTGTTGATGTGCTCGAGGTTGCCCTTTAGCCTAATTTTTCCTTGATCTTATCAATAACTGTGTTTTAGGCCTGATGATGCTTTAGGCCTGCATAATCCATTATGTTGTCTTTATTCACTGTGCTGACTGATTTAGCTTTAATTATCTGTCTTTAAATTGTGTTTTAACCATTAATCTGTAGGATTAAGTCCTTTGATCTTCAGGCTTTGAATTTTAATCCCTTATCTTTAAATCTCTGATACTCTTCACTAATCTTCACTGTTTCTTTCATTTTTCTGGTGTACATGTGGCTTTCTGCACTGGAGGGTTTGTTTATTCGGCCAATATCATGATTTATCGACCGAAACTTGGAATTTAACCTCTGAATGTCTCTTCTCCTCGTTATTTGGGCCTCAGAAGGTCATCACCTTCGGCCCTGTCTCTTTATGGAGTGTGGGAAGGCTTTTCAGCCTTTGTCCACCATTAAAACTGCAATCAAACAAAAACAATTAATTTTTAAAACCTACGCTTTTGTGGATTTGAAACTGCTTTTCAAGGGTTTGGAGATTTCGGGAGGTGTTTTTTCAGAGGAAGGGGAGAAGCATAGGGAAGGGTTCCATAGGTGGAACCAAGAGGAGGAGTGGAACAATTTAAATTTTGGCGTGAAAGAGGAGGGCGGTTTTGTGAAACCGCGGGTGGTTTTCGTGCAAGGGATGGATGGTAAGTGGTTTCGGCCTTTTTGAACGCGATAGCACACAGATGGTGATGTGTGTCCGCAACAAAACCACCTATTTCGCGTTGAAATCGCGTGTTAAACCTCGGTGGTGGATCGAGTGCGAAATTGATTATGGACCATCAGATCTCAATTGGTGAGATCGACAGTGCAGAAAGGACACGAGATTGGGAACAGGTTTGGAGGTGTGGGACCTAGTGGACAGGTGGAAAATGGAGGTTGAGCACGAAGGTGTGGGTGGAAAGTGGGGCCAGGAGCATGACTTTGGCTCTCTTTTCGGGTAGCGAGAGTGTGCATTGGGAGAAGGAGGATACGCGGGGAGTGCGGTAGGTATTGGATCAGGGCCCAAGGCCTTTGATTAATAGTCGAGATGACCTGAGGTAAAAATGAAGCAGAGCGAAGGAAAAATGAAATGAAAAGGTGGGAGGTTAGTTTATATGGGGAAGGGGCTTAGATAATGTGCGGCGAAAGTATAAGAGAAGGGAGCTAGAGACAAGGTGGAGGGGATGGTCCTGTGGGAAAAGGATAGGACCGAGTATTTTTTAGGGTGAAAAAGGGGCTAAGATTTTAGCCAATGGCCAAAGGCTTCGGTCTTATGAGGAGAAGAGGTAGAGGAATTAAGCCTGCTTTGATAAAAGGTCGGAAATAAGGCAAAAAGGAGGGTTTTTAAGCCTATTTAGGGGTTCCAATAGGTTTATAAAGAGGAATTTAAACCAAATAAAGGAGTTCTTACAAGGTTTAAAGGGTTTTCTTTTTATGAAATGAAGGGTAAAGAAGGGAAAATGGGGGGTTTTAAACCAAACAAAAGGTGTTCTTATAAGGTTTAGAGGCTTTTATGGAAAATGAAGGGTAAATTAAAAAGGAAGAAAACCTTTTTTGCAGGGGGAAAATGAATGTTAGATAAGTGAAAATGAGTGAAAAATGGGCAGATATGATAGAGGTGAAAAATGGGAAATGTATGTAATGTTCCTAATTAGCCCAAGCTAATTGGAACATTTCATTTTGTCTTAATTTTATGTATTGATGAATAAAATGTAAAGGAGGACATGAAAAACTCCTTAAATCAAAGAATAAATACATGCCCAATGTGAAAATGGATAAATCTGGGCCTTTTGTAACAAATCCACTTGTGTGTGAACATAAATTGGACCACCTTGGAGAACCAGCGCAGTTTTAGAAGAGGGATCCAATGTGAAAGGGGTTAAGTCCATTGAAGTGGTTTAGGGTTTTTTCACCCCTTCAAGTTATAATAATGAGGAGAGGTCTCATGTAAAGGTTATTTATCATATTTGGAATTTCGATTTTCTTGAGCAACTCCTTTCTTTGCGCTGTTTAGCAAGAGGAAGAGAGGGTTTCCTGTTTAGGAACTCTCCTCCCTTCCTTGAGAAGCTCTTGGAGGGCATTGTACTGCATTTTCCACTATCCGACATTGTTTTCCAAGCTCCACCTCTAGTAGTAGCGCTGATCCTGTTGAGGGTTTTGCAGCTGTTGTGAGTTGCAGTAAGTGGTGAACTAGATTTGCAAGATCTAGTTGTTTTGGAGGAGATTTCTATCAGGGAGGGTGTCTTGTGACCACCTGGAAGAAGATCTCACTCTTGTATCTTGATTTAATATCTGTAAATTTCATCTATTGTCATATTTGGTTCAAAATACAGCGCTGCCCCTTTGGGTACTGCGTTATTTCATGTGTTGCTGCAAGTATTATTTGATTTTCCCTTTGTAATAGATCTTAGATGATTGAGGCTTGCCTCTCATCTTTAAGATTCACATTGTAGCTTGTTGGTATCTATTGCTCAGATCTAATATGTATTTTAATAAAAATCATCTTAAGCTATTTCTAGAAGTTTCTGCAGTTCCATGTATAAAAAGTCAGATCTACAATTTCTAGTGCATTATTTTGTTAAAACCCCAAAGGGGACTTGTAAAAGAGGCTGAGTAATTTCCAGATCTGGTATGGATCTGATGTTACAGCCATATATCATTCATATATCTTATTTCCATTATTAAACTTCTGAATCATACTTAGAGGGACGCAGTCCATTCATTTCTACAATTTTATAAATGCCGGAGATGTCATTTTGACAGATTTCTGCACTGTTATTTCATGTGATTTGCTGTATGTCAATGGGAGAATCTTTCAAAATTCTGATCTGATGTTTTATGGCTGAAATATAAGCCTTATTTCTATTCTCCAGTGATTATTTGGAAAAACTGTGCAATTCTTCTAGCTGGGTTTCCTTGTTGCAGCAGCTCTTCTCACTAGCTGATTTTTAGCTAGTCAACTTCGTGGGAGATCTGTTTAAGTGCCTTAAACTCATTTGTTTTAGCTGAAATTCATCATAAAATTCCCACATAGAACAAGCTAGGGGAAAAAAGCCCTGATTTTTTTTATTCTTGCACCCATTTTTTCATACAACATTCTCATTGGGCCTCTTGCTGAATTTCCTGAAGTAGAAATCTCCCGCTCCTTCCTTGTTTGGTTTTTTCTCCTCTTTTGGATCCCTTCTTTAGATATGAATATATAAGAATCCCGAGGGCTGAAAAATCCATTTGGAGTGTGCTATCTCTACCCTTTTTGTGCTTCACCTATTTCTATAGACAGAGTCTGAAACGGGCCAGGTAGCCTCTGTATCTCTCCCTTCTTTGGAAGGAGACATATCTAGTAAAAGCCCCTTCAGTCTATCTATGGTTTAGAATTTCTGGTGTGTTTCCATACTACTATGAATCCATAGTGGAATATCCTAATATATTCCCTACTGAGCTTATTTTTCGCCATTTAGAACATTGCAGTGTATCAAAGAATGATCTCTAGCACAGCCTGTGAGATCAAGCTATCAGAGAAGTGCTGAAGAGAAGTAGAAAGAAGAAGCGGAAAGTAGAGAGAAAAAATTAGAAAGTATGGAGAGGATGATATTACTCTCATCAATCTTCAGATCGAAGAAGAAACTCTCCGAGGGGGTTGAACAGTTGAAGGCAGAAAGATGCAGTGAAACTCCAAGAGGGTTTCAAGGGAGAAAGGACTACAGTGAAACCTTTATGAGGTTTCAAGAGAAAGAAGAAGACATGGGGATTTATCCTTCAAGAAAAGACCAAGATCTGATGTCTCTTATTGAGTGTGAGGCATTTCCCATCATTAAAGAAAAGGCTGGGGGTGATAGCGCAGTCACAATAAGAGGCCCTTTGGCCTTTCAAGAAGAAGGAAGAAGAAGAAGTGAAGCTCCCAAGGAGTTTCAAGAAAGAGAAGAATTTTTGATCAGATCTACAAGATCTATACATGAGGAAAATTTTGAATCCTCATGTCATGGATATGTGCACTCAGCCATATCACCTAAGCTTCAAGGTTCTGTCAGTAATTTCTTCATGAAGAGGAAGAAAGAAGGTGTGAGTTTGTTTGATGCCTTGCCTAGGGAAAGATCTCCTTTGAATGAAGAGAAATATTCTCAAGAAGGAAGCATGGATATTCCTCCTTCACTAGATGACCAAGATCTAAGGTCTCTTGTTGATGATGAGGCAATTTCAGTTATTGGAGAGGAGGAGAAGACAGGAGGTCATAACACAATCACAACAAAAACACCTCAAACACCTCATGAAGATGAAGCTGGAGCACTTTCTCCAAGAGAAGAAAATCTTGCACACTTGCAAGGAGTTCCACAAGACCTCATAGATAGAGCTCTTGAGCAGCATGTACCGTCATTTTCAAATGATGAGATCTTGATGATAGAGGAAGGAAGAGAGGAGGTAGAGCATCTCAAGAAGAAGAGAAAACACCCTTCTCTGTTTCAAGGGCTGGAAGGGAAAAAAGGGAAAGAGGACCTATGCAGAAAAGATGAGGACAAATATGTCCACCCACATCCTCAATCCACTCTATGCCTTGATGTCTCCTTATTTGGGGGAATTCCACCATGGAGTTCTCATGATGAGCAGAAGAGCAAGGTGTCCCCTCAACCTTGTGAATCAATGCCATCTCTTTTCAAAGGGGAGGCCAACACCACATGGGAGACTTTGGGTAAGAAGCATGCCTATGAGAGTCACAATTTCCTTTATGATTGCATGCATTCTTTTACTTTGTATATGCAGGCCATGACTCCCAAGAGGAGTGTTATACCATACAAGCTTCATGGCCAACTTTGGGCCAAGGTTGTTCTCAAACATGGCCACTCCCATGATGGGCTAAGGGAGATTCTACACCATGATTGGTGCTGTCCCAAGGCACCAAATATAATTTTCACTTTCAGCCATGGTGGGATGAAGGGAGCAGCAAGTAAGTGGCTTGTGAACCACTTACAACATTCAGATTTGATGCATGAAAAGGACAGCCTGTGCGGGGTTTTGTTGCGTGAGTTTAAACACTCCCCAAGATCTCTGATTTTCTTGTCACATGCCTTGTACTTCAAGAGAGGGCTACATAAGAAGAAGGCATGGGTGTTTGGTTTGACAAGGAAGAGGTATGGACACCACATGATGAATCCCATGTCCATACATTTACTTTTGCCTACAATGTATGTGCATGTGTTTTTGTTTAAGATGCATTCAAAATCTTGTATGTACTTGGGCTTGGGAGAAATTGCAATCTTCTCATGGGTTGGCATAAGGAGAGTTGCTCCTATCATGATATTTATGCCCCATGCATGAGAGGAGGGATGAAAAATTGGGTGAATGTGTTCAAGGTGAATGAAATCTCCCATATCAATTTGTGCTTCAAGGGGAGGATAGAATATTGCATGGTTGCTTCATTGTGTATCTTGTTTATTTTTATAAAGGGCCATGTATTGAAGTTATGTCATGTAGGGAAGTCCCTCACATGGAAGAATTTAGAGCATGACATATGTTGTTTGAATCACATTCAGCCAACACTCATTATCCTCCACTATTCTCAAGCTTTGAAGAAGCTTGTTGCAGCAAGAAGGTGGTGGGTTGGCCACCTATTATACTATGGTTTGGAGCAGCATGGGGAGAGCTTTGAAAGAGGGTTAAATCAGCATTGTCAAAGAGGCATGAGCCATGTAGGGATGGATCAACAACATGACTCTTTGGGAGGGTTGAATCAGCCCACTCTTCCTCCTCTTGAGGGAGAAAATGGAACCATGCACCTCTCCCTTAGTTGGAGAAATATTATTGGTGAAGAACATGATCATGTTACACATATTTTTACTTCTGATGTCATGCATTCTTACACCATGTTTTTGCAGGCCAAAGTTCCAAGGAGGAATGATAGATCATGTGAGCCTCTTGGCCAATATTGGGCTCCAAAATTTATGATTTGAGACACTCCCTTGAGAGGGAAAAATGGAGATTTTGCAAAAATAACGGTGCTGCCCCAAAGCACCAAACATGCATCACAATTTTAGCCATGGTGATATGGCATGGGCAGCAAGAATGGAGGTTGGCATGTGCCTCATGAGAGGACCACTCTCCATGTATTTTCTGTTTCATATTCCACAGAGAGCATGAGGCAAACCATGTTTGTTTCATATGATTTACTATCTCCTTATGGGATGAGATGTTTGCATCTCATGAGAGCATTGGAGGAGCAAGACATGGATGGATTGGTGAGCACTTGGCTTATGAAGGAAACTTATCTTAGGTTTGTGTCACCAAGGAGGAAATTTTGTAGCACTCACCTTGCAGTTGCTTGAGGGAAAGAAACAATTTTGGAGGGGAGGACTGTAATGTTCCTAATTAGCCCAAGCTAATTGGAACATTTCATTTTGCCTTAATTTTATGTATTGATGAATAAAATTTAAAGGAGGACATGAAAAACTCCTTATATAAAAGAATAAATACATACCCAATGTGAAAAGGGATAAATCTGGGCCTTTTGTAACAAATCCACTTGTGTGTGAACAGAAATTGGACCACCTCGGAGAACCAGCGCAGTTTTAGAAGAGGGATCCAATGTGAAAGGGGTTAATTCCATTGAAGTGGTTTATGGTTTGTGCACCCCTTCAAGTTATAAAAATGAGGAGAGGGCTCATGTAAAGTTTGTTGATCATATTTGGAATTTCGAGTTGCTTGAGCAACTCTGTTCTCTGCACTGTTTAGCAAGAGAAAGAGAGGGTTTCCTGTTTAGGAACTCTTCTCCCTTCCTTGAGAAGATCTTGGAGGGAATTGTACTTCTTTTTACACTATCCAGCATTATTGGCCAAGCTCCACCTCTAGTAGCAGCGCTGATCCTGTTGAGGGTTTTGCAGCAAGTGGTGAACTAGATTTGCAAGATCTAGTTGTTTTGGAGGAGATTTCTCTCAGGGAGGGTGTCTTGTGACCACCCGGAAGAAGATCTCACTCTTGTATCTTGATTTAAGATCTGTACATTTCATCTATTATCATATTTGGTTCAAGCTACAGTGCCACCCCTTTGGGTACTGTGTTATTTCATGTGTTGCTGCAAGTATTATTTGATTTTCCCTTTGTAATAGATATCAGATGATTGAGGCTTGCCTCTCATCTTGAAGATTCACATTGTAGCTTGCTGGTATCTATTGCTCAGATCTGATATTTATTTTAATAAAAATCATCTTCAGCTATTTTTGGAAGTTTCTGCAGTTCCATGTATAAAAAGTCAGATCTACAATTTCTAGTGCATTATTTTGTTAAAACCCCAAAGGGGACTTGTAAAAGAGGCTGAGTAGTTTCCATATCTGGTATGGATCTGATGTTACAGCCATAGATCATTCATATATATGATTTCCATTATTCAACTACTGAAGCATACTTAGAGGGACACAGTCCATTCATTTCTGCAATTTTATAAATGTCAGGGATGTCATTTTGATGGATTTTTGCACTGTTATTTCATGTGATTTGTTGTATGTCAATGGGAGAATATTTCCTAATGATGATATGATTTTTTATGGCTGAAATCTGAGCCTTATGGCTGGTATCCAGTGATTACTGGGCAAAACTGCGCAATTCTGGTAGCTGGGTTTCCTTGTTGCAACAACTCTTCTCACTAGCTGATTTTTAGCTAGTCAACTTCGTGGAAGATCTGCTTAAGTGCCTTAAACTCATTTTTTTTAGCTGAAATTCATCATACAAGTCCCACACAGTCCAAGATATGGGAACCAAGCCCTGAAATGCGTTATTCTTGCACCCATTTTCTTATACAGCGTTCTCTTGCTGAATTTCCTGAAGTAGAAATCTCTCGCCCCTTCCTTGTTTGGTTTTTGCTCCTCTTTTGGATCCATTCTCTAGATCTAAATATATAAGAATCCCAAGGGCTGAAAAATCCATTTGGAGTGTGTTATCTCCACCCTTGATGTGTTGCACCTATTTCTATAGATAGAGTCTGAAACGGGCCAGGTAGCCTCTGGATCTCTCCCTTCTTTGGAAGGAGACATATCCAGTAAAAGCCCCTTCAGTCTATCTCTGGTTTAGAATTGCTGGTGTGTTTCCATACTGCTGTGAATCCATAGTGGAATATCCTAAGATATTCCCTACTAAGCTTATTTTTCCCCATTTGGAATATTGCAATGTAGCCTGAAAACAATTTCTTTTTGAGATGGCAGGATAACTTGGAGGATTTTTGAGTGAAGATTATGGTGGAAGAAAATAGGTTTTAGAATAATGAAGGCAGTGAGATTTCTAGAACTCACAATGTTTCTTCAAAATTGTTTCTAGAAATCTGGGATTGTCAACTGAGTCACCTTTGGATAGGATCAAAATTATTGATGACTAACAGTGGCTCCACTTGGGGAGGACAGCTGTCCTTTTAGGTGTCCAGAACCTCCAGTTTATCAATCTCTAGATTTTAGCAGACCAGTTCCTCATCCATTGGGCATAATCTATTTTCTTTCTTGCTGATGTCCTTGCAAGATTTTAACAACTTCAATCATCTGCAACATGTAATTTCTTCAAACAACATCCATACCTACCCAATCCTACTTGTCCTAGCTTTTTCTCCTCTTTGAGTGCATTTGAACTAGCAAACTCTTTGACATTTTATTTTGAAAACATAAATAAACTATTGAATCCTATCCTTATTTCTTCCAAGAGTCCAAATTAAACTGTTCAAATCTTTATTTCTCTACCTATCTATCTGTCAAGATTAGGTTGTTTGACAGATTTTATTCTCTATCTCTAAGACAAGAAATTAAAACACAGTCAAATCAAGATTAGACTGTCTGATTTGCTATGGTGTCTATGGCTGCAGAAAATTAAAACAAAATTGTGAAGGCTTAAGATCTGAAAATTAAGAACATCCTTCTTTCTTTCTTTGGCTCAAGTTTGATTTTTTTGGAGCCATTTCTCTTTTCTTTTCTTGGTTGAGATTTTAAGCATGTTTGAACCATTATTTCTTATATCCTAATCTATTCTACTGATAAGCCAAGATTAAATAGTTTGGAAAATATTCTTCGCTAACCTATCAACAGTAAATTGAAATCTATCTAGTCATGATTAGGTTGTATGACTAAATAGCATTGTTTTCTTTTAGTAGTGGCATTTAAGCTTGCAAACTTTCAAATTCTTCTCTTTTTGATATGGGGTTGTACCTTTCTTCTTTTAATCTTCCCTCTTTTCTCATTTTCTATTGTTTTTGTATTTTTTATTTCTTTCTTCTTTCAAAACAACTTAAAACTAACAAGATACTCAAAGGTTGAGCTTATTAACATTCCTATATAACCTAATCTAACTTGGAAAATTTATATATTTAGATGATGAACTCTCTTTTCCAATATAGACAATCAATTAAATGGTTCCATGATTGATCCTTGCCCATCTCTTTGAGCATACTAGATGAACCAAAGGGCCACTCCCATCTCACTTGTTTTTTAGCAACAGTGCTAAATTTTTTTCTTGCACTTGGCAATAAACTACTCCTAACAACTTTTACTCCCTCTTCAAATGTCTTCAAGAATTTAGCATAGGGATCTTGAAATAATGCCTAGTTATGAATATTTGGAAGATAGGTTTCAACCAAGCTTACTTTTTTCTCCACTGGATTAAGCTTAAGATTCTTTTGAGAAAGAACTTCTTCCTCATCTTCATTATCATCTGAACTGGAGGACTCATCATTTATTGCAGTGTTGTTCTCTTGCAGTCTTGGTATGTTCTAACTTAGTGGACTGAACTCTGTGAAGAGGTCACCATGTTCTTGAGCAAGGGTATTTTTAATTACCTCCACCTTTTCAAGGGAAGGCTCCTTATCTTCAACTTGCTCAAGAAGTTCCTCATTCTTTTCAATCTCAACATTACAACTGATAGATTGTTGATTCCCAATTATGTGAAAGCTATTTCTGATGGGTTGCATTGTTTTATTACTGCTTTCAAGCCGATGATAATGAAATTCATGACACCAATCCACTAATGGTTGCCCTGCATGATTGGTTTCTATTTGGAACTCATCATCATCATCAGATTTATTAGTATTTAGAGAATCATTAGTATAAACAATCTCACCAATTAAACATATTGTATTATCAGTTTTTTTTTCTTTAAATTGATCTATGAGTTCACTTTCTGATTCAAGACAATAAGGTTCAGTAGGTATATGAGCATAAGTGTTTTGTTCAAATGAAGTTTTTAGGGCTGGCTATTTATTTAATATTTGATCAATTTCTTCTTCTGTCAAAAGAGGAGGAATTTTTATTTGGCTTTGGGCAGAAGTACAACAATCCTCCTTCTCTTGTGACGGCTGATTTTGAGGCTGGATGTCTTCTTGAGCCTCACCAAGAAGGAATGGTGAATAAATACTTCTGTTTTCAGTTGGATCCTGAGGATTTTCTTCTATTTCCTGATCCTTTTCACTCTTAAACAACTCCTCTTGATCTTTGTGATAGACACTTTTAACATGGGATTCATGAGTTGTTTCTAATAGATTGTTAGGATGCCATTTTTCTTTAATAAACTAAAATGACTTATAACATAAAGGAAGAGACTCTAGTTGTGTTGTCTCTTCTCCTATTTCAGATTTTGTGATCTTAGGATGGCTAACTGTTTCCTCAAAGCACTGATCATTTTCTGTATTTTCAGCTTGCTCATAAAGTTCTCTTAATAGTAAAACACAAGGTATAGGTAGGCAATCAATACCTTCTTGACAATATTGCTCAGTGTTATCTTTGTAGTCTTGCTCATCATACATATTTTTTTTGTTGTTTATGTCTTGTAGTGGTTGATTTTGTTTTTGATCAGGAGAAAACATGGGTTGCTTTGGATAATCAACATTTGTATCAGCCTCATGCGTTTCCAGTTTCTTATCAAGTATGTACACTATTTTTCTAATTAGTTCTAATAATGTGTTTATTTTAGCTTCTTTGTCTATACCTGATTCCATGTTTGTTAATTATAAAGAGGTCACTGCATCTTTTCAACCAGTTCAGAGTCTTCTACCAGTGGAGTCATTAGGTATTTTGGAGGTTGTGGAGTCACTAGGTGGAAGATTTTGAACTTTCCTGTCCACCATCAGCATGATTTGGATTTCTCAATGCATTCTAGGGGAGTTGATAAGCACTAGTGAAATAATAGGCTTGCTGGAGGCTAGTGGAGTCTCCAGGTGGAAATTTTTAGCTCTTTTGGAGGTAAACTATTCTATGGTCTGCCACCAATGTTTATTATGGAGGCCAATATGAAATGTTTTTGGATTTTCTAAGTTTTTATGGTTATTGAATGACTTAGTGAGTCTACAAGAGCTTGCTAGGCTATTATGTACTCAAAAGTACCACCGTGATCGCCAGAATGTTGGGGTCCTGTGATTTCGTAGATTGGCATACCAAGTGACAAGGCAACATCAAAACCAGTCTTTAGAGTTCTAGGACCTGGCCTTCCTAGTCTCAGAGAGGGATCTCTCAATTTTTTGCAAAGATATGACTTGTTTTCTTGTGAAAGTTTGATTTTAGGCTAGTTATTAAGCATGATTTTGTTTGATTGTTTGGTGGGACATGATGATCTAGGCAACATAGATAGAAAAGGGAAATCTCTAAGTCATTGGGAAATGGAGTCAAGTGGATGTTGTAACAAGTTTGTAAAGGGATCAGGGGTATTAAAGGGAAAAACTAACTTGGCCAGTGGATCTATAGGGTCTTTCAGGTGAAATGAAATGGACATAAAAAATTTAGAATGAAAAGTAGAACTAAGGGAAATTAAGAATCCTTAATTATATGTAATTCTAAACAAAGGGACTAAAACATCATTTGAACATGAATAGGCATTCCATAGATAGGGCTAACCATAAATTCTAGAAACCACACTTCAGCAAATAACAATTTCAAGACAAAATTTTCAAATGAAATCTAGGAGTCGAGTAACGCTCTATTTCATCCAAATATTTCACTTTCAAGGATAAGAAAACATTCAAGATTCACAAAAAACTGTATTCATAGAAGAGGGAACTCCTAGACATCTTTTATTACAACTATAAAGACCTTTAAAACAATTATTAAAGAAAGAACAAAGGGTATGATCAAAACAGACCTCTTTGGCATACTATAAACAATGGTACTTTAAAGGGAGACTTCAGAAGTAGTTTTCAAGTGGCAACAAGTAAGCAGGGAAAACCATAAATCATTCTTGAGACCAACTGTTTGAACTATTTCTGAAATAAACAAGCATAAGTGTTCAAGAGAGCAATTAAGAATTATCTAGAATGCCTCAGCAGAAGAAAACATAAAGACAGTGAAGAGTAAACAGAACTAAGGTGCTTTCAAAAGACATTTCTTAGCCTAAAATTTTTACTCTACTGCAACAGAGAATGGTGAAACATAATGAAACAGGAAATAACAATAATAGATTTAGAGTACTTCACCAATAGCCAAGCTCAGGGATCCAATGACAGAGCTTTCTCCATCAACAAACAGGTTAAAACATCCATAGGTTCCAGAACATCGATTTCCTTTCAACTTCAACAGAGCTATGTATTACTTTAAAGAGTCATCAAATGCCCACCATACATTGAGTTCGAATGCAGTATTTATGTTGCAAATGAGGAGGTGGAACTGATCTAGGGTTTGACAGTTATTAATTATAGAGTAAATGTATTTCTAGCCTTGAAAGCCATGCAAGGCATAGGGTAGAAATAGGTGTGCAACTACTTCTCTATTTAATAACTTTGTCTTAACTCTCTAAGGAAAGATAGGTGGAAAGTTTGACTTTGCAGCCTATTTATATCTTTTACAATAACTGCCTAACAACTTAAAATATCTTTAATCTAACTGCCTGACAGCTTAAAATATCTTTTATGCAATAACTGTTTGATTAGTCTTTGTAGGTAGAAAGTAGGCTACAAGGGGTCGTTAGATATTTCAAGGGAATAACTTCTCTCTGTTGATGTGCTCGAGGCTTCCCTTTAGCCTAATTTTTCCTTGATCTTATCAATAACTATGTTTTAGGCCTAATGATGCTTTATGCCTGCATAATCCATTATGTTGTCTTTATTCACTACGTTGACTGATTTAGCTTTGATTATCTATCTTTAAACTGTGTTTTAACCATTAATCTATAGGATTAAGTCCTTTTATCTTCAAGCTTTGACTTTTAATCCTTTATCTTTAAATCTCTGATACTCTTCACTAATCTTCACTATTTCTTTCGTTTTGCTGGTGTACAGGTGGATTTCTGCACTGAAGGGTTTTTTTATTTGGCCGATATGATGATTTATCGACTAAAACCTAGAATTTAACCCCTGAATGTCTCTTCTCTTCATTACTTGGGCCTTATAAGGTCGTCACCTTCAGCGATGTTTCTTTATGGACTGTGGGAAGGATTTTCGGCCTTTTTCCACCATTAAACCTGCAATCAAACAAAAATAATTAATTTTTAAAACCTACGCTTTTGTGGATTTGAAACTGCTTTTCAAGGGTTTGGAGCTTTTGGGAGGTGTTTTTGCAGAGGAAGGGGAGAAGCGTAAGGAAGGGTTCCATAGGCGGAACTGGGAGGAGGAGTGGAACAATTTAAATTTTGGTGCGAAAAAGGAAGGTAGTTTTGTGAAACCGTGGGTGGTTTTCATGCAAGGGATGGCTGGTAAGTGGTTTCGGCCATTTTGAACGCGATAGCACCCAGATGGTGACGCATGTCTGCAACAAAACCACCTATTTTGCGTTGAAATCGCATGTTAACCCTCGGTGGTGGATCAAGTGCGAATTTGATTATGGACCATCAGATCTCAATCGGTGAGATCGATGGTGCAGAAGGGACATGATATTGGGCGTAGGTTTGGAGGTGTGGGACTTGGTGGACAGGTGGCAAATGGAGATTGAGCGCAAAGGCATGGGTGGAAAGTGGGGCCAGGAGCGTGACGTCGGCTATCTTTTTAGGTAGCAGAAGTGCACGTTGGGAGAAAGAGGAGAAGCGAGGAGCGCGGTAGCCGTTGGATTAGGGCCCAAGGCCTTTGATCAACGGTTGAGACGGCCTGAGGAAAAAATGAAGCGGAGCAAAGGAAAAATGAAATGAAAAGGTGAGAGGTTAGTTTATATGGGGGAAGGGGCTTATATAATGAGCGGCGAAAGTATAAGAGAAGGGAGGTGGAGACAAGGTGGAGGGGACAGTCTCGTGGGAAAAGGATAGGACCGAGTGTTTTTTAGGGTGAAAAGGGGCTAAGATTTTAGCCAATGGCCAAAGGCTTCAGTCTTATGAGGAGAAGAGGTGGAGGGTTTAAGCCCGCAGGGGCTTAAAGCCTGCTTTGATAAAAGGTCGGAAATAAGGCAAAAAGGAGGGTTTTTAAGCCTATTTAGGGGTTCCGATAGGTTTATCAAGAGGAATTTAAACCAAATAAAGGAGTTATTATAAGGTTTAAAGGGTTTTATTTTTATGAAATGAAGGGTAAAGAAGGGAAAATGGGGGGTTTTAAACCAAACAAAAGGTGTTCTTATAAGGTTTAGAGGCTTTTATGGAAAATGAAGGGTAAATGAAAAAGGAAGAAAACATTTTTTGCAGGGGAAAAATGACTATTTAGATAAGTGAAAATGAGTGAAAAATGGGTAGATATGATGGAGGTGAAAAATGGGAAATGTAGCCTAAAAAAAATTCCTTTTTGAGATGACATGATAACTTGGAGGCTTTTTGAGTGAAGATTATGGTGGAACAAAATAGGTTTTAGAATAATGAAGGCAGTGAGATTTCTAGAACTCGCAATGTTTATTCAAATACTATTTCTAGAAATCTGGGATTTTCAACTTAGTCATCTTTGGATAGGATCAAAATTATTGATGACTAACACACTGATCCCTTGAAAAAGTACAAGTTTAAGTGAGTCAGGATCAAGAGTATAGTTGGCTCTCTTGTAGTTCAGTTCAAACCTCTCTTCATAGTCCTCTAAGGATTCATCCAACCCTAGAGTCATCCTAAAGATATCATCCTTAGTTTCCTTGGACCTATAGTAGTCTTTGTATTTGGTGCTGAAGGTCTCTTCCATATATGCCCAGGTATTGGTGGTATCCCCACGCAGACCCATGAACTAAAGCAAGGCTACATCCTTAAGGGTGGATAGGAATAGCTTCAACTTCTGATCATCAAAGGTGTAGTCATAAGTCCTACAGACAACAACAAATTCAAACTTGAATGTGTCAAGGTCCTCAGAGGTAAGTCCATGGATGTGTGGAAGACCTGAGGGGCTAATGTTCTTCATCTTAGTTTCCCCATCTACCTCTCTTATGGGAAAGGCTCTCTGGATCCCGGCCATGGTTAAGATAGGTGAAGTAGGTCCCTCAGTGTAAACAAGGTCTTCTTCTTCTTCCCCAATAGGATCTTCAAAATATTTAGAAGGCTCTCCTAGAGGGGGTTCATTCTCACTGCCACTGAAGAAGAGTGAAGAGTGGTGAGGAGGTGATGTGGGGGTTTTAGGTCAGGTTTATGTTTGAGTATTCCTAGTCCTACGAGGCATGAAAATAAAATATTTTTGTGTTTTTTTCAATATTTCTGAAATTACATGAAAATAAAGGAAAGCAGAAAAGAATGCTAAAAACAAAATCAAAGCATCTACCAGACACCTCCCCGTCAACGATGCAAAAAATGGTGGACCCTAGTATTGCACCAAGAGTGCTGCAACTCCCAATGGCTACCCTAATTTACTTTATCAACCCAAGGTTCATACAAACTTGGAGGTGATAGTGCTATATACACAGCAGATGCACTCTGTTCAAGTCATCCTCTACTTCTTTATGAAAGGGTGCTATTTATTAAATTATGATAAGCACTGGAAAGTAAATTGCTGGAAGGGAATGAAAGAAAGGAAACTAAACTAAATTGCTGAAAAGAAATGAAAAGAATGAAACTATTTTAATTTGCAGAAAGGAAATGACAGAAGGAAAATAAATTAAATTACTGAAAATAAATTGTAGAAAGGAAATTAATTTCAATTGCACTTAACTTTGGCCAATTAGCTAAACACACCCTACTTATCTTTATTCTTTATCTACCATGCTTCTATCCATGCAGCTAAACTATCCATGACTTAATTCTAATGAAAAAGAGTGTTGATTTCCATCTTGGAGGAAAGAAAAGGGCTAAAGAGGCTAATGGAAGGCTTAACACATGAAATGAGGTTTAGAAGTGGAAAGTGGGAGTTTAAACCAGATTAAAGCTTTGTTGAAGCGCAAAGGGGCCTTGGAGTGGAATAATTTGAAAAGTGCGATGGTGGAGTGTGATGGGGGATGGAAGTGCAATATGCAATATGCGATATGTGAAATCACAATTTCAATATCACAAAGTTAAAGTGGTAAAGGTTAACGAGAACACAACAAAAACTGCGAAATGAAATTTGTGATGCAGCGGATGACGTGGCGGTGGGACCGATATCGCAATCGCACTATCGCCAATTTGGAGCGGTAAGTGTTAAATGGAGAGGGGGAATGTTTTGAATTGTGATTTCGCAATATCTCAATCGGTGGAAACAAGCGATAAGTGTTAAAAGGAAAAGGTAAACGATGTGATTTGCGATTTGCAATTGATGAAAACAAGCGGTAAGTGTTAAGTAAAAGGGAAAAAGGTTTTGGCATGCGATTGTGATGCAGCGGAGTTGTGGTAAGTTGTAAAGGAAGAAATAAACACTGCAATTTGCGGTTAGCGATGTACGTTAGCGGGGATTTCAAGGAGGAAAGGCGGAATTCAAGTTTTTGATGGTTTTTGAAGGGTTTTTACGTGTTTTGCATTAAAAAGGGTAAGGTAACCGTGAATAAAAAAAAGGTAATAAGGTGGGATGAAGGGATTAAGTGTGTTTAGGGAAAAAGGTAGGGTGCAGCAGTGAAAAGAAGTGGAAAATAGGAGGGAATGGAGCTGTACTAGCAGTGCTCATAAGTGGAACACACCTGCGGATTCATGCATGAAAAGAAGACAAAGATGCGCGATAAAAAATAGTGAAAGAGAGCCTCGGACTTGGTAATGCAATTTCTTCCCTAATCTCAAATAGAAAGCAATTTTTTTCCTTTGGGATGGTCTACCCTACTCGAACTCTATTGATAGAGATGATAGGGGGAGGCTTGACCACAACTTTTGGAGGTTTCCTCTATTCTACTACTCACAAGAAAATGAACTATTGTATCACACTAGAAGCAAAACTAAATAACAATGAAACTATTAAAAGCGGAACTAATTGAATGACAGAAAGAAAGCTAGCTTAATGGTAGAAATGAAAAGCTAGTAACAACAGAGAAGATAAGGCACATTGACTGGGCCCTAACCCATGAGGCTAGCTCTCTGAAACTTAAATTAGTAGAATGAAACCAGTCTGCTCATTTCATAAAATAATAACCTCATACATCTCTGAAAGTTTGATCACTCAGTAAAAGAAAAAGCTCAATAGCTTGCAACAAAGTTCCAACTAAAATTGATTCACTGACTAAATACTCATACCTCTAGCTCTGATCTATTTATTCTATAGGGTAGCTACCCATAGCTCCCTAGAAAATGGTGATTGAGTCCTCTTGACTCCTAGTAAACAAAGATTGAGTGCTCTCCTCTTTGAGTTTCTTGGTTGCCTTTGGAATTCGAATTGTTGGAGATAATCCTTGGGATCCTTTGGCTACATTTGGAGTTTGAATTGCTGGAGAGAATATAGGGAGGAAAATCCTCCTATAATTTCTCCTTGTTGTCCCCTCCAAGTATTTATGATAAAATCTTTATAAAAATGCTTAATAAATCATGATTTTCTGCACTCAACCTCATATTAGGTACTTAGAGTATGTTAGCCTTAATCACCACCTATACTAGAATAATACAACCAAATAATAATAAAAATGCAAGAAAAAGAGATCTAAGAAGGAAAAAATGGTGACCATTAACCCCTCTAAATATGTCTAATGATGGAGCTCATCACAGAGCATGAGAGATGTCTTCTGCTTATCAACTTGAAAACCAACATATAATAGAGATGAAATGGATCATGAAGAAAAATAATTCATACATATGTAACATAAGAAGGAACTATGCTAAATTTCCATACCATAGGTATCCCAAATAATTAGTTGCAACTCTTTCATTAATTTCTTGCCAAATACTGATTACACTAGAGTCTCTGATCAATGCAACAACATCCAACCTCTGAAATGAGGCAAAAAATACAATATATAGACCTCAAAACAACTTCTCTCAACATATGGGGTTGAATCCATGAGTATAGGAGTAATTCCACCAAAAATTGAACTGAAACCTAGAGTGTAGGGAGGTAAAACTAACTCATCCCTCACTTTTTGGAAACTGATTCATTACATCTCATCAAAAGTTTTCACCTAATGTATTTACCCTTAGGTAAGTGTAAAAAAATAAAAATTACATTTAAATCATGAATTACATTGGTAAAAACACCATTTTCCAAGGTGAAAACGAAAAAACTGAGAGAATTTGGAAATATAAGCAAACTCAAATTTTTTTTCAAAAGCGCATCGCTAAGATGAAAAGCGTAGCGCCAAATTCAGCTCCACTTTTTAAGGGGTTCCCAGTGTTCAAATTGAGCTCAAGATAGATAATTGGAAATAATGTCCTATCTAGTTTCTAGATCTATGCTCAATTTCAAAAATGGTCTTGATTTGACCCTCCAAAACTTCATTTCTCCCAATACTAGTCAAAAGCGCAGCGCCAACCTCCAAAACATGACATAAATGTGATTTTTTGGGTGTTTTTTGACTGCTTTGTTGACCCAAAAAAGTTTTTTAAAGTTGTTTTCCTGACTATATTTTTCCTTCTGAATCCAATGGTGCTTTCATTTTAGCCATTGGAGGTCCCTAGAAAAAGTGCAGCTCCTAGGGCACTGCACTTTTGACAATGTGACTGTGCAAATCTCCAAAAAATGCAAAAATTTCCAAAAATTCCCAAAATTGATCAAATTTATTCAAAATTTCTTCTGTGGGAGGATTATGAGGTATGTTAGGCAATGATTGATGCCTTAGCAAGGATATCAAGCTTGTCCCCTTCATTTTTCTTGGTTAGGGCTTCAAGTCTTGATTTAACCTTTTGGAGCTTTGACCTTGCAATCTGATTTCTCTTGTAGTAGTGTTTGGACATCTTCCTTTGTAAATCATTGTCCATATTTTCCTTCTCCAGGAACTTCTAAATATGCTCATCTTCCCTATCAATCCAATGCTTCCAGTTTACATTTACCATGATAAAAAACTGCTCATTTAAAGTGAGCTCATTGGCCAGTTCAACCTCCTTTTTCCTCTTTAGTTCTAGAGCTCTTTTAAGCCCTCTAGTCCTAGGTCTCCTTTTTGGCACTTGTTATTCTTCTTCATTTTTTTCACCATACCTCTCATAAGCCTCATCAATAAAAGCCTTTTCCTTTTTTTCTTCTCTTTTCTCCTTGAGAAGTTGCATCTCCATGATTGCCTGCTTCATTTTGAGTTGTTGATTTTCCTGCTCATAGGATGAAATCACAAACTTAGATCTCTTTAAGTTGGTCTGAAGCTCCCTGATTTGGACATCCTTCTCCTTGAAAATCACATTGGAAAGCTCATGATCATGCTGCTCATCCAAGTCAACAAGGTCAAAATATGCTTCTGTCTCATGGAGGTCTTCCTTCTCATGAATGGATTCCTCATGTACATTTTCCTCTGCCATATTTTATTTCACCTTTTGTACCTGCTTTGCTCGTGAAGAAGGCAGGGCCCCTCCC
Source organism: Pinus albicaulis (assembly GCA_034641835.2). NCBI lineage: Eukaryota > Viridiplantae > Streptophyta > Pinopsida > Pinales > Pinaceae > Pinus > Pinus albicaulis. The sequence continues at coordinate 287,842,922 of CM076577.1, read as the reverse complement.
ACAATTTGTGGGGAAAACACCTGCCTATGGCCTCTGTGATATGTCTTTGCCAATATTCCCAATTCAACCCTCTTAGGCTTGCTGACCATAGCTCTGCTTGGTGACCCAATCTGACCATGAAATGGCTATGATGGTGGCAATGGTGATGAAATAGGTGAATTGGACTAAGGTGGACGCATAAATGTAGCAATATGAGATGAAGAAGGCACATATTTAGCATGTGGAGCTTGTGGAGCAGTGAAGATGTCATTGGCAATGAAGGTGTCCCATGAGATGCTCAACTGGTCAAAGTGATGGAGTACAATGATTTTGATCAATGAGTGGTAGAAGAGGTTGTTCATTTTTTGGTCATAGTCTCTCTTTTGTATAATTAATGTATTTTTTATATGCTCTTTAATAGATAGTATGGGATATTGAGCAATGTTACTCTTGTGAAGTGCATAAACAGTCTAAAATGGTATGTGTAGAGCCGAGAGAACCTTCCTTCACAAGAGAAGTACTTCATGATGATTTTCATCATGGGGGCATACCTATCAAGAAGGTAGTGAAAAGGGAAGACCCTCTTCCTCTCATTTATGTACCTTGGTTTGATGAATGGTTCATAATATTGATCCTCCAAATATTTGGATTTAAACCATTTCTCACCCATGTTTGGAATCCTTGTGGCAGCAGCAATGATAGTTCCAGATACAATGAAGGTCACACCTGTAAGGGTCACCTGATTGTCTCTAAGGTTTGAAATGAAAAATCTACTCAACATAGAAGGATGTTGGATCCTCTAAATCATGTTTTAAAAATCAAGGCAACCTACATCCTCAAAACAAGTGACAGACATAGGAGAGGCCATCAGTTCATTTGTATTGGTAGACTCCAACCTCAGGATTCTTCCTCCTTTGTGAGGCCTTCTCTATTATATACCCTCCTCTTCTTGTTTATCCTCCTCTTCTATATAGCCTATGTCTTTCTCCATAGTGTTTGGTGGCCAAGAAACCCTAGGGATGAGGTGGATGGGAATGGGGAGTGGAGATAGGTCTAGGGAATAGAGATAATTCTAGGAAAATTTATGGAAATGGGGAAGGGATTATGGAGATTTTGGAGGTTATAGGAGGTTGAAATTTCAAGGGAGTTGGAAATGAAAATTAAATTACAGGTTTGAGGAAGTGGCTGCCTAGGAAATTTAGAAGCCAAGGACTTAGGGTTTTATGGGAAAGGGGTTTAGGGACTAGGAAATGGTAGTGTAGGGGTAGGGATAGGTTTAATAATGATGTAGGAAGGTATTTTCAGGGTTAAAGGGCATCAAATTGGGAGTGAGGAATATAATTAGGGTTTCTTCACTAGACCAAATGTCAGTTTTACTTAGGAACAAGAATACTATGAAATAAATGCTTAGGAATGCAAGGAGGCAATAAAATTGATGTACCTACTTGCTAGAGGGTGTTAGAAGCAATTTATAAAGGTTTGGAAGAGTGTGATTGAGTTTTGGTGCTTGAAGATCTCACTGGGAAAAAGTGTAGCGCCTTGCCCAGAAGCGCAACGCCCTTTGAGGAAAATCGCAACGCTTCCTGCTATATGCGTAGCGCCCGTTGAGAAAGTGCAGTGCCACCCTCTAGAAATCACAACGCCACAACAATTTTTCCTCTGACCCTACAATTTGAAATTCTGAATGAGGGGAGTGTGTGCTTGATGGATGCAAGAGAAAATAAGCTTCTTGCTTGTCTTGTGGTGGTCTTTATAATTGATCATTTGAATGAATTAGGCCTTGGGACCCACTTTATTTTCTTTTCATTCACTTTGCACTTTGAAACTATACCTTTGCATTTGACTTTTTTCTTTGGCATATGATCATTTGATGATCTTAGAGAACACTGGGATTTGATATTTTGATGCTTTGGCACATTGGAACTCTGAGTTAGAATCTTGGGAATCATGAACTTATTACATTTTGAATGACATAAAATTACATAGTGAAAATTAAAAATTACACCTTAAAACCAAAATTACATGCTAAAACAAGAATTTCTCTTTACAAATCATCTTCATATGGTGAAGAGATGTTATTCGATCACTCCCTTAGTTTTTTTACATTATGCAATGGAAATGGTGTTTTATTTAGACCTTGAAAAACCCTTAAAAAAAGCCTAATGATAACCTTGGTTGGCCCTAAAAGACCTAATGAAACCTTGAAAGACTGGACTTCATGATGACATGACTGATGATTAACTTTATGGATGATGTACAGTCATCAAGGTATAAAAATATGCCAGCAAGTAATCAAATTTAAGGAAGAGTGATGTTTTTGGGGCTAGGGCTACCATCAGTCACTAAATTTTTGAATGCAAACCTAATGGAATGATAAAAATTTCTGAATGAGACCATAATATGATATGAAAAGAGGATTTTTGATCATTAATGGTAGGATGCAAATAATGAAACTAACATTGGCCTTATTGGGGATGATAGCTCTGAAAGAGGTGTTAAGAACACCATAGACCAGAAAGCCTCATCCATTGGGACAATACGGTAAAAAACTAAAACTAATAAACATGATTGAAAAATGATAACTCAAATGAAATAGACTGACTCAAGACAAACTCAAAATTGATTGAAAATTGACTCAATACTGACTTACTTGACTGAAAACTGGACTTTGAAAATAGAAGAAAATCAGTGAAACTCCATGACCTTCACTTCGGGCTTTGAACTCCAGTGATTCTATACTTCACACTTTCATAAAATGTAATCTGATATTTACAATGAAATGGGAAATGTTTGAGAAATGTGCTTCAGAAAAGATAGTGCTTAAGGAGTCTACCATTGACTGATCATCCTAAACACTCTTGTCCATTCATCTCTTCAATAAAATAAGCATTCTATCCATGGGAATCTGAAATATGATATGACCCTTTCAATAGATTCTCAAATTTTCCATGCTTACCCTTATCCTCATTTCTGGCATCCCAACGGAGTACTACATCTCCAACCTTGAAGTTTTCTTCCTTTGTTTTCCGGTCATATATTTTCTTAATCTTGTCATGGAGCTTTGAGGTGTTTTGAAATACCTTGTCTCTCATCCGTTGAAGGTGGATCATTTGACTAATTCGACGTTGTATGTCATTTTCCTCAATCCCTTCTTCTTGCAAAAATTTCATAACCAGGATTGCTAATGATGAAGGAAACAAGATATTGACAACATACACAACTTGAAAAGGAGACATTCCAATAGACTTCTTACTACTCACCCGGTCTGCCCACAATGCATTTATCAGCTTCTTATGCCAATTTTTTTTTTTTTCCTCTAACATTTTCTTAATGATACCGATCAAGGATTTATTAAAGGACTTAGCCAATCCATTAGCTTGTGGGTAGTGGGTTGTAGAGTGTCCCAAATTAATGTTATATCTGTCACAAAACTCAATCATCTTCCTAAAATTGAATGTTGCCACGGTATCTATGATAATATTAGTAGGACAACCAAAACATGGAAAAATATTAGTTTCTAAAAACTTAATGATGACATAATCTGTTACTTTGCTGGTCGAGATCTCTTTGATCCACTTTGTAAAGTAATCTGTGGCTATCAATATCCACTTGTGTTGTGCGGATGATGTTGGGTGAATCTCGCCTATGAAATCTAGGTAGCCACTATAGAAATGGTGCATGTACTGAAATAGGTTGTATATGTAATGGAAGAATCTTTATTTTACCCTGAAAAAATTGACATTCATGGAAAATCATTATTGTTTTGTACACATATTCAGAAAGTGTCGGCCAATAATATCTTTCTCTCAATATTTTATTGTTCATGGTCTTCTAATATCAGTGGCCCAAAAAATCTCCTTTGTGGAAGTCATTCATAACTTATTTAGATTATTCTTCGACCAAACAGTTCAAAAAATCTCCTCTAGGATCCTTCTAGTAAAGTGCATTGTCCAATATGCAATACTTGGAAGCTTTAAGATTCAAATAACTTCCTTGAATTTTGGTCATGCCTAGAGGATGGTTCAGGTGTTGCAAACCATAGATAATATCAGAATGTCGTGGAGATGACAAAAAGATTTCAGATACCTGAATGAGGTTCAATTCTTCTTCAATATCGGACAAGGCTAAAATTAATTTGATGTATAGAGCATGGAGGTTTGACTAAACCATGAGCTTGTCTAAGCCCTAACCTTTGATCAGCTTGGTGGGCTTGATCTCAAGGTCATATTATAATAATGTTGTTATCCATTTCCGTCTCCTACCTTCTGGGTCTATCTGCATGAGAACTTCTTTTATGGCTGCATTAGGCACATAGGCAAGAGTATGTGAATATGATATGTAAAATCTAAAATATTTCAGTGCTTTAACCAAATCCAAAGCCTATTTCTCTATGATGTTGTATCAAAGGGCTGCATCCTTGATGTTGCAACTGAAAAATGCAATTGGTAGCTCAATTTTATCCCTTTTCTGCATCAAGACTGTTTCCATGGTATGCTCAGAAGAAAATGAGAATATTATGAAATCAATAGAATAATCAAGACTTATTAAAATAGGGGCAGTGGTCAAGGAAAAATTTACTGAGTTGAAGTAATTTCGGGCATCTTCAGACCACTTCACATCATTATATTTCTTCAACATATTGGTAAACTCTCTAAGATGCTCAGCCAAATTAGGAATGAATCTTCGTAAGAAATTCATCTTACCATTGAATGCTTGTATTTCCTTTTTTCTATGAGGGAAATCAATCTGCTAAATTTCTTGAACACGAGAAGGGTCAATCAGGATCCCATCCTTGGAGATTATGTGACCAAAAAGTTTTCCCTTCTCCGTGGAAAAAATACTTTTCTTTGGGTTGAGAGAGATTCCGAAATTCCTACATCTCTCGAAAAAAATTCTTAAATGATGAAAATGTTCATCATCAGAATGTGAAAATACTATCAATTCATCTAAATAAACAACCAAGAAAACATCTTTTTGATTGGCAAATGCTATGTCCATGGCCTACTGAAACATGGCCCCTGAATTTTTGAGACTGAATGAAATCTTTGCATATTTGACTGTGCCCCAAGGTGTAGTAAATGTTGTATTGTCCTGATCATCCTCATAAACCAAAATCTGGTTGTATCCCGAATAGCCATCCAACAGTGACATCTAGGAAGACCTGAAAACTCTTTGAAGGATATGATCCATTTTAGGAAGCAGATAATTGTCCTTCAGAGATACTTTGTTTAGGTTCCATAAATCTATGCAGAGTCAGATTTCTCAAGTCTTCTTTCTTATCGGGACCAAATTCGAAATCCAATAAGAAAATATGATAGGAACAATAATGCTAGATTTGAAAATTTTGGTTACTTATTTTTCAATTGATGGCAGCAATCTGGGATTGATCCTTCTCAACTTTTCTGAAAGGGATTTTGATCGGGCTTAATTGGAATAGTGTGCTGAATGATGTTCTTGTCATACACCTTTAAATCTGCCTATTCCCATGCGAAAACATCAGAAAATTTAGAAAGTAAATTAACATATTCAGCCTTCACCTCGGGGGATAAAGACTTGGAAAGTTTAACCATATTTGGTTTTTCCATTGTCCCAATGTTTACGTCCTCCACACCGTTTTCCATAGGAACTAGTGTAGGGTTTCTTGCTATGTCATCTTGGTCAAACATTTCTTCCAAAGGTATGAGACCTTTTGGAATACTGTTGTCTTTCAGCTGTAGTACATCCACCTGAGTTGCTTCTATGTCCTGGTCATCTTTGTTGCAAATTTCATCTATGGAACAATTCTCAAATTCAACCTCACCTTGGAGAAAGTTATTTACCTTCTTATCATCCCAAAATACTTTCCAATATCGCAAGTTATCGGGAACAATGGGCCAGTGTTTCACATGAATCTCAAATTTCTTGTTTGAAAAGATGGGGACCTTGAAATTGCTTGTAGCTGTAGCCAATGAATCTGCCATGAGATTCTAACTCCTTGGCACAACTGAAAGTGTGTACTCCAGGAACATTTTCAAAATATCTAGTACAACATTCTTGTATGCTCTCATTCAAGGATTTTTAGCTTGATATTCACCTTTAACTTGCTTTATCACAAGTTCTAAATCACCACATACTGAAATTATTTTTTCACCCAGTTTCTTCAAGATATTTAGGCCAATAATCAGTGCTTCATACTCTGCGTCATTGTTAGTGTAGTCAAAAGCTAACTTGTATGAGCATAATTTAACATTTATAGGAACCTTACAAGGTGGATGAAAAGGACTGTGGACCCAAATTCCAATGCCTGCCTTGTCCTTCCCCAAGGCACCATCAATGTCCATGGACCATAGACCATTTTCATCCTCCAAGTGTTGAAACTATGATTTCTGTTTTGGCTCAAGTTTCTAAATTTTTCTTCATGATGTTCTAGACTTTTTTTTGCTTTATCTAATGGCTATTATGAGTTTTTCTCTACCTCATTTGATGGTTGTTCTGATGAAATCAACAGATTCTCTTTTTCCTTTTCTATAACTTTTTTTATGCAATTATGAATCTCTGGAACATCCTCTACTTCTACAAGTTGGCTATATACATCATTTAAGCCGCTATCATTAAACAAAATAAATGACTCTAAATCTGTATGTATATCATTTATCAGATGATTATTAGGCTTTTCTTTGCTTGTGGTCATATATTTCATCTTTGTTTCACAGTAAAACTTTCTCAATTATCCAAAAATAGGGATGGTTGCATAAGAAAAGTCTAATTGCAATGTTCCTTTCAATTCCCCCCCCAAGATCTTGAAAACAACATACCAAACTGTGGCGGTACATCAGCTACCGCCACATCCATTAAAACATTCTTTGTTGGAATCTGCTCTAGGGAGACCACCAAATCTGTTATACCATTTTTTGGTCATCTAACCTATTATCATTAGATGGACACAAGTACACCATGTAAGACCAATTTTACCCTAAGTGAAATTGCTTTCGCTATGTAAAATAACTTAATAAAACACATTTATTAGGTTGTTTATGGTCCAAATAGGAAACCCCAAAAGGAAATATTAAACAAATCTTTATTTGTTTGATTTTCCTCATGGAATAATCAATTAAACAATAATTTAATTATTCTTCCAAGTTATATTTAACCCAAAACAGGGAAATTAATTAGATAAATCCTTATTTATCTTATTATTTTCTAGGAATAATTATTTAAATCTTATTTAAATAATATTCCTTGTTAAATATGACTAAATCATTTATAAATAATTAAATAAGTCATTATTTATTTAATTATCATTCAACCACTTAAAATAATAAATAAATCATTTATTTATTTATTATTTACAAATAAAAGGATTTGACCCAAGTCAAATACCTTTTCCCTCCAACAAATATAATAAAATATTCCATAAAAGGTGGATCTAGATTTGGTTAATATTATTTTAATCATACACCAAGATCTAGAATGACCCAATATTTTGTTATAAATAGAAAGGTTTTCTCATTCATTTGTCACCTTTTTTTGCTCATTAGATCACTCTGGATCTATGCTCTTGGTCTGACTTTGAGCCATTATCATTGTCACATTCTCTATTATTTGCTTTGTGAGCTCCATTTGAGTTCTATGTTTGTCTGGGTTTTCTACACCAACAAGAGAGAGAAATGCTAGATCTGAAGCACTGACGACTTTCAAGAACCCATCCCATTGAGGAGAATTGGAAACACCTTTCTTGTTTTACTCTCAGGTGCCCTTAATATAAAAATTCTTTCAAAAATATTGTTCTTGTCTTGTTTATTGGATGCATGGAGCAAACCCTTATTTTTACTGCTTAATGTCTTTTTACGCATAGATATGGATTTGTGCAGCATTTATCTTGATCAACTAACTACATATTTGAAGATATTGGCAGCCATATTTGATGTTAGGGCTATTTGTTATGCGTAGCTAAAGTGGTGTTTTTCTGTACACTTCGACAAAAGATTCATACTAACAAAATCCTTAATAAGGCCAATACAACGGACTCTACCTGGATCGAATGAGTATAAGTCATGGTAAGGATGAGTGATATCAAGGCCCAAATTCTCCATAATGGCTTTTGGCATTAGATTATGGGAGGCTCCGAAGTCTACATGGAATTGTGTAAAATGCATTGGTGGATTCTTAGACTCAAATAGAATGGGGGAACCTTTCTATATTCTAACTGACCATTAATAATAGGACCAAAAATAAGTTCAGAATGATCATATTCAACATTTACCATGTCAGAAAAAGGATCTACTTTAAGCATTTTGGCTGCATGGGACTTATACTTGTTGTTCTTAGCGAGCTCAGTCAAAGGAATAGACACTTATAATTTTGAAATTTCAGTTTCTAGGCTAAAAGGAGTGGATTTTGCTACCTCTTTAATGATGATATCTTGTTTGTCAGCATGGTCCTTTGATGGAACATCTTTTTTCTCACCGTCCTTTTCCTTACTTTTTGAATGCGTGGATGGATGATTTACCTTGTTTTGATTCATGGCTGCAGGCTCTTTTCCTTTACTCTGATTACTCGAATGATTCTTCTTTGTTTGAGTATATTTCTATTGAGATTCCTTTTTCTGAATGGAATTAATTGGCACATCTGTGCTCCTCAATGAGTATTTCATCTACTGTTAACTAAGTGCATTCAAGTATCCCCACTGATAATCATATGATTCAGTCTCCAACTCATGGTCATTGGCAATGATAAAATATTCATCCTTAGGCTTCTCTTTCCTTTCAAAATATTCTTGATCTTCCGTCAAAAACATGGGCAGGCCATCAGCTTTGAAAATGATATTTTATTCAACAATTGTGTCTTCATATTCTTCTTCTATTCCTTGAGCATAGTTCTGCTGCAAGGGTGACCTAATTTGCTGCTGCTGTGCTGGTTGCTCAGGACCTCTCTTTGCTTGATCCTTAACTAAGGTTGTTGTTGGCCTATGAAGTTAGGATTTTTGACCTCATTTTGTCTTTCAGTGATGGACATCATGTCAACCATTCTTTCAATAGTCCTTATCAATGTGTCGATATTAGCATTGGAAGATGAGGTGGATGGTTCATCTTTAATAATGACTTTTCTCTCACCTCTAGTTCTAACTCTTTTCGTCAACAAATTTGCTTCAACGCTGATTGCGTTATTTTGCATATCTTCGAATGTAGCTAGAATTCTTTCCCTTAGTTGGTAAACCATGTTTGGATCAAATGCATCTGGATAACGTATGAGAGCTAAGCCTAGAGGAGACTTGATCTCAATGGGAATTGCATTATAAGTTCTATTGAAGCGAGTATTGAAATCTTGGACTGATTCATTGGGATTTCTATTTATGTTCTCATACTCAGAAATAAATTTTAAATGGTTTTAATTCACCTCCCATCGGGCTATAAATTCATCAAATAGCTGGTCTGGAGTGGAAATGGAATTTGCAGTTAAATCTCTAAACCAAGTTTTGACATCTCCAGAGAAACTATAGGCTATAATTATCATTTTGGTATTGTCAGCATCAACTTCATTCGACTCTATGAAGTCAGTGACCTTGAAAATGTGTTGTTTTGTAGTTATGGGAGAATTTTCATCAAACAGGGGGAGTCCCTGGCCATAACCCTGAGGTAAATCATTCAATTGAGAAGGTAATATTAGTGGGGAAAATATAAACATGATTCCTGCTAAGTGAAGTGTTGGATTGACAACGAGATGAGTTGGCTTAATAGGTAGTGGAACAATAGTTGTAGGTACTGAAGTAGTAGGTATAAATGATGAGGTCGATGGTGCAGATAAAAAAGCAACAATTGATTGACATTGATTTGAGACATGTATTGACTCTTGCTGGTAGAGTTGGGTCTAGAATTTGATGTGAAGGTCTATTTCAGGTTTAGTATCTTCAAAAATCCAATTTTATTCAAGTTCCATAGAACTAAGATCTAAATTAGATAATGACTTGACCTTAGAAAGCTTCAAAGGATCAAAGACTATGTCGGCTAAAGAGGTTTCAGAATTAGAGCTAAATAATGAAAATTCAAATTTTAGATCAAATGGTATATCTTCGAGAGATAGTACTTTAGTAGGAAGTGAAGTAGATATTACCAATGGGATTGGACCTGACTGAATCTTTGTAGCTTGATATCTATGCTTCTGGATAAGCTTCTCTAGATCTTCGATTAGATCAATTGGATCAGGATCGAGATTTTCTCTGTTGTATCTTCTCGAAGCCATATCTACAATATTGGCACTATAATTATCTAATCAGCCTTTCTGAAAATTAATCCTATGATCCAAAACATCAAATTCTAATGATTCTTGTCGTACACCCAGGGGAAATAAATCTTTCGTTCCCCGACAATGGCACTAGTATGTTATTGGTCCACCGGATCTCTAAGGCTGAGAAAGAGTCCGAACAGAGGTAACTACAGACCAATATTTTTGCTTGGTAGCTATCCCTACCAAATCGAAGAGGGCCCTCTCCAAAAATTCACAACCAAGAGGGTTGGATAAACTAGGGTTTTATGCTAGGTATGAATATAAGGATTTTTTTGTTTAAAATTGGTTTGTTGGATGGGTGAATTAGGTCAAAGAGGCAAAATAAGATTAGGGTTGCAGAGATTTAATGGGGCAAGGTAGGTCGGAAGGCTAACACTTTAGGGTCTTAGAGTGAGATGGATTGGAATAATGAGGAAAGCATGTATTCTTTCTAAATTGAAGAAAATGAACAAATTATGAATATTTTTCCAAAACAGAGCATGAGAGAAGTATTATGCTTATCAACTTGAAAAATAGCATATAATAGAGATGAAATGGACCATGAAGACAAAACATTCATACATATGTAACATAATATGGAAATATGCTAAATTTTCATACCACAGGTATCCCAGATAAATAGTTGCAACTCTTTCATTAATTTCCTGCCAAATATTGATTACATTAGAGTCTCTGATCAATGCAACAACATCCAACCTCTGAAATGAGTCAAAAAGTAAAATATATAGACCTCAAAACAACATCTCTCAACCTCAGGAGTCAAATCCATGAGTGGAGGAGCAATTCCACCAAAAATTGAACTGAAACCTAAAGTGTAGGGAGGTCAAACTGATTCATCCCTCACTTTTTGGAAATTTTTTCATTACATCTCATCAAAAGTTTTCACCTAATTTATTTACTCTTAGGTAAGTGTAAAAACATAAAAATTAAATTTAAATAATGAATTACATTAGTAAAAACACTATTTTCCAAGGTGAAAATGAAAAAACTGATAAAAATGGGAAATATCAGTAAACTCAGAAAATTTGTCAAATGTGCATCGCCAAGATGAAAAGTGCAGCGCCAATGTCAGCTCCACTTTTGGATGGGTTCTCGGTGTCCAAATTGAGCTTAGGATAGCAAATTGGAAAGCATGCCCTGTCTATTTTCTATATCAATTCTCAGTTTCCAAAATGGTGTTTATTTGATCCTCCAAAAATTCATTCTCCCAAGTCTGGTCAAAAGCGCAGCGCCATCCTCCAAAACAGGGCATAAATGTGATTTTTTAGGTGTTTTTTGACCTTTTGACTGCTTTGTTGACCCAAAAAAGTTCTGTAAAGTTGTTTTCCTGATTATATTTTTCCTTTTGAATCCAATGGTGCTTTCATTTTGGCCATTGGAGTGTTGCACTTTTGACAGTGTGACTCTGCAAAACTGCCAAAAATGCAAAAATTTCCAAAATTGCTAAAATTTCTTCTATGGGAGGTGCATGAGGTATTTTAGGCAATTAGTGATGCCTCAGTAAGGATATCAAGCTTATCCCCTTCATTTTTCGTGGTTAGGGTTTCAAGTCTTGATTTGGCCTTTTGGAGCTTTAACCTTGCAATTTGATTTATCTTGCAGTAGTGTTTGGCCATATTACAATGTAAATCACTGTCCGTATTTTCCTTCTCTAGGAGCTTCTAAAGATGCTCATTAGCCCTTTCAAGCCAATTCTCCTAGTTATCATTGACCATGATCGAAAATTTCTCATTTAAAGTGAGCTCATTGGCAAGTTCAACCTCCTTTTTCCTCTCTAGTTCTAGAGCTCTTTTCAGCCATCTAGTCCTAGGTCTCCTTTTTGGCACTTGTTCTTCTTCTTAATTTTTTTCACCATACCTCTTATAAGCCTCATCAAGAAAAGCCTTTTCCTTCTTTTATTCTCTTTTTTCCTTGAGAAGTTTCATCTCCATGATTTCCTTCTTGGTTTTGAGTTGTTGATTTTCCTACTCATAGTATGAAATCACAAACTTAGATCTCTCTAAGTTGGTCTGAAGCTCCCTGATTTGGGCATCCTTCTCCTTGAAAATCATAATGGAAATATCGTGATAATGCTGCTCATCCAATTCAACAAGATCAAAATCTACTTTTATCTCATGGAGGTCTTCCTCCTCATGAATGGCTTCCTCATTTGAATCTTCCTCTACCATCTTTTATTTCCCCTTCTATACCTAATTTGTTGGTGAAGAAGACAGGCCCCCTCCCACAATATATGGGGAAAAAACTTGCCTATTCCCTCTCTGATATGTCTTTTCCAATATGCGCAATTCATCCCTCTTAGGCTTGCTAACCATAGCTCTGCTTGGTGACCCAATCTGACCATGAAATGGTGATGATGGTGGTGATGGTGATGAAATAGTTGAAGTGGACTGAGGTAGAGGCATAGATGTAGCAGGATGAGATGAAGAAGGCACATATTAAGCATGTGGAGCTTGTGGAGCAGTGAATATGTCATTGGCAATGAAGGTGTCCCATGAGATGCTCAACTGGTCAAGGTGATGAAGTACAATGATTTTGATCAATGAGTGGTGGAAGAGGTTGTTCATCTGCTAGTCATAATATCTCTTTTGTACAATGAATGCCATTTTTTCTATTCTTGTGGATAGATAGTATGGGATATTGAGCAATATTACTCTTATGAAGTGCATAAGCAGTCTAATATGGTATGTGTAGAGCCTAGAGAACCTTCCTTGACAAGAGAGGTACTTCATCATGATTTTCATCATGGTGGCATACCTATCAAGAAGGTAGCTGAAAGGGAAGACCCTCTTCCTCTCATTTTTGTATCTTGGTTTGATGAATGGTTCATAATACTAATCCTCCAAAAGTTTGGATTTAAACCACTTCTCACCGATGTTTGGAATCCCTGTGGTAGCATCAATGATAGATCTAGATACATTGAAGGTCACACCTGCAAGGGTCACCTGATTGTCTCTGAGGTTTGAAATAAAAAATATACTCAACATAGGATGATGTTGGACCCTCTGAATCATGTTGCAAAAGTCAAGGCAACCTACATACTAAAAACAAGTGACAGTCATAGGAGAGGCCATCAGTTCATTTGTATTTGTAGGCTCTAGCCTTAGTATTATTCCTCCTTTGTGAGGCCTTCTCTGTTATATACCCTCCTCTTCTTTTCTATCCTCCTCTTCTATATAGTCTCTGTCTTCCTCCATAGTGTTTGGCGGCCAAGAAACCCTAGGGATGAGGTGGATGACAATGGGGACTGGAGATAGGTTTAGGGGATATACATAAGTCTAGGAAAGGTATGGAAATGGGGAAAGGTATTATGGAGTTTTGGGCGGTGATAGGAGGTTGAAATGTCAAGGGAATTGTAAATGACAATTAAACTATAGGTTTTAGGAAGTGGCTGCCTAGGAAATTTAGAAGCCTAAGACTTAGGGTTTTAGAAGAAGGGCTTTAGGGACTAGGAAATGTTAGTGTGGGGGTAGGGATGTGTTTAATAATGATGTAGGAAGGGATTTTCAGGGTTAAAGGGCATCAAATTGGGAATGAGGAATAGAATTATGATTTCTTCACTAGACCAAATGTCAATTTTACTTAGGAATAAGAACACTATGAAATCAATGCTTAGGAGTGTAAGGAGGCAATAAACTTGATGTACTTACTTGCTAGAGGGTGTTAGAAGAAATTTTTGAAGGTTTGGAAGAGTGTTCTTTAGTTTTGGTGCTTGAAGAGCTCTCTGGGTAAAAGCGCAGTGCCTTACCGAGAAGCGAAGCACCCCTTGAGGAAAAGTGTAGTGGTGCCTGCTAAGAGCGCAACGCCTATTGAGAAAGCACAGTGCCACCCTCCAGAAAGTGCAACGCCACAATTTTTTTCCCTTTGACCTTGCAATTTTAAATTCTAAACCAAGGGAGTGTGTGCTCGATGGATGCAAGAGAAAATGAGATTCTTGCTTGTCTTGTGGTGGTATTTATAATTGATCATTTGAATGAATTAGGCCTTGGGACCCGCGTTCTTTTCTTTTCATTCACTTTTCACTTTGAAACTATACCTTGCATTTGAATTTTTTCTTTGATGTCTGATCATATGATGAGCTTAGAGGACATGAGGATTTGATATGTTGATGCTTTGGCATGTTGGAACTCTGAGTTAACAACTTGGGAATCATGAACTTATTACATTTTGAATGACATAAAATTACATAGTGAAAATTAAAAATTACATCTTAACCAAAATTACATGCTGAAACAAGAATTTCTCTTTACAAATCATCTTCATATGGTGAAGAGATGTCTTGATCACTCCCTTAATTGATGATATTATGCAATGGAAATCGTGTTTTATTTGGACCTTGAAAAACCCTAAAAAAATGTAATGATAACCTTGATTGACCCTGAAATACCTAATGAGACCTTGAAAGACTGGACTTCATGATGACATGACTGATGTGATGGCATGATGTCATTAACTTTATGGATCATGTACAGTCATCAAGGTATACAAATATGCAAGCAAGTAATCAAATTTAAGGAAGAGTGATGTTTTTTGGGCTAGGGCTACCGTCTGTGACTAAAGTTTTGAATGAAAACCTAATGGAATGATAAAAATTTCTGAATGAGACCCTAATATGATATGAAAACAAGATTTTTGATCATTGATGGCAGGATGCAAATACTGACACTAATATCTAGGTCCATATATTTTCAATTGTATTCTTGCTAAAGGGGCCTATGAGCTAGTTGATTTTGATGGAGTTCCATTGGCACAACCTAGAAATGGGTAGTACCTTTAGAAATAATATGCATGATTTTTTTCATAGTACACTGAGTACATACTATAGATAGGTGAGTTTGAATGTGTTTTTAGTGTGTCTCTTCATAGTTTCCTATGATTTTTGTCGATCCTATTTACGATTGGTTTGTAGATTTTGACATCCCTTGAATCATATGTTGGTTATGTTGATGGTGCTAGTCATCGTACTTGGAACCTATCCTTTGCAACATTGGATATTTTTTCTCCAAATGTAGAGTTAGTGAGTCTACAAGGGATTTGTATCGGTCACTCTACCAACAATACTGTTGAGTATAGCACAGTGGCTGAGTTTTTGTCTAATGCTATTTCACATGGTATCTGTCGTTTAGTCATCAAACTTGTCTCACAACTTGTAGTACTACAATTTACTAATGTTTATTCGGTTAGTAGTCCAGCCAAAAATTGCATCTTATTAAGGGTTCACCTTATAGAAAGGCACTTTGATTTCATCCAATATCAACACATTCCTAGAAATATAAATACATTAACAGATGCATTGACTAATCATGTTTTAGAAAGACATTTGCAACATATGTAAATAAATTTCAATACAAATCATATCCATTGAAAGTGATAATAGTAACATAGGAAACATTGAAGATAGTTTTATATCTAAAAGTTTGGTTTTACAAAATTTTTTCTCGAGACACATATGCCCACATGACCCATATAAAAAAATACATGCAAATACGTATGTAAGCCTCATAGTAGACTAATTATAGTGCTCATGATAACATGCCACTACACAAGCTATATTGCACAATAGACGACCAATAGAACTTGGCAGTCGAATAGTGTTTTGTTGAAGTTGCATAGGAAGTTGGTCGACTCGGTCTCATCTATCCCATGTGTCAACCACTTCATGTGGCGCTCCACCTATGCTAGGGTCTTGACTACATTGTAATCCTATAGTACATCTCGTTCTACTACAATGTTGGTGAAGAAAAAGGTCTCTTAGGCAAGACCCAGGTTTGGATTAGAGGCCAACAAGGATTTCCGTTGTAGTCTAGCACCACGCCGGCATTTTCACCCTACTCCGAGGAGCAGAGAGTCTCACTCGAGGCGTGCTGCAACCTTACTAAGATTTGTAGTAGATTTATATTAGTCTAGCAGATTAGATATGTATGAACCAGGTCTATCTCAGAGCTTAAGCAAATGCAACATTACATGGGTGATATCCCTTAAAAGCACATTCAGAAGGACAATCAATAAAATTTTAAAATATTACCATACTAATCAATCTGGACTACAACATATATAGAGAACAAAAAACTCTGATCATATTATAATTCACTTATCGGCAACAGACTATTGCAATGCTCCTCAACATGAGCTTTAACTGAACATATTACAAAGAGGTCCTATCCAGTAGATTAGAACACAGAGATACAGAGAGATAGAGAATGGAACAACATGAACAGAGCTCTCCTACGGCTCCTATTTCCTCATTCCTCCTGTGCCAACCTCCTTTCTCCACTGGCCAGCTGACTACTTGTTCTGCTGCTAGTGCAAATGATAGTTCTTCCTTTCTTCTCGCTCGACTATCTTCTACTTCTCTCTATTCATCGGGAGTTCTACTACTTGTCTCCTGCCACGTTCTTCTACCATCTTTGTTTGTTCCTGCAACAGCCGTGCCACCTGTTCTTCACTCCTTCGCAACCTTGACAGCTCTCTGCCTACCATGGTTGCGTCCCGCCACGTACTATTCGCAACTCAAAACTGTTTGATTTTAAAACAAGGGCCCCAACAGGCCCTGACCACATCCTATTGACTTGCACCGAGTCAATCGCTTTTCACTATCTCTATTTCCATCAGTCCGCTCAGCCTTGTGTTCTACTCTGCCTATCCCCTTTCTTCCGACTGTCCAAACAAGGGCCCCAATTTTGGGACCTGTGTTAGAGCTGATGCCTTGAGTTCTTGAAAGGTCATCAGGGCATGATGCCATCCTTGCATGAGCGAGTCAGTCTGCACTGTGACCTACGCGACCACTTCCTCCCCTGAAACATTTGGCAGGCTAACGAAAACGTTATGGATTTTTGTATCGGCCTCAGAGACCAATCATTGCATTGTTTTGGCACTGGTTTTTATCAACTGTCTTAGTTCCCGAAGGGCTTGCTTTGCTGCAGTTGAGTTTTCTTCAATATGATGTACATTAGGGGAATTTTTAGGTCTAAAATGGGCCTCCTAAGGAAATTATAAAATAATAGTGGAAATAATAAATTAAAATTTGATGACATCATGAAATTTTAGAGGGAAAAAAGAAAAAACTATTTTTTCAACTTGTATTTGCAACTTATCTTCCATAGTTTTTACTCAAATTTCGAGTGGGAGTACTCGTTGGATGCGAAATTTAATTCCTCATCCAAGGAGTACCCATGTTGCATACTTTCAATGGATCATGCTAAGAGAAATATGAGAATACATGAAAAACGTGATTGCAGAAAAATGAGAATACATGAAAAACGTGATTGCAATCACGTTTTTCATGTATTTCTCATTTTTTTCTTAGCAGGGTCCATCGAAAGTATGCAACATGGGTACTCCTTACATGAGGAATTAAATTTTGCATCCAACGAGTACTCTTGCTCGAAATTTGAGTAAACAATTTGGGAGATAAGTTGAAAATACAAGTTGAAAAAATAGTTTTATTATTTTATTATTTTTTAATATTTTTACCCTTTTACTTAAAAAATGGTGAATCAACCCCCATGGTTGACATCATCATCTTTAATCTTATTGGTTCTTATAAATTTTATTTTGGTTGTACATATTTTTTAGGAGGCCCATTTTAGACCTCAAAATTCCCCTAATGATCTGGACCTCCAGAGCATTCGCTTGAGCATATAGTTGGTCGAGTCCAGTAGGGTCTGTGGCCTCCTGGATCTCCCTTGATACTTTTTGTAGCTGTAGTGAAACCGGTTGAGACTTTAGTGTGGGCGAGGTTGAACATTCCTGTAGACCCTTCAGTAGGTCATATGCTTCTTTCGCTGCAATACTCAGAACTTCTTGCATTTTTATCACCTAGCTCTGTCTCTCGGATATCTGCTCTGTGTATACAACTGCTGGGTCTGGCAATGTGGGCCGGGCTGCCAATGCTTCTCTGAGCTCCTCATTTTTTTATGGAGGTTCGAACATGCCACCCTAATGTGGCCAGAGCATCCGACTATATCATTCTCCTTTATCCCTTCTGGTATTTGGTTGTTGTTGGCCGTTACTGTGGGCCAAACGTCTCAGAATATTCTTATCACTGTCTCTAGTTGTTCTTGTATATTACCCTTTTTTGTCCTTAGATGTTCACACTCTTTAGTAAGCGTGCTGATTTGAAATTGCTACTGTTTTCATCTTTGCTAGAGCTCCGAGTGAAGCCCTTCCGCTTGATGTGTTGCTCTCTGAATCAAATGGTATAGTTGGGCTGTTCCCCATGTCTCCACGCTCTCACCACCAAATTTTCCCTGATCTGGCCATCATGCTTGAAGTGCCTGCCTGCTGGCGATAGATTTTGCTGATTTTTCCTGCAGTGACTGTGGTGGTGTTTGTTGCGGTAGCCGGTTACTAGAGTCGACCATGTTTAGATCGGGTAGCGTTTCTTGGGCTGTCAAATTAGCCTGCTGGAGTGGACTCTACTCGGGGAGAGAAGCACCTGTTTCTTCCATAGAATGTTCTATCTAATTTAAAAGCTCTTTGAATGTAGCATGCTGAACCAAGGTTTGGCCAACTAGGGGTACTTCTGGTGTACCCGAGTTAACTTCCGCCTCGAGGTCCTCATTTCGTCTTCCTTTGACGATTGGGGTCTGATACAGTGGCTGATGAAGTGGAGGGCATGGTAATGGGTGGTTCCTTAATGGTGGATGAGGTGGGGGCCGATGTTTGGTGAATGCGAGGTGGAGATATGCGAATATTTAAGAAATCGAGGGGGTTGATGGGTGGTAGCCCCCTAGTCACCTGGGGCTCCATTACAGGCTCTTCCCTGATCGATACTCCTATACTCAAAGGTTGCGGCTAATCATCCTCCGTGAGATCAACAACTGTACTAGATACTGCGATCTTGGAATTTTTTTCTTTTCATGTCGTTACTGGGGGTTTCCTAGCTTTAGTCTTTCGAACCAGCACTGTAGTTGCTAGGGTCCGTGAACTAAACAGAATGTTGGGTATTGGTGCTATTAGGGAGGCCATGGCGAAAGATGGTTTGAAGTGAGATGCCTGAAACTCTGAAAACGTAGGAAATGTAGTGGAATCACTTGTTAACACTTGAACTACTTTATTAAAATTATGTACCTTTGTGTTTAACTTCTCAATGATCGGGGATAGCTATAACTGCGCCATTTGTAATATTCCAAAATTTTGTGGAATATTAATTTTTGACATTTTCACTTAGGAAGTGAATAAAATGGGTATGAGACCCATTCATTTTTTCTATATGGAATAAAAAGCCTCTTAGAATGAAGGGGGATCAATTTTGGAACTTGATTTCACGCTTCCATGTGTGAAAAGGGGCTTTTGCAAGAAGGCTAGGTCAAGTTTGACCAAGTCAAACTACGCAGTAGCATGAGGTGGAGAGCACATTGTGGGCTAGCGCAGTGGGATAAGGAGGGAAGCTTCTAGAGGAAGGAAAACATAATGAGTGGGGTCCATTGAGAGGGAGCTCACATTGTTTAAAAGGAGAGCAAGGTTGCCATTCCAAATCATCTTGAGTATTATTCATCTTTGGTCCAGTGGACTTGCAGCAACATCTTGCTAGTTAGCAATAATTGCCGAGGGAATTCCTTTTTAGGATTTCATCTCCTTCTTGAGTAGCTCTTGGAGGATTGCACTCTATTCCCCATATTCAGACATCTAGGTAAAGCATTTTTCTTCATCATCAGCATAGTTTCAGCTGGAGATTGTGTAGTGTTGTTGGGTGTTGCTTGGGAGGTTTTCTACAACACCATCCTTGGCTTGTTTTTCAGAGGAGGGAGCTTCCATCTATTTGAGAGATCAGCAAAGGAGGTTTATGAGCTTATTCCACCATATTTGGCATCAGTCCAACCACTTGCCATCATATGCAGCGCAGTCCCTCTCTTAGACAACGTTATCCTTGGTGAGCATTTGCTGCGAGGGATTAGCAAACATTGGAAGGGTGAGATCTTAGGTGAAAGGATCAACCTTTCACTTTAGATTTCCATTGGAGGAGGCCATTTTAGATTTCAGATCATATTCAACCATCTCCTCCTATTTTTTTCATGAGTTGCTGCTGCCCAACAACTCCGACATTATTGTATTTTCATATTTTGTACATGTATTGTAGCCAATCCTCCTAAGGATTGTTGTATGAGTGTTTTCAGGGGTCGAGAGTTTGCTCCCCCTCATTTCTTGAGCTATTAGTGTCATATCATTATATTTCCATTTTATATGATGTAGACTTCCCATATGACTGCGCAGTTTTAGCCATGACTCTCTTTATGTAGCAGTGTGATTTCATTTTCATGTACAAGACTCATTGAGGCTTTCATTGCCTAACTTAAGGGATTGAATCCTAAAGCATTGTACTCTTTGATGCTAAAATACACATTTATTGGCTATTTGTATTTTCATAAGCAGGCTCAATAAATAATGCAGAGAATCCATTGTATGTTCATACGTCATTGTAGCCCCATTCTTTGGGCAATTCCTATAAGAGGAATAATACAAGATCTATAAACAGAGTTTGTAGAGGGCCAGGTAGCCTCTGGATCTCATCCTTTCTATAAGGTGACATATCCAGTAAATGCCCCTATAGTCAATCTCTGGAATAGATTGTGAAATTCCCTAAAAAGGAATATTACACCATCCTAGTCACTGTTTGCTCTGAAGTCTCTCCCGGTAGTGGGTTTGGCAGCATCTCATCGAAGGTATAGGTGTAGAATCCACTTCTAACCTCCATTGGTACTCCTGGCCATGAAAAGACTTCTATGTGGAAGGTTGTTTCATCAATTTGAAACTTTAATGGCCTCATTTTGAAAGTCGATTCTAGTATGTTAATGTTGGCCTGATAAAGGTTTGCTTGTGGGTAACTCCAAACCATATCTGCGCGCTATAACCATCGTGTAGACTCCTTGGGACTCTTTTTTGACTCATCACAACATCAACCATTTGGCTGTACCATACTCTGAAAGCTTCTGGGTTTACCTCCTTCATGCTAGGATCCCCGGATACCTTCCAAGGCATGAACTTCATTGTCAATGGTTGTCCTGTTGCTATCTCCATAGGTACTCAAGTGCCTGGAAAAGTCCATTTCCACATTTTCAGTGCCATAATTAGATATCCGTAGATGAATCCAGTTGCCCTCTTGTAGTTGTCTTCGCAAGCTTCAAACAACTCGTTCAACAAAAATGAGCACCAGTTCAGTTGTACCCCCTGGACACAATGCTCCACAATCGAAATCATATCTAGCATGAATTATCCTTTTGTATAGTGCCTCATCATTTTACTTGAAATTAAGTAACAGGCGAACTTGACCTTTGGATTGTTGA
Organism: Pinus albicaulis; assembly: GCA_034641835.2. Classification (NCBI taxonomy): domain Eukaryota; kingdom Viridiplantae; phylum Streptophyta; class Pinopsida; order Pinales; family Pinaceae; genus Pinus; species Pinus albicaulis. The sequence goes on along the minus strand of CM076577.1, from coordinate 287,821,398 downwards.
TCAAGTCGATTTTGGCTCCTTTCCCCCCCCCCCTCTTGGTATCATACTTTGTGTAGTAGTCTTTATCTCTGGTCTTCTTCGCCCTCTTGGATACAGTTTGGAATGCTGCTGAGACATCCCTCCCTTCCATTGACAGTCCAGTTAACCTGTGGATGTCCTCCACATGAATTGGGATTTCTTTCCCTAGCCATAGTGAACCATTATGAATTCTTCTCAACAAGAACTTGGTGCACTGCATTGCAGCGCCTGTAACACCAAACACCGAGAGATCTCTTAAGTTTAGTATGGTAGACTGTTGAATGCCCCAGAACTCTGGTAGGACTCTCGCCGCTTGCTGCCCTGCTTCTGTGGCATAATTATCCATATATACTTGTCTTTTTGTTGCTGGAAACTCGAAAGAGTCCTTGAGGTCGGTGTCGATCAATGAGGCACTGTCATATTTCCCCACTAACAATTCCATCTTTTGGAGTTTGTTATCAAGCTCTTGCTCCACAGCTGCTGGCGTTGCTCTTGTCATTCTGGATCTTCTCTGATACACCTCTAGAACAAATCCATCTCTTTTCTCTTGAATTCCTTCTTCTGTGTGCCTTCTCTGCTCTTCTTCTGGTTCTACTTCTCTTTCTCCCTTGGATGTTTCTGTTTCTAACTCTAATTTTTCCGGCATTCTCACGCTTCTTTGCATGCAGGTTAGGTAATTAACCGGCACAGGTGAGGTTGATGAGACCCCATAACTAATCAATTTCCCCCTGGCCTCATCCATGGCTATAATTGTGTGATTAGTTACCGGCTGAGGTGGGTTCTGACAATGCTGACTGTGGCTTTTGGATTTGGGTAGACGTGATGGTTGGTGGTTATGCCTTATTATGGAAAATTTATTACGGTATGGGTGATGCTAATTATGACAATTATTTCCAAATCTTGGTAATCTTACAGACTGACACAGGTACTACGTGTAATGATGATGGGATGATGTTTGACATGTTTTTCTATTTGACGTGGATGACACGTTGGACACTACCCTCCCCCAACCACAATTGGTTACATTGTGGTCTCTGTAACAAAGCTGTACTTATTTTTATGTTTTTGCTAAATTTGAAATCCTATCCATGCTCTTCTTTGGTGCGAGAGAGTTATTGATACTATTATACCCTAATGACCCCTCTCGGTTGTGAGAGTTATTGGAATTGGAAATGAGTAACTTACTCTTGATAGGGCTTCAGGCATGTGTCGTTCACCCATCCTTGTAGAACTTGGCCATCCAGTTGTGCTAACTGAACTGCTCCTGAATCTTTGATTTCTATCACGTAAAATGGCCCTAGCCAATGCATCTACAGTTTCCCTAGGAACTTCTGGTACTTACTGTCATAGAGTAGAACCTTTCCCCCGACTTGAAAAGTCTTGTGCTTGATGTGTCGGTCATGCCAAGCTTTTTGTCTATCTTTCTGTATTGTTTGGTGAAATTCTGCCAAAAATCGTTCTTCCTCGAGGCCTTGTAATTCCTGTAATCATTCCTTTAGCGGGTCCTCTTATGATAGTTGGAGTGACGTTGTGACTAGGAGGCTGGGTATGATGAATTCAACTGGGACTATTGCTTCTCTCTCGTATACTAGCTGGAATGGTGTTTTTTTTTTCAGTTGCTTTACCATTGTTCGATATGCCCATAAAGTTGCTGGGATCTGCTCATCCCAGTCATTTCATTGCGCATTGCATATTTTTGTCAGGCCCTTCTCTAGTATTTTGTTGAATGATTTTACTTTATCATTGGCTTGCAGGTGATACGGACTTCTTTTATGATGCTGTATCATGAAGCTTTCTAGCAGGGATTTAATGGTGTCATTGATGAAGTGCGTACCCTAGTCGTTGGTCAGGATCTTTGGACAACTGAATTGGCTAATTATGTTTTCAAATATAAACATGGTAGCAGTCTCTACCATGCAATTTTTTAATGGAAATGCTTCTGCCCACCTCATCAAATAGTCTGTCGCCGTTATTATGTACCTTGCCTGCGAGTGTCTTGCAGCTGGTGTAATTGTTCCTACAAAATCGACTGCCCATTTTTCAAATGGCTGCAGTACTTTTATCAGATGAAGTGGAAGTTCATCTTCGTGGGATGGCCATCCCGTCCGCTGACATATATCTGTTGGCGAAAAAGTCAAGTCTCGCGGGCAAGACCCAGGTTCAAGAGTTGTGGCCAACAAGGGGTCTGGTGTAGTCTAGGAACACGCCGGCATTTTCACCCTGCTCTGGGAGAGCAGTGCATCTCACCCGAGGCGTGCCACGACCACATGCATAAGGGGATGAGATCACTGGTAAGGAATAAACCCGCAACCAAAGAAAGAAAGTGCATCCATTACATATACCAAATTACACATGCATGATCACTAATTAAATATTCAAACAGTCGCAACTTAAAATTTTTGAATCAGTGTAAACACATTAGAACACATGAACAACGTATTGAGACAGCAATCCTTCCTTATATTATTCTTCTGGCCGAATACATGATTACATAGCTTTCTTCTCTGATAACTCACAAGTCAGATACAGATGGGTTTGAGAACAGAAAGGAAGAACATGGAAAGTAAGAACCCATAGGAAGAACATGTATGATTCTTCCGTAGCTGCTCTGCGCATCCTTCCTCAGGTCTTGATCCTCGCGACTTCTCTCGCACCCATTCAACCTTCAACAATAACAACAACCCCCTTCTTCAGCTGGGTGATCGCCTTTTATTCACCCGCTCCTCGCGACTGACAGCTTCTCTGTGTCTTCGCTCTGGCTTTTCCCAGCTTCTCTTCTGATGTCTGCATGTTCCACTTCCTGTTTTCTGCTGTATTTCTTTCATCTGCACTTATCTCTATTCGATCTCCAGTTATCAAATGCTTCCGTGCCACCTTGGTAGCTCCGCAACTCCTGGTCACTGCGGCGCAGTCGCGGTTGCTATGTGTATTTATTCCGCAACTCAAAAAGAGTCAAAGTTCAAAATGTCTTGGCCAAAAGTTCAAAACTTAATAAAAAACAAGGGCCCCAACAGGCCCCGACCACAATTCTTTGACTCGTCCGCGAGTCAATCACAAATGACAGTTTCTATTTCCATTCCCCTGCTGGCTTCCGCGCCCTGCTCTGTTGTTCCTTCTTCCGCCACCCTTTCCTGCTGTGCTCCGCCATTTGCTGGTTCAAACAAGGGCCCCAACTCCGGGACCCGGCGGAGTGCTGAATCTCTAAGCTCTGTGAAGGTCGCCACTGCTTGCTGCCATTCCTGCATAAGCAAGTCGGCGTCTTGAGAGATTCGGTTAGCGGCGGCTTCGTCTATGGGCGTCGGGGCAGCCCCGAACATCGTGGATAGCTGGTCCGCGGCCTTGGAATCCAGCTGGTGCATAGCGTCAGCATGGGTGCGAAGGGGCGGATGCATCTCCCGGAGGACGTGCTTGGCCGCTGCTGATTCGGCCTCAGTCATCTGCATGTGAAGTTCCAGCTCGTCCGACTGGGCGTAGAGCTGATCTAACCTTGCGGGGTCCGTGGTCACCCGAATTTCGCTGGAGATTTGTTGCAGCTGGGCAGCAATGGGCTGCGTCTTGACAATTAACGCGAGTGAGCACTCCTGCAAACTTCGCAGAAGGGCAGAAGCTGCGGTTGTAGTGGAATGTAGAGTGGCTTGCATACTGACTGCCTGCGTCTGTTTGGCAGTCACCTGTCCTGAATGGTCCCTGGGTGGATCTGGAAGGGTAGGCCGTGTGGCTAACGCCGCTTGTAGCTCCTGCTTCTCTCTGAAAACAATAGTGAAAACTTCCCTGAGATGGTGAGCCTGTAAAGCTACACTGTCCTCCTCTATGCGAGCAGGGAGTGGGGCATGGTGAGCCCGTGCCTCCGACCATATGCTGGAGAGCGCCTGAATAGCAATGTTGGCCTGCTCCTGGAGGTAGGTCTTCTCCTGCAGCAACTGATTGCGTTGTTCAGTAAGCGCCGTGATCTGATTCCGCTGCTCGGTGCACCGCCGCTGTAGCTCGGTGTAAATCTGCTCGGCCTTGAGGGCCGCCCGCTGAATGAGCAGGTAGAGCTGTGCTGGACTCAATTGTTCTGCATTTGTTGTGCTGTGTGCACCCTGCTCTAGCGTCTGTTCCTGCGAAGATTGGCCCATGGCCGCTGCTCGGCCTGAAGTCTCTGGAGGATGGACCGGCGTCTGCTACTGCACTGAAGTGGCCATATCAGGCTCTGGCCGGTCCTGCTGCGTGGTTTGCTCTGTTGAAGGGGCGGCCGAATCAGCCCCAACTGTGGCTGGCTGGACAGATATAGTTGGAAGAGAATCTCGGGATGTGGCCACGGGGTCAACCGGTGGTACCACGGCTGCAGTACTGGAGGTGACCTCCGCCCCGTGGTCACCGCCGAAAAGTTCCCGGATCAAAGAATCTGACACAGTGGCTGATGAATTGGACGGATTGGGGGAGGTGGCATGTGGTCGGCTGGTGGAGGGGGCGGTAGATGGAGTGAACGAGGTGTGAGGGAGACGAAGGTTGAGGAAATCTGCCAGATCAATCAGCGGTTCCTCCGGAATCAAAGTTGCTGTGGGTGGCGTGGCTGGTGGATCATCCTCCGTAAGATCCACCACGGGATCTGTGGCCGTAGTGCGGGCCCTCTTGGATGGAGGTGGGTCGGCGGAATCGGGTTCGGGGCCCGGTTCACCCATTGTCATGATGAGGGGGGTGGCAGAAGTGAACAGGGTAGTGGGAATGGGGGAAGTGAGGGGGGCGGTGTTGGAGAGACCACGGGACCGATTAATACGAAATTCAGTAAAAGAAGGAAATATAGGGGCACCACAGGAAACAACCTGGGTTACCACATTGAGTCGCCGTGCCTGGTCGTTGAAATGCTCGACGACGGGGACCAGCGATTCAGGCAGGTCCTGTGCGGTCCCAGCTGCATCTGGTGTGGTCTCCGCCGCAACTTGTGAAGATCCCCCTGCGCCGGTCGCGGCAGGCTGCTGTGCGGCCCTCATCCCCTCAAAATTGTAGCGGACGACTCCGTCGCGGACATGCTGAACAACCCCCGGCCACGCAGAGACCTCCCTGTGAAAAACATTGTCATTCAGCTGGAAGCGAAGGGGCGCCATATGAAAAGTGTGGTGCGGTACGCAAGTCGGCCGGATGAAAGTGTGGCTGTGGCTGACTCCAAACCACACCTGTTCACTGTATTCATCCAACAGGTGCCGAGGCACCCGTTGCTGGTAAGTGACCACATCGATCATCATCCCATACCATTCTCGGAACGCCGCTGCGTTCACCTGCTTGCTGCTGGGGTCCTTGGACGCCTGCCAGGGGGAATATTTCATCGCGAGCGGCTGGCTCACAGTGATCTCCGCCGGTGTCGGTATCGGGGGAAGATGCCATTTCCACATGGCGAACGCTAAGATCAAGTACCCATAGATGAAACTGGTAGTCCGCTTGTAATTGTCTTCGCAAGCCACGAAGAGTTCCTTCAACACAAACGAGCTCCAATTCAGCTTGGCTCCCTGGACGCAGTGCTCTGCAATGGAAATTGTGTCCAGAGTGCATTCTCCCTTTGTGTAATGGCGCATGGTCTTGCTAGCGATCAGGTAGCAAGCGAACCGGATTTCTGGTACATTTATCAAATCTATCTTGGCACCTTTACCACCCCGGTGAGTGCCATACTTGGTGTAGAGGTCCGCATCAGCCGACTTCCGGGCACGCTTGGAGGATGTCTGGCCCGCAGAGGAGACATCTGAACCAGTTTGCGATAGCCCGGTAAGCCGATTAATGTCTGTTGCATGTATTGGAATTTCTTCGTTAAGCCACAGGGACCCGTTCTGCACCCGACTGAGGAGGAACTGGGTGCATTGCAGAACTGGTCCGGTGGTTCCGAAGACGGGAAGACTCCTCAAATTCATCAAAGTCGACTGTTGTAGGCCCCGGAATTCTTCCCGCATTCGACTGTTAGAGCTGCTCCCGGGCGTGTAATGGTGTTCCATGAATGTCTGCCAATGGAGGTGAGGAAACTCAGCCGGGTCGGACAAGTTGGCGTCCATATAGGGTGCATTGTCATACTTGCCGACCATCGACTCTATTCGGTGAATTCTGCTATCTAATGCTGGGTCAGGAACTGAGAGAAGAGCTCTCGGCATCTTGGCGCGTCTCTGATAGACTTGGACGATTCTTCTGCAACTTCTTTCGGGGTGCTGTGTGCTCTGATACTACGAATGCTCCAGAGTTGCTGCAACTTCCAAATTGAACTGGTCTGACATCCTCTTGCTGATAGCCTTCATGCAAATTGGGCCATTTGCTGGCACGCGCGGAGTTGATGAGACTCCATAACAGCAATTAATTCTTGCTATCTTTCTTGCCTGCGATAATCGTGCGATCAATCGCAGGCCTGTGTGTAATCTGACAGTTGCTGACGGCGTCATGGGGAGATGGGCGGACTCGACGGCGGAGGGAACTGCAGTTGATGGAAAATGATTACGGTATGATTACTGTCCATTAAGGGAATTTATGACCAAATCTGAGCTATCCTACGGAATGACAAAAGGACTGACGGAAATGACCTGGACTGACACTGGCACGAGGATGGATCCTTCGTGCACGACACGCTGGACTGACGCGGTGACATGCTGGACTAGCGCTGCGACACGCTGGACTGGCCAGCCCCGACCACAATCTGTTGCGGTATGGATACCGCAACTGACGGTTATTTGACTGAGTGCCGACAATTGGAAAAGACTACCTACATTCATCCCGGTTGCGGGAGATTTATTCAACTACGCTACTCTACGGGTTCTCTCGGTTGCGAGAGTTATTAATGAAAAGTGAGAAGTACCTACTCCTGGTAGGGCTTCAGGCGTGCGCCATTCACCCATCCCGGAAGAACTGTGTCGTCCAATTGTGCCAATCGAACGGCTCCTGAGTCGCGGATTTCGATGACAAAGTACGGTCCCAGCCAATGCATCTGGAGCTTGCCTGGAAACTTCTGGAACCGGCTGTCGTATAAGAGAACTTTTCCGCCAACTTGGAAAGCTTTAGTTTTGATGTGGCGGTCGTGCCATGCTTTCTGTCTGGCCTTCTGAACCTTCTGGTGGAATTCCGCAAGAAATTGAGCCTCATCCAGCTCCTGCAGCTCCTGGAGTCGTTCCTTCAGTGACGCCTCTTCTGAGAAGTGAAGGGACGTTGCGATCAAAAGGCTGGGTACGGTGAAATCGGCGGGAATCACAGCTTCCCGGCCATACACCAGCTGGAATGGCGTCTGGTTGGTCAAACGTTTTACCATGGTCCGGTAAGCCCATAATGTCGCGGGTAGCCGCTCATCCCAATCATCCCGCTGAGCGTTGCAAATTTTCGTCAAGCCCTTTTCAAGAATATTATTGAAGGCTTCCACCGTACCATTGGCCTGCGGGTGGTATGGGCTGCTTTTATGATGATGAATCATAAATGTGTTCAATAGCGACTTGACCGTGGCATTAATGAAATGCGTACCCTGATCGCTGGTTAAGCTCCGTGGGCAGCCAAAGCGGCTGATGATGTGTTCAAAGATGAACCGAGCAGCGGTCTCTGCCGAGCAGTCACGTACCGCTGCTGCCTCAGCCCACCGTGTGAGGTAATCCGTCGCGGTAATGATGTACCGGGCTTTGGAATGGCGAGCGATTGGTGCGATGGGGCCTACGAAATCAACAGCCCACTTTTCAAACGGCCGCAACACATGCACCGGGTGTAGCGGAAGCTCGTCCCTGTGCGAAGGCCTTCCCGTCCTCTGGCACACGTCACAACGTTTCACATAGGCCTTACAGTCTGCATGTACCGTCGGCCACCATAGGCCAGCTTGAAGCACCTTCCTTGCGGTGGGTTTAGCACCCACATGTCCTCCCGCAACACCGCTGTGACATTCCCACATCACTGCTTCCCGCTCGTGGTCAAGAACACACCTGCGCAACACCTCATCCAGGCCCAGTTTGTACAGCTGCCCTGCGATCAATTGATAATCGGCCGCCCGGACAACCAAGTGGCGTTTCTGAAGAGCGGTGTAATCCTCAGGGCACTGTCCCGTGGTCAGATACGTGGCAATGTCAGCCAGGTAGTCTGGGACTGCTTCAACTCGGAATAGGTCAGCATCCGGGAGCTGATCGTCCAACGGGCCGTCATTCTCTCCCGTCTCCAGCCTAGACAAGTGATCGGGACCAACATTCAACCTGCCAGGCTTGACAATCACCTCAAATGTGAACTCTTGAAAAAGTAGAAGCCATCGACAGATTCTTCCCTCCAACACCGGCTTATTAACCAGATACTTCAATGCCGAATGGTCCGTGAAAAATGTAAATTTGCCGCCCAGAAGGTAGTGGCGGAACTTCTGAAGAGAGTACACCATCGCCAATGCCTCCCGCTCGGTCGTGGTGTAATTCTTCTCCGCATTTAATAATCGTCGGCTGGCGAAGTATACAGGGTGGTCAACTGTCGTTTCCCCGGGTTGCGCCAACACAGCTCCAAGTGCAATTCCGGACGCATCAATATGCACATGGAACTGCTTATCCCAGTCGGGGTGAACAAGTATAGGTGCTGTCGCCAACTTCTCCTTCAATGTGTCGAGTGCCTTCCTGCACTCCGCCGTCCACTCAAATGCTTCTGACTTCCGCAACAGTTTCTCCAGAGGGGCAATGATTTTGGCGTAGTTGCGGATAAACCGTCTGTAGTATCCTGTGTGCCCGAGAAGTGCCCGCAACTGCTTCACGGTCTCGGGGGCCTCCATGTGGACGATGACCGCGACCTTGGCAGGATCAACGCAGACCCCTTGCTTGCACACCACGTGACCCAAGAGTGTGCCGAATGGTACTACAAAAATACATTTCTTCAAGTTCAAGGAAATCTGCAACTGGCGACACCGGTCGAACATGACACGCAACAGGGAGGCGTGTTTCTTCAGTAGGCTGTAAACATTCCAATCATCCATATAGACTTCCAGGAACTTGTGAATGTACTCCCGGAAAGCAGCAATGACAATCCGGGAAAACACAGCCGGTGCGTTCTTCAGACCAAACGACATAACGTGGTATGCGAATGATCCCCACTCAGTTGTGAATGTTGTCTTTGCTTTGTCTTCCTCGGCAATGCGCACCTGATGGTAGCCCGAAAAGCCATCAGTGAAGGAATAAGCTTCGTTTCCCGCGACATGATCTAGAACTTTGTCGCTGAAGGGAGTGGGAAACAGATCGTGAATACAAGCATTATTCAAACTCCGATAATCTACGCAGACACGGATTTCTGCTTTGTCCTTCTTGTTCTGGATGACAATGGGACTCACCCACTCAGCTTCTTCTACAGGAAAGATGAGACCCGCAGCCAGCATCTTGTCGATCTCCATCTTGACCTTCTCTTTGATACGTGGATTCAACCGGTAGGGTCGGTGCCTCACCGTCCTGGCTCCTGGTTTCAGTGTGATGCGCATCTCGCCCAGATCCCCTTTGATCCCCTTCAGGTCCGCAACTGATGACGGAAATAAATCTTCATACTCCCGGAGGAGGCTGGAAATTTCTCTTGTCGTCTCCTCGTCCCAGTAATCTCCCACTGTCGCCAGCTTAGGTTTCTCCTCCGTTCCAATGTTCAGCTTCTTTGTCTTTAGGGGCTACAAATGGACTCCTTCTGTCGTCGGCTCGTCACGGACGCTCCGCTCGCCCTCCTTTTCGTCAAAATAGAGATGCCTAAGGTCCTCCAAACTATCATCCTCCGGATCGCCGTCAATCTGTTGGAAAACCATTTCGCGCTTGACCCTGGAGCGTGACGCCACCGGGCCCTCAGCAGGCTCAGGATGGTGGAAAAACAGAACCTCCTTGACGGCTTGTAGGGCCTGAGATTCCTGCGCCGTCTCACCTTCGAACGAGAAGCTCTGAACGAACTTTTCCGCGACTACTTGCCAGGAGCGGGTTCCCCGTTTCCGCTCTTCCTCCAGATACCAGGCCTGGGGAATTGTACCCAGGGAGTGGAAAAACCTGTGGACCCACAACTCCTCAGGATACCTTGCGCTACGCCACTGTTCCTCGTACGCCCGCAAATGCTGTTGCGGGTCGGAAGCTCCATGATGTTTAAGTGTAATGCAGGGTCCTTCATCCTCTTTGAAACGTGCCCGTAGGGCATCCGCCACACGCTCCCATCGCAACAGAGTGTTGCGGTGATTGTTCCACCATCGTCCCGATGTTGACTTCAAGGCCACATCCAAGAGTGGTATCCGGCTTTCCTCTGGGACCCGGTCTTCCACCTTGGCAATAAAAGTATTCACTGCTTGCATGTTTGATAATGTGGGATATCCGCGGATCTCAGTCCCTACCCACCGGACCTGAGCGATGGAGGCACATCTCCGCGTGGTGGTCTCATACCCCCCTTGCTGCCAGTCTTTCCACGCAAGCTCGGATCCGAGCTCCGAGCTCTGCACACTCCGCCAACTGATAGACCCTGTTGCGGTCGGGTTGATATAATCGTCCCGCTTCCCTGCAGTCATCTGGTAGAGATGGTCCATCATCTGAGCATCCTCCCGACTGTCCACCGGTTCTGTGTATTGCAGACCCTGATACGGGTCGAGAGGCTGAGTGACCCTTACCTCCCCATCCTCAAAAATCATCAGCTCCTTCTTGAGGTCGATGATCGCGTAATTCTCAAAAGCCCAATCAATGCCAAGTAAAGCAGGATAGGGGTCCTTATCGCCCATGATATCAATAACCTCAAAGTCGGTGTATGTCTTCACCCCCGCAACGTCGACCTCGACACCCTCGAGTCGGCCGATTGGCAAAATACAGTACTGGTTCGCCATCCTGAGTTGGATTGGGGAATAGGCGAGCCGTGGCTTTCCAAGAGCCTCCCATGTTTTTCGCGGCAAAATATTGACGTTGGATCCCAAGTCCAACATGGTGTCGCTGATTTGGAATCCTGCGACCTGCGTGTTAAGCCGAAATTCTTTGCCTGTTCGTTGCTTGTTCCGCTTGACATGTTGCACGTATTGAGGCCTAGCGTCCACCAGATTTCTGGGTTCTGCGCGCCCCTGCAGCGCTCCGTCTAACACATGCTTGAGCTGTTGCCGCAGCACAACGTCATCAACAATCCTGAGAAATAGCCGAAGCCAATCCTCGACCACAGCATCTGCGGCATTCTGAACCCCGGTTTCCGGCCGCCAGGGCTCCTCCAGCCCTCCCTCGTTCCACAACTGGGCGAATGCCTCAACCGCCTCCTGAAAGTACTTCTTCTAAACTTCGGGCCTGATCAACTTTTTTGGGGATGCCGGCCGCACCGCTCGTGCTGGCTCCTTCTCGTGGGCATCCTCTCCAGTCTTCTTTCCGCCCCGTGTTAATATCGCAACATTCTGCATGTCAGGGGTCGCGGTGCTGCGCGGTTCTGAGTTTATCAGATTCGCTCCCCTCTGCCGCACCTGTTCTTCCCACTTCTTGATGAGCTCCGGACAGTCTTCTGTAGCATGGGCGTTGACCCGGCACTGGGAACACCAGGGTCGGCGCGGAAGGGGGCATTATCTAGCTACATGACCCTCCTGGTCATAGTTGTAACATTTTACCGGACCTCGTCCTCCTGTTCGGCCTCCCCGCATGCCGCCACCTCTTCCCCTTGTAGCCTCGTTCACCCTGTACGAGGGACGATCCAGTCGATTCGCAAGTGCGTCAAGCGCCCTGCACTGCTCGGTGTTGTGCGTCGTAGACACACAGAATTCGCAGTATACATTATTCGGCACCGTGGAGTACTTCTGTAATATCGGGCACATCCGAGGAGGATGCCCCATCGTCCGGAAAATCTCACAGTACTCTGTGGTGGAGGACCCCGGTTGCGGTGGGAACCTCGCAAAGGTCTGTTGCGGCTGGTATACTCCCTGCAGGTTCATCGCCGCGCCACCCCCTGGTGGTGGTCCCCCCTGAATTGCTGCAACTGAGGGTCCAACTCCGGCGCCGCGCGACCGAGGACATTCGGTTGCGACGTGTCCCTCGACAAGGCAATGAGTACACCAAACATTCGGTCGCGCTGGTCTCGCTGGCTGAATTTCCTTGAGCTTTTCAGTCAAGCTGGCGATCTGGTGTTGCAACCCTATCAGAGAAGGGTCCTGCGGGGCCAGCCCCCCCTTGTATTCCTAGGGGTATCCCGCCATGGCTTCAATCTTCATGGCCTGCTCCAAAGCATCCTGCAGATTATCAATCTTCTGCTGAGTGAGAGGGGTTCGTGTCAAGGGGAGCAGAGCCTTGATGAACCAGTCCCTTTGGTGGTTTGGATCGATCGGGTAGCTCAGTTTCCCGATCGCATCCTTAAAGCACCGCATCAACTCCCACGCGGTCTCACCTTCCTTCTGCTCTATTTCCCACAGCTCGGACAGGCCCTGCTGGTCTGTCTGGGGAAGCTTGAATTCGCAGACAAAATCCCGCTTCACGTCCGCAATTACAGGGTTAGGGTGCGCCTCGGACCACTTGATGAACCAACGCAGAGCTCTCTCTCTGAGCGTGGTTTGGAACTCTATTAACTTCCCTGCATCCGGCGTCTGTCGAGCCCTCCAGATGGCTTCCCACAGATACCAGTGTTGTTCTACGTCGTCATTTCCCCGGCCAGAGAACTCTGGGTACCGGGTGAAAGATCCAGCCATGTATACTTGCGGAGAATTAACCAGGATAAAACCTCCAGGTCCTGGTTGCGTAACGGTCCCACTAGGGAAAATACTACTACTAGTAACGCTGCTGCTACTGGGCGTTACTGACGCCGCTGAACTACTAGATGACTGACTTAATGCTTGTAACTGAATAAAAATATTTCTTAAAGGTTGATAAAGTACCAGGGGAAGGTCGGGATCCTGGCCATGTGGAAAGTGGGACGTAGGGCTGCCTGGAGGGGTGGGTGCCGTCTGGTCCTGGAACATCTGCTGCATTACGCCGTGCCATTCATCATCGGAGCTTTCTTCGGGCTGCATCTTTCCATTATCTTCGCTAGTCGTTACTTCTCTTTCTCGCGTCGCTGGGCTCCCATGCACCCATTGTACGTCCGCTGCTGTCCCGTCTCCTGTCCGGGTATCCAAACCCATGGTTCTTGTCTTCTGAGGCGCCTCCTTCTGATTTCTCCTCTCGATTTCCCTTCTCTTCAAGTCTCTCATTACCCTTCTTCACCACCTATCGGCGATCTGTGCCCGCCAATGTGCACGTGACTCCCGCAACTTGCATGCGGCTTCAACGTCCATCCCCCGCTCCCCACTCTTACATTCTACACAGCATCGGTCCCCTCACTCCTTCCCCCAGTATGGGTGGTTTACGCTTCCATACTCATTTTGTGGAATTCAATCAACCCTTCGTCCACCATCAGGGCTTTGATCCACAGCGGAATCTCCTTCAACAGATTCCCCCTTAGTCCTGAGTGAAAAACAGCCTCAGCCTTCGAGAAGGATTGGTAGCACTCAGCGGAAAACTCCACAACGTATCCTTCCAACGTGGTCCTTACCCAAAAATCCATTGCGCGGGTTAGTTCAGTATCTACCCGATGCAACGCTACCAGGTCTTCGTGCGCCCACCTGCGGTTTATCTTCCGCAAGCCTACTTGGAGCACCGTCGCTCGTAACCTCCGCAACCAGTTGTAAAGATCCGTGGGGAACCTTCCCCAGAAAATTTCGTACGTATCACTAGCTGAGTCAGAGAAAAGAACAAGCTCCCTGACCGCCGCCTCCTTTTTCTTGATCAGCTCCGCTTGCTGAGTAATAAAATGGTCAAGATGATCATCCCACCATCGCCGTATTTCTCCTTCAAAAATCCTCGAGACCATGATCTAGATCCCCTCAGAACATGCAGGTCCCGGCAACGGAACCATTTGTTGGCGAAAAGTCAGGTCTCGCGGGCAAGACCCAGGTTCAAAGGGTTGTGGCCAACAAGGGGTCCGGAGTAGTCTAGGAACACGCCGGCATTTTCACCCTGCTCTTGGAGAGCAGTGCGTCTCACCCAAGGCGTGCCGCGACCACATGCATAAGGGGATGAGATCACTGGTAAGGAATAAACCCGCAACCAAAGAAAGAAAGTGCATCCATTACATATACCAAATTACACATGCATGATCACTAATTAAATATTCAGACAGTCGCAACTTAAAATTTTTGAATCAGTGTAAACACATTAGAACACATGAACAACGTATTGAGACAGCAATCCTTCCTTATATTATTCTTCTGGCCGAATACATGATTACATAGCTTTCTTCTCTGATAACTCACAAGTCAGATACAGATGGGTTTGAGAACAGAAAGGAAGAACATGGAAAGTAAGAACCCATAGGAAGAATAGGTATGATTCTTCCGTAGCTGCTCTGCGCATCCTTCCTCAGGTCTTGATCCTCGCGACTTCTCTCGCACCCATTCAACCTTCAACAATAACAACAACTCCCTTCTTCAGCCGGGTGATCGCCTTTTATTCACCCGCTCCTCGCGACTGACAGCTTCTCTGTGTCTTCGCTCTGGCTTTTCCCAGCTTCTCTTCTGATGTCTGCATGTTCCACTTCCTATTTTCTGCTGTATTTCTTTCATCTGCACTTATCTCTGTTCGATCTCCAGTTATCAAATGCTTCTGCGCCACCTTGGTAGCTCCGCAACTCCTGGTCGCTGCGGCGCGGTCGCGGTTGCTATGTGTATTTATTCCGCAACTCAAAAAGAGTCAAAGTTCAAAATGTCTTGGCCAAAAGTTCAAAACTTAATAAAAAACAAGGGCCCCAACAATATCACATTTATTAATAAATGCTTTTTTGTCCATATGTACTCTCATCCACCACAACCCTGCTTGTAGTACCTTTCTTGCCATTGGTTTTTCTCCCACGTGTCCTCCCGCAACCCCACTGTGGCATTCCCATAGTACCGCTTCCCTTTCGTGTTCCATGACACATCTCTAAAGAATATGGTCCAGTCCCATCTTATATAGGTGTCCTGCTATGAGTTGATATTCTGCAACTCGAACTACTAGGTGTCTTTTTTGGACTGATGTATATTCATGCGGACATTGCCCTGTTGTGAGGTGGGTTGCTATTTGGTCCAAATATTCTGGGATGGCTTCTACTCTGAAAATATCATCGTCTAGTAATTGTTCATCTAGAGATCCTCCATTTTTTCCATTCTCTAGTCGAGACAGGTGAGCAGGCCCTACGTTCAATCTTCCGGGCTTTACAATCACCTCAATTGTGAACTCTTGGAAGAGTAGGAGCCATTTGTAGATTCTTCCTTCTAAGACCGGTTTGTTTACCAAATATTTCAAAGCTGAGTGGTCTATGAAAAATTTAAACATTCCTCACAATAGGTAGTGGTCGAACTTCTGAAGGGAATACACCATTGCCAATGCCTCTCGCTCTATTGTGGTGTAGTTATGTTCTGTTGTTGACAATTTCCGACTTGCAAAATATATCGGGTGGTCAACTGAAGTGTCCCCTGGTTGCACCAAGACTGCTCCAAGTACAATGCTCGAAGCATCGATGTGCACATGAATTTTTTTGTCCCAATTTGGGTGAACTAATATTGGTGCAATTGCTAGTTTTTATTTCAGGGTATTCAGGGCTGTTCTGAAACTCTCTGTCCAGAGAAACTACTCAGACTTTCGCAACAGCTTCTCTAAAGGGGTTGTTATCTTCGCATAGTTGTGGATAAATCACCGGTAGTAACTTGTGTGGTCCAAAAGTGATCTCAGCTATTTTACTGTTTCTGGTACCTCCATGTTGGTTATCACTACTACTTTGGCTGGGTACATACCACGTGTCCTAGTAGTGTTCCAAACGGTACTACAAAGATACACTTCTTTAGGTTCAACGAGATATGAAGTTGCCTACACCTATCAAAAATTATCTTCAATAACATTGCATGGTATTTTAATAAGCTGTAGATTGTCCAATCATCCATGTAGACCTATAAGAACTTGTGGATGTACTCCCAGAAAGCAGCTATCACGATGTGAGAAAATACTGCAGGTGCATTTTTCAATCCAAATGGCATCACATTATATGCGAAAGAGCCCCATTCAGTGGTGAATTTTGTCTTTTTCTTATCTTCCTCTGTTATCCTTACTTGATGGTATCCTGAGAATCCATCAGTGAATGAATACGCGTCATTTCCCGCAACATTGTCTAGGACTTCATCACTAAACGAAGTGGGAAATGGGTCATGGATACAGGCATTGTTTAAGCTCCTGTAATCGACATGGACTCGAATCTTAGAATTCTCCTTTTTATTATGTATAATTATATACTTACCCACTCTGCTTCCTCTACTAGGAATATTAATCCCGCCTTTAACATCTTGTCGATCTCTGCCTTAAATTTTTCCTTCACCCTTGGATTCAGACGATATGGTCTATGTTTCACAGGCCTTGCGTCAAGCTTCAATATTATCCACATCTCCCCCATATCCCCTTTTATTCCCTTTAGATCCGCTACCGAGGAAGGGAAAAATTCCTCATATTCCTGCAACAGACTGTATATCTCCTTAGTTGTCTATTCTCCTAATAATCTCCAATTGTCGCTAGTCTTGGCTTATCTTCTGTCCCAATATTTAGTTTCTTGGTTTTTAATGGTAGCAGGTGGATCCCTTCTGTTGTTGATTCTTCTTTGATATACCTCTCTCCTTTCATTTCTTCAAAATACAGATGCCTAAGATCTTCTAGATTATCATCATCCATTTCGCTGTTTATCTTTTGACATGCTACCTTTTTTCTGACGCCTAGGTTTGGAAATGGCTGCTCATCCTCCATTTGAATTTCTGGGAAGAAAAGTACCTTCTTTATAGTCTGCAAAGCTTGTGTGACCGGTTTTGTTTTTCCTTCGAACAAGAAACATTGTGTAAAGTTATCCACAACTTCCTGCCATGTGCTGGTTCCTCTTTTCTTTTCTTCCGTCAGGTACCAGGCCTGTGGAATCAAGTCCAGAGAATGGATAAAACTATGTACCCATAGCTATTCTGGATATCCTGCAGTTCTCCATTGATCCTCACATTTCTTTAGGTGGTTTATGGGGTTTGAGTCCCCCTTGGTATTTCTCTTTAACCCGAGGTCCTTCCTCTTCCTTAAATCTCGCTTTCAATGCTCGCGCAACTCTACCCCATTGCAACAGTGAGTTGTGGCGGTTACTCCACCATATTGTTGATGTGGACTATAATGCCATGTCCATTAGTGGTACCCTATGTCCTTTTGGTACCTTATCTTCTATTTCTGTTATGAAAATGTTTACATCATTCATATTGGATAAAGTTGGGTAATCCCTTACCTTAGTCCCGATCCAATTGATTCTTCCAATGTTGGCACATCTCCTTGTATTGGTCTCATACCCTCCTTGCTGCCAATCGTCCCAAGCTATTTATGAGCCTAATTCTAAGCTTTGGATGCTTCTCCATCTTATAGAGCCACCTGCTATTGGGTTGATGTAATCTTCCCTTCTTCCTGCGGTCATTTGATAAAGATGGTCCATAAGCTGAACATATTCTTTGTTATCTACAGTCTCTGTGTATCTTGGACCTTGATATGGGTCGAGTGGCTGAGTGACTCTAACCTCCCCATCCTCAAAGATCATTAGTTATTTTTTTAGATCTATTATTGCATAATTTTCAAAGGCCCAGTCAATTCCCAATAATGTAGGATATGGATCTTTATCCCCCATGATGTTGATGACCTGAAAGTCCGTATATGTCTTTACTCCTACAATATCAACTTCAAATTCCTCCAGTCTACCTATGGGCACAATGCAGTACTGGTTCTCCATCCGAAGTTGGATTGGTGAGTATGTTAATCTTGGCCTTCCTAATGCTTCCTAGGTTTTCCTTGGTAAAATATTGACATCGGATCCCGAATCAAGCATGGTGTCTTTAATTTGGAAACCCACAACCTGGGTGTTTACTCGGAACTCTTTTCCTGTCCTTATTTTATTTCTCTTCACTCTCTGTACATACTTCTGGGTTGCATCAAGTGATTCCCTTAATCCTATGTTCTTCTGCACCACTCCTTCCAGGTTCTGATTTAGTTGCTCCAACATTGGTGTGCTGTTAACAATCTTTAGGAATAGATGGAACCATTCTTGAATGATAGTAATTGAATTGGCTTGGTTTTCTTTGTTTTCCTGGGGTTGCTATAACTTAATACCTTTGTTTCCCCCTGATTTGGAAAATTTTTCTACTACCTCTTGAAAGAATTTCTTTCGTCTTTCTGGTTTGATCAGCAGTTTTGGGGATGCTGGCCTGATCAATTTTATCGAGTCCACTGTATGTGAATCTTCCCCTGTTATCTTGCCTCCTCATGTCACTATGGCCACGTTCTGCATTGTATGAGTCTCCATTATCCTGGGTTCTGCATTTACTAGATTTTTTCCCCTTTGTCTAGTTCTTTCCTCCCATCTTTTAATGAGCTCAGGGCAATCTTCTGTTGCGTGCGTGTTAACCCGGCACTGGGAACACCAGGGTATTCTAGGAAGTGGACATTCCCTAGCTACGTGTCCTTCTTGGTCATAGTTGTAACATCTTACTGGACCTCTACCCCCTACTCGGCCTCCTCTCATGCCTCCTCCTCTTCCTCGGGGAGTCTCATTCACTCGGTATGAAGGCCGGTCCAATTGTTCTGCCAATGCATCCAGAGCTCTACATTGCTCTGTGCCGTGTGTTGTTGAGGCAAAAAAATCACAATATGTGTTATTCAGAACAGTGGAATATTTTTGCAAAATAGGTCATAGGTGAGGTGGATGACCCATGTTCTTACATATTTCACAATACTCAGTAGTGGTTGGACTTTGTTGCACAGGGAACCTTGTGTATTGTTGTTGTGGTGGATATATTACTTGGGTGTTTATTTGCAAAACTCCTCCCATTGGTGGAGCCCCCTATGCCCCTGCAGCCAATGCCCCCCCATTCTAACCCCGCAACCGAGGACATTCGGTTACCACATGTCCTTCCATTAGACAATGTGTGCACCATACATTCAGTCTTGCTGGCTTTATTGATTGAATTTCCTTGAGTTTCTCTGTCAAGTTTGATATTTGATGCTGAAACCCCATTATAGAGGGGTCCTATACTGATGATCCTCCCTTAAACGCTTGTGGATAACCCACCATGGCTTCTATCTTCATTGCTTGCTCTAGTGCGTCTTGCAATGTCTCGATCCTCTGTTGAGTTAATGGAGTTCTTGTTAAGGGTAGCAGAGCTTTGAAGAACCAATCCCTCTGATGGTTCAGATCAATTGGATAGCTGAGTTTTCCAATCGTGTCCTTGAATCTCCGCATTAGATCCCAAGTAGTCTCTCCTTCCCGCTGCTTTATTTCCCACATTTTTGACAGACCCTGCTGGTCTGTTTGGGGTAGTTTGAACTCCTTAACGAAGTCCCTCTTCACATCTGCCATCACTAGATTCCAATGAGCTTTAGACCACTTTATAAACCAATGTAGAGCTCTCTCCCTAAGAGTGGTTTGAAATTCTATTAACTTCCTTGCCTCTGGTGTCTGTCGTGCCCTCCATATGGCCTCGCAGAGGTACTAGTGCTGTTCTACATCGTCATTAGCCCTCCCAGAGAACTCTAGGTACCGAGTAAGTGATCCCACCATGTTCACTTGTGTAGGCGTTACTAAAATGAAGCCGTTGGTTCTTGGTTGTGAAATGGTACCACTAGCAATTCTACTACTAGTGTGTATTACTGCTAGATACTGAATCTTATGCAACTTGCTTAATTCACACAACTTAACAAAAATTTCACTTAGTGGTTGATAAAGAACTAGGGGAAGGTTGGGACTAGAGCTACTTGAACTTTGGGGAATAGGAGTTTATTGAGATATGAATGCCGACCTTTCTTGGAACAGTTTCTCCATTGCAATGTGCAACTCCACATCGGACATCTCCTCGGGGCGCGCGTCTGCATCTTCTCTGTCAGAATTCTTTCCTTTCTCCATCTAGGTTTGGTTCCTATACACCTGCCAAAATTATTTAATGGTCCCTCCTATATCCTGGGGACCCACCTGACTTTCCGCTTCCTTCGTCATCTGAGGCACCTCCTCTTTGTCCTTTTGACTACTTTCCTGTCTCTTTAACTCCTTCATCACCCTTTCTCGCCACTTCTCAGTGATCTGCGCCCTCCGATGTGTTCATCGCTCCCTTAGCCTATTATAGGTCTCGACATCCATACCCCTACTCCCCTTTTGCACTATTCTTGTAGAATCTCTCCCTCAGTCCCTTCCCCCAGCATAGGATTTTTACGCTTCCATCTCAGATTTTTGGAACCCCATTAGTCCTTCGTCTACCATCAAGGCTTTAATACATAATGGAATCTCCTTCAGCATCTTCCCTCGTAACTCGTATATGAATATATCCTCTGCCCTTGGAAAGGACTGGAAACAATCTGCTGCAAACTCCACTATGTATCCATCCAAGGTAGATTCCACCCAGAAATCTACAGCTCAGGTCAACTCGGTATTTAATTGATGAAGGGCCACTAGATCTCCATGCACCCACTTGCGACCGAATTTCTATGACTTTTTTTTGGTTACTTTGATCTGGAGCCTTTGCAACCAGTTGTAGAGTTCTTCTGGAAACTTTCCCCAAAAGATCTTGTAAATGTCGTTGGCAGATTCAAAAAATAGAACCAGATCTTTGACCGTTTTCTTCCTTTGTTGTCTCGACTCGGCTTGCTGAGTGATGAACTGATCTAGGTGGTTATCCCACCAGCTTCGTATTTCTCTTTCCAATATTAGAGATACCATGATCTAGCTCCCAAATGAAATTTCAGGTCCCGACAATGGAACCATTTTTTGGGGAAGAAAAAGGTCTCTTAAGCAAGACCAAGGTTTGGATTAGAGGCCAACAAGAATTTTCGTTGTATTCTAGCACCACGCCGGCATTTTCACCTAGCTCCGAGGAGCAGAGAGTCTCACCTGAGGTGTGCCGCAACCTTACTAAGATTGGGAGTAGATTGATATCAGTCTAGCATACTAGATATGTATGAACCAGGACTATCTCAGAGCTTAAGCAAACACAACATTACATGGGTGATATCCCTTCAAAGCACATTCAGAAAGACAATCAATAAAATTTTAAAATACTACCATACTAATCAATCTGGACTACAACATATATAGGGAACAACAAACTTTGATCATATTATAATTCACTTATCAACAATAGACTATTACAATGCTCCTCAACATGAGCTTTAACCAAATAGATTACAAAGAGGTCTTATCCAGTAGATTAGAACACAAAGATACAAAGAGATAGAGAATGGAACAACATGAAAAAATCTCTCCTACGGCTCCTATTTCCTCATTCCTCCTGTGCCAACCTCCTTTCTCCACTGGTCGGCTGCCTATTTGTTCTTCTGCTAGTGCAACTGACAGTTCTTCCTTTCTTCTCGCTCGGCTGTCTTCTGCTTCTCTCTGTTCATCGGAAGTTCTATTGCTTGTCTCCTACCACGTTATTCTACCATCTGTGCTTGCTCCCGCAACATCCATGCCACTTTTTCTTCACTCCTTCGCAACCTTGATTTCTCTCTGCCTACAATAGTTGCACGTATTATCCGCAACTCAAAACTGTTTGATTTCAAAACAAGGGCCCCAACATAAAAAAACTTGTATTGGTGCTACTACTTGTTATGAATCTCCCACACACTGGAGATATGAAGCACCTATTGGTCGCATGGGCCCAATATCTGCATCAGAAAATCAATAGTTTAGTCTCAGATACATCAAAAAATAATTTAAAACTTAAAATAAAAAATGATTGAAATTTCTTACTTGTAGCATCCCATTGCTCACCCTCAGGAAGCACGAGCTCATGTTTGCGAAAAAATTCCATCCCCACGTATGGATTTATATCATAATGAACTACCTATGCAACGATATAAAGAAGGATGGTGAGAAACTAATCATCAACATACTTTCAAGTCGGGACATAAGATCTATCCACCTCCTCATTCGTGGAACTGTTAGATCAATCAGCTTGAGTGTGATATGTTGAGGCTGTAGTAATGGAATGCGCTCTAAGGAAAAATAGATCAATATCAAACCATAGAAAAAAATTTCAATTTTCCTTCTCTTGTTTTAGTCAGCTGATATTTCATGTTGATCAACATTCCCTCACTCCAGTTGAAAACTATTGGCTCCATACACTCTAGAGAATACTACATGTATGACCTGTTGGCTATGTGAAGTGTGGAGATACTAGACAATATGGAAATTATGAATAGGATTGTTATTAAAGTAAATTTGATCATGTCCTTTATGTTTACTTTTCCATCCCTAGTTGGTTGGGATTGAGGCCTGCAATGAGTAGCGATATAGTCTTTGACTAATTATCCACCCCCTCTGCCAACTATAAGGGAGATGGGGGCACCTCTCATAGATAAACCAGTTAGAAAATATATGTCCTATACTTTTCTCTTGAGAATATGTGTTTATAATCTAAATTCATAAGCTTTAACATCCCATTAATATACAATATACTCTAGCAATTCTATTTGTTGCCTCATACCGGGAAGCTTGAATAATTTCAATAACCCACAGTTTTGTAGTACCTGGATGGTAGCATGTCATTTGCTACATTCATATGTTTTTCTTCATGTTCTCTTTCCATCCATATTAATTCCATTTTGTACTGATGAGGTCATAAAACATAAAAAGGAGATTCGTTAGGATTCATTCCATGTAAAAAAATTGACAACTTTTGAAGGAACTAGCATATAAAATTTTGAGAATTACACCCAATGCACCTGTACAAGGAGAGACAGTGCATTGCAACTCTCCTTTTAGTTTATTTTAACCCATGTCAACACTCCTTTTGACTTTAGGAGGTGTTGGCTCAAGGGGTCCTGACCTAAGTTCGGAGGTTAAGGTTTGCCAACAAACCTCTATACTACTGGCCCTTTCGGTAGTGACCTGCTTGCGCAGGCCAAAGTCTCACCCGAAGAAGTATGGGAGGGTGATAGAACCAGGTTTCCGCACCATGGGAGAGGGCAGGTAAGTCAGGAAGAGCTACGTTCAACTTCGTAAATATCAGATTGCATATTACAGAACCCAGATCTATCAGTCATTTCACACCCACGTGCGCAGTACCATATATAATCACAATAAATAACAGATATAAGACAATAAAACAACTATCGCAGCTATTCTTGTATATCAAATTCAGATCAATTGTCAATGCAGCATAATTACTTAACACAGTTACTTGCAGAGCTCGATATAGAATTATGCATATTATAACAGATCCAGATTGTAGTATAAACAAGTAACAAAAGTACTTTCGTATCTTAAATCAATGACATAGAGCATACATAATCAGATATCACAGATTCATAAGTCCAATAGATTCAGATATACCAACAACCTTTCACATTAATTAATGCTTCATATCCTTTACAATACCCAAAACCCAACCTGTGCACATAGTAGTAGGGTCCGCACACAGCAAAACTGAGGATCTCCGCGCACACAGCCAATAGGAGTCCTTTCCCAAAAAACCCAAAACAGATCTACTAATTTGCAACACAATCTTGTGACTCGTCCTGAGTCACTATGGTGGTGAGGTATCTAGCTACACCTGTATGGCTACTCTAGCCATAGATTCATTTGATTTGATATGGTTTGAGCAGGCTACCATTGATGTAGCCAGGGAGCATATCTCCACATAGGGTAGCAAGCCTAACCGCTTCGCCATCTGTGATCTCCTTAACTGTGTAGGGACCAAGCCAATGCTGCTGGAACTTCCCAGGATGCTTTGCAAACTGGCTATCGTATAGGAGGACCAACTGGCCTTCCGTGAAAGTCTTCTGGCGAATGTGTCGGTCATGCCAGGCTTTATCGTGGGCCTTCTGGACTTGCTGATGGAAATTCGCAATAAACTGATCTTCCTCCAAAGCCATAAGCTGTGCTAATCACTCCTCCATGATGTTCAGTTCTGCCATGTTTGTAAATGCTGCGATACGCAGACTAGGAACAATATAATCCATTGGTATAACGTCTTATTTACCATAAACCATCCTGAATGGGGTTTTTCCTGTTAAATTCTTGCAGGTTGTTCGATAGGCCTAGAGGATTGATGAGATGTGCACGTCCCAATCGTTGCGACCAACATTGCATACCTTGGTCAGTGCTTGCTTCAAGATATTATTAAAAGCTTCAACTGCGTCGTTGGCCTGGGGGTGATATGGCGTGCTCTTCACATGATGGATTTGGAATTCCTCGGTCAAAGCTCAGATTGTTTCATTAACAAAGTGTGTACCTCTGTCACTCATGAGAATCTTCGAACATGCAAATCTGGTCAGGATTTGTTCAAAGAGGAAATGCGTGGCAGTATCCATAGTAAAATCCTTTACTGCTTGCGCTTCTACCCTTCTGGTTACATAATCAGTGGCTGTAATAATGTAGCGTGCACCCGTCTCTTTTCTTGGAGGGGTTGATAGGCCCACTTATCAAATGCTTGTAGGGCCATTTGTGGTTGAAGGGGAATTTCATCTCTGCGGGATGGTCTCCCTGTATGTTGGCATGTATCACAAGCTTTACAATAGTCATGGGCATTAGTATGTAGGGTTGGCCAACATAACCCAGCCCTCAAGATCTTCTGCGTCGTTGCTTTCCCTGCGTAGTGACCTCCTACTACTCCGTCATGAGCGTCGATCAAGATAGCATGCCTTTCATGCTCCAAAACATATCACCGCAATACTTCATCTGCCCCCATCTTATATAAGTGTCCTGTGATGATGGTAAAGTCTACTGCCTGGGTGACTAAATCTTTTTTCTGTTGTACAGAGTACTCTAGAGGTGTCGTCCCGACAGTCAAGAACTGAATGATATCCGCAAAGTGTGCATCTACTGCATTGATAGAAAATAGTTGCGCATCACGAAATCTAGCTTCCAGGTCGGTTGGCTCCTCGCCACTCTCTATTTAGGACAAATGGTCCAGCCCAACATTCAAATTTCCCGGCTTGACTATGATTTCAAAGTCATAATTTTGAAATAGTAGTAGCCATCAACATATTTCCCCCCCCAACACAGGCTTATTGACCAGGTACTTTAAATTTGAATGGTCTGTGAACATTTTGAAGTGTCCTCCTAACAAGTAATGTTGATATTTCTGCAATGCGTAAACCATGGGCAATCCCTCCCGCTCTGTGGTGGAGTAGTTGTGTTCCGCTCCAGAGAGCTTCCTACTTGAAAAGGCAACCGGATGGTCGATATCTTCTTCCCCTGGCCACGTAAGGATAGCCCCAAGAGAAATGCCTGACGCATTGACATGAACATGAAATACCTTCTCCCAATACAGAAATATGAGATTAGGTGTCGAGACCATATTTTCCTTTAGTAGCTCGAATCTCTTTTGACATTCGTCATTCCAAAAGAATGAAACATCCTTATTGAGAAATTTTTCCATAGGGGCAGTAATCAGTGCATAGCCTTGAATGAATTTCCTGTAGTAGCCCGTGTGTCCAAGGATTGAGCACAACTATTTCTCCGTGGTTGGTACTGGTAAATTTATGATAACTGCGATTTTGGCAGGATCTACCATTAGTCCTTGTCGAAAAACTATGTGGCCGAGCAAGATTCTGAAGGGTACGCAAAAGATACACTTCTTGATATTTAGGGAAATCTCGTGTTTCTGGCAGGCATCCAACATCATGCACAGGTTTGAGACATGTGCCTTGACTAGGCCGAAGACAGTCCAATCATCGAAATACACCTCGAGGAACTTGTGAATGAATTCTTTGAACACTATGACAATGAACCGTGAGAAGATAACAGGGGCATTTTTGAGTCCAAACGACATGAAGGTATATTGAAAAGATCCCCACTCAGTGGTGAAAATGGTTTTGCTGTGGTCCTCAGGTGCGATTCTTATCTGATGGTATCCTGAGAACCCATCCGTTAAAGAGTATGCTTCTTGTCCTCCCACGTTGTCTAATATTTCGTCTGAGAATGGCGTTGGGAATGGATCAGGAATGTAGGCATCGTTTAACTTGCGTAGGTCCACACAGATATGAATCTCTCCCTTATTTGTTTTTTCTTGAACCACCATTGGACTGACCCAGTCTGACTATTCAACAGGTTCGATGATACCTGCAGTAAGCATTTTATCGAGCTCATCCTTGACCTTCTGCTTATACTTGGAGTTCAACCTATAAGGTCGCTACTTTATGGGCTGTGCATTGGGTTTGAGAGTGATATGTATGACCCCTAAGTCCCCCGTGATCCCTTTTAGCTTGGAAAAATTTGTAGGAAACAAGTCTTGATATTTTGTAAGTAATTCGGCCACTTTACCTACTCTATTCTCATCGCAGTAGTCCCAAATCTTAGCCAACTTAGGGTTATATTTTGTTCCAATGTTTAATTTGTGCAACTTGAGAGGCTTAGTGACATCCACTTCCTTTAGTGGAGGTCCTTCAACGGTGTGCTCCCCTTCCGATTCTGGGATAGAGATAGACCACAGATCATCTTCACCTTCCTCTCTTGCCAAGCTGCGACAGTTGAAAATATCCTGCATCTGCATTTCCCATGTCGACGTCTCGAATACTACAGAAGAGCTGGTCTTGTCAAACACAAATGTATCTATGTCCTATAGAGCTTCGTCAAGCACCTTGGAACCCCCTATCAATCTGAATGTTCCTATAAAGTCATTCTTCAAAGTTTCCCAGTGGCGGGTGCGCTGACGTAGCTCTGCATCCACGTACCAGGAAGTGGGGGTTGGACCCAACACATGAGTGAAAAATTGAACCCACTCTCCTATAGTTTGGTCACCCCATGCCTCCATCCATGCAACCATGTGTTCACGCAGATCCCCTGTGCCAAGGAACATCTTGACCCATACCTCCATCGGAGTCTCAAATTGCAGGAGCATCATGCCCTAACAATCCTCCCACTCTGGGAACGCTTCCTTATGCATATCCCACCATCATGCAGGGGTTGTGATCATCACTAGGTTAAGGGCCCATAACCTTCATTCCCTGGGAACCTTGGCTTCAAATGCTCACAAAAATTCCGTAACATTACCAGAACCATCGAAATAAGGTAGATCTCTTACCTCTGAGGAGATGCAACGAAATTCCTTTATGATCCGAAGATATCACAGCGCAGAGACATCATGTAACTGGTTTTTAAAATTCTCTATCTCCCCATCAGAGTCATAGAAACATTCACTTTACTTTTCTCAGCAGAGTACCCCCTCCACCATGGGGTTGATCCAATCTTCATCTTGCGCAATCAACTTATAGATGTGATCCACATCCCCTTCGTCACACACTGGTTCTATGTATCGTTTGCCTTATGCTGGGTCTAATGGTACTATTACCCTTGTACCATTATTCTTGAATACCATGCTTCTCTTATTTAGGTTAATGATGCCTCCCACATCGATGGCCCAATCCAAGCCTAGGAGCGCAGGGTAGGGGTCTGCATATTCGACAATTTGAATTACTTCAAAATCAGCCTGGACCTTAACTCCTGCGATATCCACCACAATATTTGATATTCTTCCCAAGGGTATGATCTTCTGTTGATTGGCCATACATAGCTGGATATTAGACCATTCCAACTTAGGTTTCCCCATTCGTTGCCAAGTCTGTTTACGTAATACATTCGCATTCGACCTAGGTCCAAAATAACCTGATCCATCTCATAATCACCGATCTGCACAGTCAATTGCATCTCCCTACCAGTGCGTTTATTATACCTATATATTTTGTGTACGCCCTTGACTTTAGAAGGGAGGATAGGTCATGTTGCGCAGCTATCTATCAATGCCTAAAGCTTTTCCACAACCTTTGGGTTGCACATGTAATGTTCCAAATTTTTATGGAACATTAAATTTTGTTAATTTTATGTGAGAGATGAATAAAATGGGTAGGAGACCCATTCTTTGCATGATTAGAGAATAAAAATACTCTAAGTATGAAAAAGGATCATGTTTGGAGTTGGATTTCACACCTCCATGTGTGAAAGAAGGTTTTTGCATAAAGGCTAGGCCAAGGTGGACCAAGTCAAACTGCGTTGGCAAGAGTTGGAAAGCACAAAGTGGGACAATGTAGGAGGGAAGCTTCTAGAGGAAGGGAAACCCTAATTCGAAGTAGGGTCCATGGAGGGAGGCTCCCTTGTTTAAAAGAGGAGCAAGGTAGCCATTGAGATTATCTTTTGATCATTTTACATTTGAGTCTTGGAGACTTGTTGCTGCCTCTTGCTGTTCAGCAGAGTTGCAGTGCCTCCGAGCATGAGGGAGTCTTGTTTAGGATTTCCTCTCCTTCTTGAGGAGCTCATGAAGGATTTCACTCCATTCCCCATATTCTCACATTCAGGCCATAGCTTCAGCCATCTACATCAGTTTCTGTAGCAGACATTGTGCAGTGTTGCTGGGTGTTGCTGGGGAGGTTTCCACACACCATCCGGAGCTATTTTTTCAGAGGAAGGAGGTTCCATCCCTTGGGAGATAAGAAAAGGTGGTTCTTGAGAATATCCCACGATATTTTTCATCAGGCCAACCACACTCCATCATTGGCAGTGCAGTCCCTCTCTTAGACAGTGTTCTTCTTGGTGAATATTTGATGTGAGGGATTATCCGACATTTTGGAGGATGAAATCTTGATGAAAGGATCAGCCTTTCATTTCAGATTTCCATTGGAGGAGGGTTCTTCATTTTTTGCAGCCATTTCATCCTTCTCCATGTATTTCTAGCTCTTAAGTTGCAGCAGCTACTGCAACTCCGACATTTCTGTATTATAGCATTTTTGCATAGATTTCAGCCAATCCTTTTAGAGGATTGATGTTATGTATTTTCAGGGGTTGAGATATTGCTCCCTCTTCTTTATTTGAGCCCACATTGTCATATCTTTGTATTTTCATTATTTATGCAGCAGTTCCTCTATAAAAATACACAATCATGGCCTAGGGATTTCTTATGCAGCAGTGTATTCTCATATTTGCATGTACAGGTTTCTTGAGGCTTCTAGTGCCTTGCTTGAGTGATCATTCCCTCAAGGATTTGTATTCTTATTTGTTGCTATGTCTTAATATGATGGACATTGGATTCTCCAGCATTTCATGTGTATATGAATCACTGTTATTTCCATTTGGTGTATTTGTTATTGCTATAGTTGCAATGTTCGGGTTATCTTAAGAGATTCCCAATCTTGTTGTTTTCCCTCTTGGGAATATTATCCCTTGAAAACTCTTTCTATATACAGAGTCTACTAGTGGGCCAGGTAGCCTCTGGAGCTCATCCTTCTCTATGAAGGTGAAAAATCTAGTAAATTTGCCTACATTCTATCTCTGGAATGGATTTTCTTGTCGATTGATAATGTTTCTGAAAAAGTAACATTACAGTGGTATCAGAGCATCAAACTTGACATAGCCTATGAGTTCGATTTCAGAGGAGAATAATGAAGAAATATGAGCCTGATCTCATCTATTTTTGGAATAAAGAAAATCCTCCCTGAGGAAGAGGAGAAGAAAATGGGAGAAGAGGAAGGTCCATGCACTTCCTATTCTCTTGAAGACCAGCATGGGAGATGCTTGGATTTTTAGATATTAAGCAAGTACCTGGGTGACTATAAAACTCATTCTGCAGCATTTAGGGGAGCTACAAAGTTCCCATAGTATATTCAGTAGATGGAGGAGATAAGGCCTTGTGGAAAAGGAGAAATTAGAGGCAATAGGCTTCTATTGTCTACACTTGATGGGGTTACTTCAGCTAGAGCTTGGGTGAAGAAGCTGGAGGAATTTGTATTGCTGCATCCAGTGGTAGAAAGGGAAGCAATGGATATTATAACGCTGCACTTGGAGGAGTAGCCTTCAACATCCATGGATGGGGTAGACATTGCATGGGAGGGAGAAGCCTTTTTAGCCACGCAAAGTCATCCCAAGACCCACCAAGGTATGAGCAAAGTTCCACATTTTACTTCAGCAATTAATCTTAAGGATGGTGGAATTTCATATGAAGAGGTCCAAGGATGAAATCAAATGGCCACTTTAGGGCCTCATGATTGCACTGCGCTGTGCAAAGGCTTCAAGGAGAAGATGAACCCTCATCCTAACACACCTTTGATGAGTTGCATTCAGCCTTTAAGGTGGGAGTGTGAACTTTTGGAGGATGAAGTGAACCATGACACCTCCATGGAGAATCATGAAACAAATTGTGAATCGGAGGAAGAGCCAGCTGTTACACCATTGAAGGATTTAGCAGCGCTGTTGAACATGGGTGGAGAGGAGACATCACCTCCATCACATTTGGATCCTCATAGGTCCAACATAGTCATGGGAGAGAGGCCTTTCCTAAGAGGTCTCCAAGGAGTTGCATTTCAAACTCTCATGAAATGCAAAAAGCAAGAATTGGTTTGGGAGGATGGTAGCCCTCATGGGAGGAGCACAAAAGAAGAGGAGAAGTGGTAGGGTGTTTACATCATTGGGAAGCAAGGAGAAGGGATAAATGTTTCTGATATGATATATATATCAATCATGATACCTTCATCATTTGAGGTACATGATGTGAGCATGAGGAGGCAGCAAGCACTTGAGTTGCTTGGGATTGATGGGAGAGAGCACAAGCAGATTTTATCCCATATGATCGATGGTGTTGCAGGAGTAGAGGAGGGCACTCTCATAGTGCAAGGGGATCACTCCTTAGCTGGGATTGATTGGGAGGTATTCCCCTCTTAGTAGAAGCTTCATATTTGCAGCATCATCACTAGAGTTGTTCTTGACAAGGAGCATGTCAAGGAACAAAGTTTGGCATGGGCAAGAGCCTTTTTGCATGAGATCACAGCGCTGTCATTTGGGAGGAGGATAATATGAATAGATCCATCTATCATCTCACTCCCAGCCTATGGTAAGAGTCTTGTGGGTACCTTTTCTTATTTACAAACTCTTATCATTATGATGCAGTGCAGGGCTTCTCAAAGGGGCATATTTTTCATGTTGCTTCATGAGCAAAATTGGGCCATACCATGTGATGGAGATAGCCATATTTTATATGGAATTGGGCAAGTGTTACCTTCCATGTATGTTCAGAATTTATATTCAGCCACTTACCATGCATGATCATATGTAAGAACATACATTATTATTCATGAACTAAAAAACAACTTGCCATATCATTTATCAAAACAATAGTTTGGGAAACTGCGCTGTGACCACTTGGGAGACTATTGGTACATCTTTTCACAACATGAAAAATTATGTACTTACCTCATTTTATTTCTGAGTATGGTATCCTTGGCTGATATTGCTGTTATCTCAATGGAGGACATGATCAGAGGAGAGACACATCGTATGAATGTGTCCTTGATGAGGAAGGGCTCCCATATTTTCTGCAGTGCATGTTCTAAGAGGAACATGAGAGGAGGCATGGCTACAACCACATATTTGCTTACTTGTGGGGCGAGCCATGGGCTTGGTAATGTTAGCCATCCATTGTATGTATATGGGCAGGTATTTGACCATATTCACTCATCTATTTACTATTTAGTAGTAGATGTGATATTTGTTGTACAATAATTGCCATGTTATTTTCTACAATTGCAGTGGATGAGGTTGCATTGTGACCCTATGAGGCATTGTTTGCATATTTCTGCAAATGGTATAACCTACAACAAAAATTTCATGGGGGCATTCTATGGTGATCTTGTCCTATTCATCATAGATGACATGTCTTGGGCCAGCTGGATTATCATTGATGGAGGAGAGATTCTTGGGGGATTACTCTTCATTTTTCCATTTGAGGGAAAATAATTTGCAGCCCATGATCAATACATAATCTGCACCTATCATAAGTGTAGAGGAGGAAAACAAGGGGCAGGCTATAAAGCTCACCATGATCAGATTTCAGCCCACCTTCATTTCTGTACCTCAAGGTGGAGGGAGATTTTCCATGAGTTTCCTTGTTGGGAGGCAACTTATTATTTTTTCATGATTGATGGCTTGAGGATGGGAGATTCATATGGGGATGATAAATCCCATCATATATCAAACCCCATGCCTCAAGGAGGCCCTTAGATAGATCTTTTTTCCTTCATGGATAGTTGTTTCTACATGATAGCTATTTGGGAATGTTCACCCAAAGGCTAGATTGCATATGTTGGAGGGACAATTTGAAGACTTGATTGCTGATATGGCATCCTTCTCTTGAGGAGATCATCACATAAGGGTGCTACAGGAGGAAGGGCAGAAATAAACTCAGTCCATCCTTGCAATTTCTTGAGGGGAAGCAATATTTTGAGAGGGGAGTACTGTAATGTTCCAAATTTTTATGGAACATTAAATTTTGTTAATTTTATGTGAGAGATGAATAAAATGGGTAGGAGACCCATTATTTTCATGATTAGAGAATAAAAATCCTCTAAGTATGAAAGAGGACATTTTTGGAGTTGGATTTCACACCTCCATGTGTGAAAGGAGGTTTTTGCATAAAGGTAGGCCAAGGTGGACCAAGCCAAACTGCGTTGGCATGAGTTGGAAAGAACAAAGTGGGAAAACGTAGGAGGGAAGCTTCTAGAGGAAGGGAAACCCTAATTTGAAGTAGGGTCCATGGAGGGAGGCTCACTTGTTTAAAAGAAGAGCAAGGAATCCATTGAGATTATCTTTTTATCATCTTACATTTGAGTCTTGGAGACTTGTTGCTGCCTCTTGCTGTTCAACAGAGTTGCAGTGCCTCTGGGCACGAGGGAGTCCTGTTTAGGATTTCCTTTCCTTCTTGAGGAGCTCATGAAGTATTTCACTCCATTCCCCATATTTCAGCATTCAGGCCATGGCTTCAGCCATCTGCATCAGTGCAGTTTCTGTAGCAGACATTGTGCAGTGTTGCTGGGGAGGTTTCCACACACCATCCAGAGCTAGTGTTTCAGAAGAAGGAGGTTCCATCCCTTGGGAGATCAGAAAAGGTGGTTCTTGAGCATATCCCACCATATTTGGCATCAGGCCAATGAAATTCCATCATTGGCAGCACAGTCCCTCTCTTAAACAACGTTCTTCTTGGTGAATATTTCTGTGAGGGATTATCCAGAATTTTGGAGGATGAAATCTTGATGAAAGGATCAGCCTTTCATTTCAGATTTCCATTGGAGGAGGATTCTTCATTTGTTGCAGCCATTTCAGCCTTCTCCATGTATTTCCAGCTCTTGAGTTGCAGCATCTACTGCAACTCTGGCATTTCTATATTATATCATTTTTTCATAGATTTCAGCCAATCCTTTTAGAGGATTGATGTTATGTATTTTCAGGGGTTGAGATCTTGCTCCCCCTTCTTTATTTGAGCCCACATTGTCATATCTTTGTATTTTCATTATTTATGCAACAATTCCTCTCTAAAATTGCGCAGTCATGGCATAGGTCTTTCTTATGTAGTAGTGTATTCTCATATTTGCTTTTACAGGTTTCTTGAGGCTTCTAGTGCCTTGCTTGAGTGATCATTCCCTCAAGGATTTGTATTATTATTTTTTGCTATGTCTTAATTTGATGGCCATTGGATTCTCCGGCATTTCATGTGTATATGAATCACTGTTATTTCCATTTGATGTATTTGTTATTGTTGTAGTTGCAATGTTGGGGTTATCTTAAGAGATTCCCAATCTTATTTTTTTCCCTCTTGGGAATAGTATCCCTTGACAACTCTCTATAGATAGAGTCTGCTAGTGGGCCAGGTAGCCTCTAGAGCTCATCCTTCTCTATGAAGGTGAAAAATCCAGTAAATTTCCCTACAGTCTGTCTCTGGAATGGATTTTCTTTTTGATTGATAATGTTTCTGAAAAAGGAACATTACAGTGCAACGGCTTCATAGATGCCTATAAAAAGGGTTTGACCTCCTCATCTGCCTTGAGATCTTCAGGCGACTGCGAAGTAGATTCCTCTACCTCAAAAAAGTCTTTTCCAGCTGTGAAAAATGTGTCCTTTTACCTTTTTAGATCCAAACCTTCCTGTTTGATAATTGCTGGTCGGATTAGAGGCTCGGTTGCAGTTTTCTCCCAAGGTCCCGTGGTGGCCATCCCACTGCATGTTACGACATTCACGCTTGGATATTTGTCTTGTAGTTTGGACTTAACCCTCTGCACATTCTGTGTAGGTGTCGGATTCTTTTCCTGCATCTTTGCTATCAAGACAAAACAATCTTCAATCGCATGGTCCAGCTGCCTGCAATACCAACAGTACTGTCTTGTAGGGTTTGGAAAATCCCTGGCAAAGTGCCCTACCTCTCCAAAGTTATAACAGATTAGTTTCCCTCATCCCCGACCTACGCTTCCACCCCTTTCGCCTCCCCTACCCATGTTTGGGGAGCCCCCTGTGCTTGAGAGGGATCTTGGTGAGGATGGATCCGACTGCACCCTATAGAGATTCCCTCGATTGATCATCAAAACATACATCTGACAGTTCTGTTCATCATGTCCTACTGACCTACAAGACTTGCACCATTGTTGTTTTACTTCTGGGACGTACGCAACAAGGCGGGGACAGTGGTTTGTGTCGTGCAGCCCTGCAATGCGACAATCATCGCACCATAGTGCTAGCCCACTTGGTCCTGCAACTTGGGTGAAATGGACTAAGTCCCCTGGCTTGCATGTAGTCTGTTAACAAAGGGTAGTTATCCTTGGTGTGACCATTCATCCTACATCGTATGCACCATCTTTCAGGGCTAGCCTCTGCGCCTCGCTCCCTTCGCAGGTTCTGGATCTCCATATGCATCGCCTCCAATTGTCCTTGGATCTGTTGGACGCCTAGCTGGGTATCATCTCTGGGCACAACTTCTAACTTCATAGTGACCTCCAGGGATTTTTCTGGTGAATCGAAAGTTTGGTGACCCATAGGTATGGGTAGGTGAGGCAGCAACATAACAATGAGCCATTTTGTGTGCTGTCTACCATTGTACTGAAATCCCCCTTCCCTGATCACCTTATTCATTTGTTGATCGGCCTCCCACATAGACTGAGAAGGTCCTTGCTTGAAATCCTTTAGGTTGACCACTATTTGAGAATAGGAATTATGCTTCTTCAACTGTAGTTTCAAGGTGTTCTTGATCTCTTCAATGGTTGAGTTTGCATGCTGTCTGATGTATCCCATGTACCAATCCAAAGCTCTTCCTTTGAAGGCAAGGGACAGTTGTGCCCTCTTCACTGCATCACTAGCTATTTTCTGTGTAGTCCATACTGATTCTGCGACAAACTAGAACTCATCCATGTCTTCATCTCCCACACCCCTAAAGGTAGTCAAATTCATGTGCGTAGCCATGCCGTCTTCTGGTGGTGGAAGTGTAGGTGAGTTCTTACCCCTATGATGGTTCGAAATTGGTGTGGCTAGAGGACTCTGCACAACTGCTTCTCTTACTGGGCTGTAGACAGATCTACCTCCTTCTAGGTTGGTCTGAAAGTATTTTCCACTTCGCGTCATACTTTCGTCTAGATCAGAGGTCATTCATTCGGTGTGGCGACACAGAATAATTTTTTTGCACAGTAATATCTTAATCAACGATGGTAAATTCTTCAGAAACTTACCCCTAAATCCTTTGAAGAATCTTCGCTCTGCTTCAGAGTAGGAGATGAACCGATCAATGGAAATTCTGTCACAAATCCTCCTAGCACGCTGTCCACCCAGTGGTCTACTGTGCGAGTGATGGTGTTATCAACCTTCTCTAATTTTTGGATCAATTTTGGTGTCCACTGTGTGACCTGCTTGTCCTTCCAACACTTTTGGAGTTTGACCAACCTTGCGAGCCACTCCTGGAGCTTGATCACAATGGTTAAAAATAAGATCTCATAGATCTCCATGAAAACATACTTATTTTTCCACTCTTTGGTGGTCAACATCTTACTGCGGTTTTCTTTTACTGTGAATTCCTGAACTTGATGTTCGAACCATTCATCAATTTCTTTTCCTTCAGGTTTTTAGTATGGCCTTGGCATTACCCGATCCCTCTCTCAAAATCCTCCTGGTCCTAGAAACAGAACCATTTGTTGGCTTGAGGGGTCTTGACCCAGGTTCAGAGGTTAAGGTTTGCCAAAAATCCCCTATAATACTGGCCCTTTCAGCAGTGACCTGCTTGTGCAGGCCAAAGTATCACTCGAAGCAGTATGGGAGGGTGCTAGAACCAGGTTTCCACACCTTGGGATAGGGCAGGTAAGTCAGGCAGAGCTACATTCAAATTCGAAAATATCAGATCTCATATTACAGAACCTAGATCTATCAGTCCTTTTGCATCCACATGCGTAGTACCAGATATAATCACAATAAATAATAGATATAGGACAATAAAGAAACTATCACAGCTATTCTTGTATGGCAGATTTAGATCAATTGTCAACGCAACATAAGTACTTAACACAGTTACTTGCGGAGCTCAATATAGAATTATGCATAACATAACAGATCCATATCGTAGTATAAACAAGTAGCACAAGTACTTTTGCAGCTTAAATCAATGACATAGAGCATACATAATTAGATATCACAGATTCATAAGTCCAATAGATTTAGATATCCCAACAGCCTTCTGCATTCATTAATCCTTCAGATCCTTTTATAATACCCAAAACCCAACCTGCGCACACAACAGTAGGGTCCACACACAGCAGGAATAAGGATCTTCGTGCACATAGCCAGTAGGAGTCCTTTCCCCAAAAACCCAAAACAGATCTACTAATTCGCAATTCACACCAATCTTAGTTCAAGTCTGCTTTACAACACAAAAAAGGTTCAATTATTTATACTACTTTAGCCTACACATGCAATGGTCTGCAAACCGAGGTTTGCGGACTCTTGGTCTACCCTTGACCCACTTACAATGCATTAGGGGCTTTGATCCAGCTCAAAACCCCTGCATTAGACTAAATATAATAAAAAATATATAAAAATGGACCAGATTCGCAACTCTTGTAGGAGACCCTGTTCCAACAGGAGGTTGCGTTGGTCCAGGGGTGAATTATTTAATCCCTATGGAGTGCCATCATGAAATTAAAGAGAAAGGTTTTAGCTCCTATATGGAAGTGACAATGCTTGAAATGGTCCACTAGATTGATCCTAATCAACTATAGAATATTGATGTCACAAAGTACTTAGAACTCTAAGATCAGAAGGTGAATGTGAAATGGTAAAAATGAATTGTCATTTTGATTAATTATGGTCATTATTCCATTATTTTATTCATATTTAATGTTTTGACAGAGTTATGATTTAGTTTTATCATGAAACACTATTTTTAATCCTTTGATGGTGTTCTGAACAAATCAACATATGTTTGATGGATTTTTTCGTGTTTTGAACAAATCATTTTGATTGAAGAGCATAATTTTATCACTTTTTTAGGATTTTTAAACTCACGTAAAAGGAAACCCCCTAGAGTCCTCTTTCATCTCTTTTCAAACTCCAAAAATATGAAAATATTACCCAACACTTGTCTTTTCAAACTCATTAAAGTAAATGAAAATACACATACTTAGTATAAGTTTAACCATTTTCCAGACCACCATAGTCTATTTACGAAAAATGAATACCATAATCAATCATTGCTAAGAGGTTCTCTTGGGTAATTTTTTCTGCTTTTCAGACTTAACGGACTATTTACAAAAAAGAACATATGGATTTTTATTTTTCGCCTCTTTTTCAGACTCTCTAAACATGAAAAATATGTCGATTTATACCCTCGTTGGACTTGTAAAAACATAAAAAAATTATGGACTTGTCAAACATGATGAGACCAAACCACTCCTTCTCAAGGTTTTTTAAACATACTCGGAGGGATTCATATGAAGGATGAACTTATAGATCAAGCATATGTTATCATCCTCAAGCTTGTTAAAAAATAAAGAGGTACTAACCATTATGGTTGGGGAAATTGGGAAAATAGGGTACTCCACTTGATAATGGTAGTGAGTTTATCTTGAACATGGCATTATTACACTTAATCTCCATGTTTGTTGGGTTGGGAAAGCTAATTTTATTTTTGTTCATCATACCTTTCCAAAGCCCCCACTTTTATTTTTGCGTTAATGTTTCCAACTCCATTCAGTGTCATCGATGTGTTCAAGAGAATTCATTCAGTCAATATCTATTACAATACTCTTAATCTTTCATTCCATGCATGTTGTTCATGATCCAATTTTGTATCATCATCATTTTTTATCAAATAATGATAATCGTTTCGTGTCGTTAATGGGGTATACAACAAGACCCTCCTGTGACGAGTCACTTCCTATCGACATAAAATCATATCCACGAAGTTTACTTAGAAACAACCCTTCGGTACCTTGGTGCTTGCATACATAAATGGAAATTTTCCTCGCTCTTGATGTCATGTTTACATCAATGTCCTATGAGCAATATATTTTATGTGGTGTTTGAATTCAACTCATTTATTCACACCATATGGATTGTACATCAGCACCTTGAGATACATTAACATCATCAGTGGTTTCTCTCGCATATGTTAATGACTTACATCATTGGCTAGTAATCAGATGGTGTCTACCCTGTTTGACTCTATCTCTTTCATTCACATGGTTAGACTCGTAAATTGGATGGTCGTGTGAATGAGACATAATAACCCAGATCTAGTTTCATCCATTCGGGCTATGGTTTCAGGATTAACATGATATAAAAAAGTATGATGGCTATGATCATACCGATATTCATCTAGTCATGGGTCCGCCCTTTTTCATCAGTAGACATGTATTTTGATCATTGTACTTGTAATGTTAGCTTATGTGTTGAGTATGGGTATGCCTCTCTCAACTAAGATGTCATGATGTAAATGTATTGTAATAGAACATGATATCGTCGGTTGATATTGATCCTGACTTGTCACAAGGTAAACACTTCAGTCATTAGTTGTCATTTCTGACTTTGCGCTTTCGGGGGGAATCTGTTATAGGCCATTTTTTCACATCTGGTCAATAAGCCTTCAAAAATGATCATTCACATTCTTGAAAAAAATTTCATCCTCCCTACACAAACATCTAAGCATGAATCTCTCAAAACCATGAATTTATGCCTTTAAATGACTCATTTCAATGATTTTTAGGCCCAACACACCTTGGCCCTTTAAAGAGCAGTGTTCACCAATAGGTTGGCCCTCTATGGACCTGCAGTGATCACCAACAGGTTTCCCCTTCCTGGGGGTGCGTTGATTCTAGAATTCGGGAAAAATAAAAAGAATAATGAAGCTTCCTATTCCAGAATATTCCAAGAGTTGTTATAACTATTTACCTTGGATGAAATTGTTGAATCATATCCTATCCTACCTTGGATATTTCACCCCTTATCCCTTAAGCTCATCCTGCCATCAAGAGTGGATTTGAAGCCTAGATTGGTAAATGGATAATAACTCTTAACTTACCATCCTCTTTTATATATTTGTGTGCATCCCAAAGTTATGGGTTGGCTATTGGAGATAGATTCTACCCTCATGTTTTTGCTGTGAGAGTCATTATTCCATGCATTAGGGTGACATAGAGGTACACTTTGTGGCAAGGAAGGACAATTCAACTTGGAGGAGCTCTTCTACAAGATCAACTTCTATATTTGGTTGTAACTCTCTCCATTTCTATTAATACAAATACTTCATTATTTTCCTATATGCGATGTTATGATTTCATGTATTTCAATGCCATGTTAATCAATTGAATAAAGTGACTAGATAATGCTACATAGATTTTGTAGATCGTTGGATTGTGTTGTTTGATTGTGTAGGTTCTAATTATATCGATCAGATCTAAGATTAGAGCATACAAGACAAGAGAGGAGTGAAGCATATGAAATATTATAGTAGGCTTCATTCCATTATCTATTTAATTTAAGGAAGACATTAGCTTCTTTATCTTTTTGTTGTTTTAGACTAGGCCATCAAGTCTAGGGAGGATACTTATGTCCGCAGTCATAGACTTTTCATAACAGTTGTGCTATGGTCTCTATTGATAGTGATGATTGGGAAAAAACTCTTTATGTTTGGGAAGTTATACCTATGCTTATTAAATTGACTTATGATAGTGATTTCGTTTTCTTATAACAAATATGTGATGTGCTCTTATGACGGTGATATGATTTCATGATAATAATGTGTTGTATGACGAAGTTCTCTTGACAATTATGTATGGAATATCAATGATGTATGATAATATGATGTATGGCAATGACATTTGTGCTCTTAACAATAACAATTGTACATGCTCATATGGAAGAGCTACTACTTGTGACAATGATTAGGAAGGCTTTTGAATGCCTACTTGACAAATATGTTTGCAACCTTCTTATGAGGATATAGTATGATACAGGGCTGGCCCTTGGAGGCCTTATGTGTTTGATATGAAAATACTTGTGTCCCATTTTACTTTGTATTTCAGATGAACATTTTATGAATATCTAAGAAGAAGAATTTGATTTTTTCCCCCCCTTGTGTGGTTTTCTCCTGGTCTCTGACCTAAATCCTACTGTCTTTATTTTGTATTATTTTCTTCTATTTTTCCTTATAGTTCTACTACATCGTTGATGTTATTTTTCTTTATACATAATTTCTAATGATTATATAATGTTATGGGGTGAATGTAATGTGGAAATTGTAAAAAAAAATTAAATATGAAATTATCTACAACATAGAACAATCTAGTCCTACAATTAACAAATTGTACAACAAACTGACATTGCTTTGTGTTTATAGAGTTGACCACTTGAGAGCTCCCATAGGACTTCTTTGAGGAGATATTTTCTTTTGAGGATATTGAAAATGGACCTTTTTTTAGCAGAGTCATAGGTTCGATTTCCCTATCAACTCTCTAGGATGATTTTTTAACTCTTTTTATTAAGCAATGAAGAGAATTATTTCTTCCCAACCTCCATTGTTTGTCTTCTTTGTTTCTTTGTTTTTACATTGTAACTAATTATATTTCTTATATTTACTTGCTTTTTTAAAAATTTTATGTGTTTTTATTGCTAACATTTTCTTGTTGGTTCTATGTAGGGAATAACAACCCTGTAATAGAGTTAGTTTTGCTACATCCATGTTCAAAAAGACACACAATAATCAAATTTGAGAGTGATCACCATGGGTCACATCCAATTTTGATGAGAAAAAATTTCAGGTATGTCACTTCATTACTATGATCATCGTAATATTTCCCCTATTTTATACCCAAAAAAAAACATTTTTAATGCATTCTCAAGAAAATAGAAGGGTTTCATAGTTCACTTCAATATTTAGTTTTTATAGTGAATTACTATAGGTTTTTATGGTGTTTTCAGTTGTAAATGGGAAACTTATCATTTGTTGCAATTGGACCACAAATGTTATTGGGTCCAAAATAGTTAAGTCACTATCATTGTTTTCAAAAAGAGAAATTGCAGTTGTCGGTGCACACATTATAGTAAATGCACATCTATATTTATAATATATCAACTAGCACTATAATGTAAAAATTTAATTTAAAAACAAATAACTATCTTAAAAAATTTCATGGATTTAGTGGTGTGTGTTAAATAGTAAAATGGAACTCGTGCATCTTTTAATTTATAAAAAAATATGTGAATATAAAAGTTTGAAAATACTTTTTTTATGTGTATGAGTCAACATTATTGCTACACTAGTGCATATGTATATGTATAATGCATCGGTGTTTATATATATATAGATAGATAGATAGATAGAGTGTAATATGTTGTCATGTGCATTGTTCTGTGATTTTGGAAGAAATTTGGATAATGTTTACATGTGATGATTTTTTTTTTTTTTTTAATATAATATGGCCAATAGAAGTTTAAGGAAAACAACTTATTATAGTGAATGTGATAGGAGCTCATCCCAAAAAGTATACAAGGCATATTATTTCAGTTTTACTAAAAATTTAATATATTTGATTATCTATATAAGGTTTAAATTAATGGTGTGTATTGGTTAATGCATGTCATGCATAGAAAAAAAATTAAAGAAACTTAATAAGTGTGTTTTAAATTTAGGTGGAAAAGAACATACAAAATTACTAGAAAGGTTTCAAAGATAGGAAATAGATGAAAAAAATGGTAATCAACACACATATACACAAAATTTTTACTAAGAATGTGTTTCTTAACATTAATTGCTAACATGTTTTAAACACTTGACTTCGCAAAATTTTTAATCTTGTGGAAGGATTGATAGTGAGAGAATGAAATGGCACTATAAAAATGTGCAAATTATGAAGGATATAAATTATGATTAATTAATCCTCAATTCATCTGGAGTGGTGCAAGAATTTAATGAGAGGAGGACTTTTTTTTACAAAACTATGAGACATAGTGAAAAGAACATATAGATGTACTTTCCTTTTATAGTACATAAATCAATCTAATGCATCGAAGAATCAAGTTATACATATATACATGAAGCCTTTTTTGATTAATGGTGAATGAGAATTTTCTTTTCAAGAAGAATATGAAAATTTCAAAAGATAAACGAGAGGAAACCAAATACATGTTGGTAGGGATTTTGTAAAACGAGTACAAGGAGATCGTAAAAGAAATGAACATAATTGCATTGTGGATGGGCCATCCTAACACTAACATGCATATGATGTACATAATTATTGATTTATTCTTATATTTACATCAAATTCAATTTTTGCATGAAATACTAATTTTCAATTATTTTGTTGTAGAAAAGAAAATATAATGGAACCCATTCAACACATAATACAGGAGGAAAATTGTTAATTGAAAATTTTGTGAGTACTTATGCTTTTTGTCTCACTTATATTTCATGTCTGTTGTGATATTTATAATTTTGCATAACTAATTTACACTCTTCAATGGATATCTCCTAATAGGTGCTAACAAACAAAGAGAGCCAACCAACGAATTGATCAACATTGGGTTAATTGAACGTTTTGAGTATGTGTTGAAGTATAAAGGGTTGATTGAATAATTTGTAGGTACTTATGTTGTTTAAATTCATTCATTTTGTAACAAATGGAACAAAAAAAAATATTTATATTACTTATAACTATACATTGTCATGGCATATAATCAAATATGCAAGGAGAAAAATATGGAATGGGTCCAATGGAATATTTTTTGAGAGAAGGAATGTATCATGGGTTTGAAATAATGTGTATAGTTCATAAATAATTTATTATTATGATACACCTTTTGATTTAAATAATCACATGAAGTCTACTACATAAATGTATATATACTTATTACACTTTATTTCTCTGTTTATAGATGGAATATGAAGAGAGAAAACACCAAAATTGAGTCGATTAAAAAAACTTTAGGCTAGATAATCTAAGTACAATATTGGCTACAAGTGATGAATAAATGAGGTATGCACCATTAGGGAAATTTTGAGGTCTAAAATGGGCCTCCTAATGAAATTATAAAAAAATAGTGGAAATAATAAAATAAGATTTGAATACACCATCAAATTTTAGAGGGAAAAAAAGAAAAAATTACTTTTTCAACTCGTATTTTCAACTTATATCCCAAAGTTTTAACTCAAATTTCAAGAGCGAGTACTCGTTGGATGAAAAATTTAATTCTTCATCCAAGGAGTACCCATGTTGTACACTTTTGATGGATCCCGCTACCTGAAAAATGAAAAATACATGAAAAACGTGATTGCAATCACATTGTTTCATGTATTTCTCATTTTTCGTATAGGAGGGTCCATCAAAAGTATGCAACATGGGTACTCCTTGGAGGAGGAATTAAAATTTTCACCCAATGAGTACTCCTGCTCGAAATTTGAGTAAAAAATTTGGGAGATAAGTTTAAAATACGAGTTGAAAAAGTAGTTTTATTATTTTTTAATCTTTTTACCCTTTTAATTAAAAAATGGTGAATCATCCCCCATGGTTGACATCATCATCTTGAATCCTATTAGTTCTTATAAATTTTATTTTGGTTGTACATTTTTATTAGGAGGCCCATTATAGACCTCAAAATCCCCCTAATGATAGCTTGAGTGATGAAAATGTTTCAAGTGATAATTGGAAATTAGTATAATTGAATGTTACTACAAACTAAGCGCATGGAAAGTTTATTTGTGAAGAAAAAATATTTTGTTTAATGTGCTTAGTGACATATTGTTACAATTCCATGAGGACATGTTACCAATAGTTATAAAATTTGATATTAACATTTTGTTTAATGTATTAGACATATTATTCGAATTAGATGCGGATAGGTTACTGATATGTGTAATAAATATGTGGTGGTTGCATTATGATTATCGTGTACCTCTAGGTTGTCTTGTCTTGTATGATATTGGGTCTCTTATTTATACATAGTAAATGGGTTTCTTATATCATTGCATTGTCTACTATTGTAAAATGTTGCATTGTGCTAAGGAGTAAAATGCTTGGGTGGTAGTTGATAGATATCCCTCTCAAGGATTTTTGGTGCCCGAGGCAGACTGTTAGATTAGCTATAAAGTTACAAAGACATTTCATACATGTTCATACTAATATATAATTGACAAAGCGAGATATTGAAGGACTATCTCTTTGTGGACAACAGATCTTATGGAGAGCACTAAGCGGCGTGGTCGAAGTCCTTCCTCACTGGCTCCAAATCTAGATCCTGCAACCAAAAAAAGCACCCATGTAATATTCACAATGATATCGCTAACTAACAATTAAACAAGTATATAATCGAAATTTAAATATGAAAATCTGAGCCATATATATCATGCTTGATAGATAAATGAACAACAAATGTGACACTGGAACATCAAATGGAAAAA
This sequence comes from Pinus albicaulis, assembly GCA_034641835.2. Classification (NCBI taxonomy): domain Eukaryota; kingdom Viridiplantae; phylum Streptophyta; class Pinopsida; order Pinales; family Pinaceae; genus Pinus; species Pinus albicaulis. The sequence continues at coordinate 287,776,736 of CM076577.1, read as the reverse complement.
ACATATACAGTTCTATTGATTTATAAGAAGGAGGATTACAACTATTGGTTGTACCAAGCCCTCCTTTGTCTTCCAATTCCTCTCTCTCTTTCTCTATCTCCAAGTGTGATGATGCTTGGGCTGAGAGTCCTCAATGGACCTTGCCAATCCTTAAGCCTCGCACTCAACAATGAAATTCTGCTCTATATATGATCAAACCTTTGAATTTTGACCAAGAGCCAAAACCTCCAATTTATAGGAAATGGAGAGGACAAACCTTGCCAATCCTTTCAATCAGTTCAAATCGGGAACGATATTGATGTTTCCTAGCTTTTCCTTTCTTTTTCCTTCTATAATAGTTCAATTGTGTATGGAAATATCTAAAAAAAGGTTTATAACATAAGTTTCTTCTTTTAAATTGATTCTTTTTGAGAAAAAGTAGGAAATTCCAGTCAAATTCTGCGGGATATTTCCCTTTTCACATTCAAAAACAGATAACACTACCCCTTAGGAAATACAGAGTGTTACCCTAGGCACTAACGCTCCCTTTGCATGGCTAGGGTGCATTATAACTCTGCCTAGATGTCTCTAGGGGTGCATTACGTTGGCAAAATGGGTCTTTGTCTGGGTCATTTTCTTCCTTCCATGTTACCTTCTCCTCCGAGCTAATGAGGAGATCATTTTCCCTATAACAGATTCCACCTAAAGTGTGAGGTCAGAGGAAAAGATGATGGCCGAAGTAATTTATAATATATAGTAGAGTGAGAGGAGTTGGAAGACTGAGGAAAACCTGAAATAACAACATATGTCAGAAATATGAGTATTTGTCCTGAGTCGGGCATTCCCATGCTCAGTAGATGTATCAAAATGATTTCTCTAAAAAATAAATATGACCAGTATGTCCACCGATAAGCACAATGTGGAAGCTTCTGTCATGAAATGATCAATATGATAAGATGTCTCTAAAAATAATATCGCAACTTGGGAGAGGAAAAACAGCTGAAATGATGTAAGCCTCAAACAAAGGTCTTGGTCATCGCTTCACTAAACTGCATATTTCCTCACATGTGAATGAAGGAGTTGTAGTTGAACATGTAGGAAATCGTCTAATTACCAGTCAATAATGAAACTGTTAACAGACACGAGGGTGGCCACCGATAAGGATGATGGTCCCCAAGATGCACAATACAATCTAGCGAGTGTGAATACAAGGAGTTGATGTCGAACACTCGTAGAATCATTTGACTGGGAGCCAATAATGAGAACCCCCAATCAAACACAAGGTAACCTACCACTAAGGTCTACAAGCACCCGGGTACTAATATGTTTCTGGATCAACTTCCTCAATAAGATGTTGAAGTCGATAGGAAGAGATTTTTTGAAAGGCGGGCACTAAGGCGTCCTACATCAGTTGACACAAAATGGGAAAATATGATTTTTTTTTGGGAGATAGTCAAGAGAAAATGGGAGTAACTGACGACGACAAATGATTTCTGGTATATGATGGCTTGGCTGATATAGGAAGTAGTAGATAGCAGGGTCCTCTTGAATAATAGAAGGCATGGTAACAAGGTATCAGGTAGCTTAGGCTTATGAACACCAAAGAGTGTCACGATTCACTAATGCATGGGCATCAATATACGAAGGCTAAACTCATAGATGGTAGGGTTCAACTAATTGCGATTGAATTTTTAGGGAAGTTCCATGTTCAAGATTTTGTGTTGCCAAATCGACCTTCAAAGTATAACAGAGTAAGTATCAACTTTGTCCAAATTTTTTCCTCGTTTGATTAAGTTTAACGAGTCTAGACATGTAAAATCGGTGATATTTTCATATTTAGAGTCTGAAAAACATCGTAAAATACAAATCCAGGGGGTACCTTTTGTCTTGTTTGATAACAGGGCATGACGAAGGGAGAATAGTAAGCCCGGCACAGTTCATTTTTCATAGGTTAGTCCATTGAATCGAATAAAGTGATAAACGAATGTTCAATGAACATCTGCCTCATTTTGTTATGAGTATGAGGAGATGGAGTAAAATCAATATTCTTCATGAAGTTTTAACGAGTTAGACGAAGAAAAACTCGATGCTCTCCGTGAAATTTTAATGAGTTCGATAGAGAAAAACTCAGTTAATTTTTCAGTTCTTTAATGAGCTAGAAAAAGATGGAAAATAATGGCTCATATTTCTTCATTGTGGTAGTTTAACGAGCCCGATGAAGGAAACTTATGGTTTTTTCAGTTTTACGAGCTAGAAAAAGTCCCTAAAAAGAAATCTTGTTGCTTCTTCATGTAAGTTTAACGAGCCCAAAGAAGAGAACTCGAGGTTTTTTGTTTTAATGAGCGAGAAAAATACCATAAAAAGAATGCTTGAAATTTCTTGATCTCTTTCTCATGGAGAGAAGGATCTATGTTAGGAATTTTCTTGTAAGACCAAGTGAAATCATCGTGGAATTCCTTGAACAGGGATGTGAAGCATGCAATTTCCTCAGGATTGCAATCGGCTCCAATCTGTATATTTTCCACGATACTTGTTTTGACCGAGATATAGATGAGCATAGTATTGGAAATATTTCCCATGTTCCCTTCTACGTCGATAGTTTGAACATTTGTGTAAGCGGAGGGAACGATCTCAGGTGGGTCAAAAGACAGGATTTGAATAGTGGTCGCGTCTGAGTCAGACATCGAAGCGCGATGATGGAACTCTCCCTAAGGTTGTTCCTCTAGAGACATGATCTCTCGAATAGCTTAGTTTGTAGGTAGGACTTCATAAATGATATCCTTAGAAGGAACTGTAATGGGCGAGAGGGTGGTACCATTGGTAAAAACCAAAGTAGTGGAGGGTTCAGATGCTAAATAGATGGCTTGATAAGTCAACTCAGCCGGTGATAGTGGCATATGATCTCCGTAGGAATCAATTTCTGAAGGTGCCAATAGGATCCATGGATAGATAAAGCCATCTAAAATGGTGGATGTCATTGCAATTGTGTGTGGAACCTTAGGAGGCAGGAGAGGAAAACAACCCATCAGGGAAGATGCCTTCAAAAGATCGGTACCCACACTAACGTAAGAGTTAGTAACGCTTCTTACTAGGGGTACAGTGCTACTATGTAACGTGGAATAATCAGGGGTGAAAAAGGATAACTGATCCACTGTAACTATCTTCCCATCCAATGGAAAAATTATGAGTCGGAAAACCGAAGAGACAATGGAAGTCATTGCATAAGACCAACTATGACCCAGAAAAATATTATAGTCGAGATGACAATCTATGACTTATATGTCCACAGTTATCATTTTCCCACTAAGTGAAATGGGAAAGCTAGCAAGGTAGCCTTTTGGGAGGAAAGTGTGGCCATCGAAATCTTTGAGGGAATTTGATGGTGGAAACAAAGTGGGAGAACCCAAAACAAGCCAGAACGCAGTTGACATAACATAGGTCAAAGCACCTTTGTCTATGATAGTGTGATGGATTGGTCTCCCTTTCGATACAACTTGAACCTGGAAAGAAAGTTGGTGTGAAAGGCAAGGATTGGATTTTTCCATGTCAAAGATGGCTAGCGTAGAATCTTGGGGGTCAATTCCACCAATGGCCGAAAGAAGAGCTTTCCTTTGCATTGGGCAGGGTTGCAATACTTCAAGTGCATACATGGTTGACGGTGCTTGCACCAAATATTATACAATGTTGTAGTTTTGGGAAGCATGTTCAGAGGTGTTATTAGTTATGCGTCGAAGTGTCCCTTTAGGGGGACGAATCGCGGGGTCACCAACAAGCCTTTCGATATGAAAATCCTTGGGCGGTGGTGGATTCGAACTTGAACCAGGTTCTTGAGCCTCAATGACTGCATTTCCATAGAGTTTAGCTCAGGTTTGGAGTTCAACATTCTCCATGCCATAAATTGCAGATGATCCTTCACCGGAAGGATGAGTACCGTCGTTGCCCCTTTGGGGAGGTTTTGGCGAGTTTGCAACCATGTGTTGTTTTTGTTGTTGCAGATTAGGGAAGGGGTTGTGAAGGACGAAATGCGTCCTTCCAGAGTCCTTGTTTATAATAAAATCTGTGCATTCCTACAGCCAAGGACATTTGTATGTCAAGTGGTCCTCCATATAAAAATTCTGCAAGGGAATCTCATTGGTTTATCCTTTCCTTTATCGTTTTTAGCAGCATTTTTCTAATTGATATTATTCTTAGTACCAGAATACTCTTCAGAAGGAGAGGTATTTTTCTTATTTTCTTATTCCTTCTGCTAGGTTTTTGTGTAGACTGTACAGAGTTTACCTCAACAGTGGGAAGAGTAGTCGATTGGTTAGGGGTGGTGGAAGTTGTATATGGCTGGGAATTTTTCCCACTAAGTTGTTTTATGGCTTGCCAGAGGTTGCACCAACGAGACCGTCAGTGTGTGCTCCAGGAAATTGAGTAGCAAGAGGATTCAGGTTGCCATGGGCATGGGGGAGTAAGTCATACAACGTGTCAGATTGTGAATATATGAGATTTAGATGTTGTGCACAACAGATGGATTGGTATTTGGTGACCGCACCAGACAAGAAAAATTCCTTAGCAAGCGGTGGTAAGAGTGACTTACAAAACCAGTTTGATAAGAGATGATCCAGGACTGGCGCTTTGACTAGCCTCCACCTATGTCTCCATTCATGAATTTGATTAGAGATGTGGGTGGTGGTGTCTTGGCACAATGAGGTTACGAGTTTTGTTCTGGTTTCGTATCGAATAGGTAATTGGAAGTTCTTAGGAAATGTTGTTGCTAAGGCACAAAAACTATTGACGACCCCACATGGTAACTCAATGTACCATTTGGCAGCATTGCTTGTGAGAGTGTGGGGGAAAAGTCTGAGCCAGATACTATAATCCACAATGGAGTTAGAAAAATACCATAGATGAAAGGTAGTGATGTGTGTAGCCAAATCCTCCCTTTTTTTCACTTCGAATTTAGGGATGTCAGACAGAATCTTGGGAAGTACTAGAGGCCAAAGTGGGTTGTGGTTGATGGGATCATTGGTCAATTTGTAGAGATTGGGGATGTATAAAGTTGCCAAGAATGGAAATTGTGTGTTTTCCCTCGGATCTAGCCAAGGAAGTGTTGGCTGACCATTCAGACCATAGGGTTCGCCCATCAATATGTTACCAATGGGATAAGTAGGACTTTGTTGATAAAAGTTTCTAGTGAGTGCGGGTCTAGGGGTGTATGGTTGTTGTCAGAAAACTAAAATAAAAATTTCTTCTTCAAAAAGTAGATGCTTCTAACACTAAATTTTTAAACAAGAAAACTAAACATGCTAGTTGGTAACCAAGCACAAGGATCCAAGAAAAAAAGCTAATCTGGTAGCCAATAACTCCACATCCAAAGGGAAACAAAACAGGGGTGTAAACAAAATATTTTGGCTGCGTAACGCTGGCAAGTAGAGGCTACAGAGCGTTATATGAGAATGAGCAGTGTTATAACACATGAAACACTCTCAAGGGGAGCGTTACTCAAGGTAAAGTTGTACAAATGCCTAGGCATGGTCTATTCTGGACTCTGTGAGCTACTCAAATGATTACAGAGCATGCAAGTTGATCACAAGGGTATGTGAGCAGAGGTAAAGAGACAAAGGCTTAGAAACAATCCAGAAACTTGGGATTAAATCCCCAGTGGAGTCGCCATTTCTGCTAAGGGGTAAAATTCTTGGGTGGTAGTTGATAGATATCCCTCTCAGGGCTTTTCGATGCCTGAGGCAGACTGTCAAATTAGTTGTAAAGTTACAAATACATTACATACATGTTCATACATATATATAATTGACAAAGTGATATATTGAAGGATTACCTCTTTATGGACACCAGATCTTATGGAGAGCACTAAGCAGCGTGGTCAAAGTCCTTCCTCACCGGTTCCAAATCTAGGTCCTGCAACCAAACAAAGCACCCATGTAATATTCACAGTGGTATTGCTAACTAACAATTAAACAAGTCTATAATAGAAATTTAACTATGAAAATTTGAGCCATTATATCATGCTTAATAGACAAATGAACAACAAATGTGACATTGAAACATCAAATGGAAAAAATAGATACAGTTCTATTGACTTATAAGAAGGAGGATTACAACCGTTGGTTGTACGAAGCCCTCCTCTGTCTTCCAATTCCTCTCTCTTTATCTATCTCCTTCTGTGATGCTACTTGGGCTAAGATTCCTCAATGGACCTTGCCAATACTTAAGCCTCACAGTCAACACTGAAATTATACTCTACATATGATCAAACCTTCGACCTTTTACCAAGAGCCTAGACCTCCAATTTATAGAAAATGGAGAGGACAAATCTTGCCAATCCTTTCAATCAAGTCATATCAGGAAAGATCTTGATGTTTCCTAGCTTTTCCTTGATTTTTCCTTCTATAGGAGTTCAGTTGTGTTTGGAAATATCTAATAAAAGGTTTATACCATAAGTTTATGCTTTTGAACTGAATCTTTCTGAGAAAAAGCAGGAAATTCCAGTCAGTTTCCGCGGGATATTTCCCTTTACATATTTAAACATAGATAACACTACCCCTTAGGCAAGACAAAGCATTACCCTAGGCACTAACACTCCCTTTGCATGGCTAGGGTGTGTTATAACTTGTCTAGTTCCCTCTGGGGGTCATTTTGTTCCTTCCATGTTACCTTCTCCTCTGAGCTGATGAGTAGGTCATTTCCATGTAACAATTGTTAATTATTTAATTTGTGGATTATTTATACTGTTATAAAGAATGAAGATATAATGCATTGAATGACAAATAAATGCAATAAATATATAAAATTGAAATAATTAGTACATAAAAATAAATATTATTATAAAATTATTTTATTTTGAGATCATTAACTGAAATTTTGTTAAAAATAAAATTCATTAAATATCATTGCATTAACATTTTTTTAAACTCACTCAAAGTTTTCTTCCATAAAATAGAAATTTTTCCATTTTAATGTGTAACATGCCTTGATATATAGATATATATATATAATCCCTAAGGGTTAGCTCAATTGGTTGAGTCTTTGTCATTAAAACACCTTTGCTATTGAGAGTCCATGGGTTCAATTCTATCAACACCCTTGGGGTTAGGCTATGTGGTTGAGTCAACAACAAGTGATCTCTTAAGGTGGATCTTCCTAGTACAAATATTTCGTGTACGTAGTGGTCACTGATCTCCCACGTTCGTAAACCAGTCACATAGACATAGACACATAGACACACACACAAACACAAACACAAACACAAACACATAGACACACACACTTGCATTGATGTGATAAATTTGCATACAAATTGGTGCTTAGTAAAAAGAAAAGCATCGATAACTCACCTCAAATATTTGAAATTTCAAATCCCTCTAGTGCACATAGTAAGATAGGAACTTATGCACTAAACCAAATGACCAAGGACATATTACACTGATGCGTTCTATAAAAATGGAATCAATGAGTTATATAAAAATACATATTTGGTGTGTAATTCATGTATGAGAATGAGTGAATTTTATTTTATGTGAAAGTTGATTCATTTTATTAAGGTACACAATGATACATAAATTATGTGATAGCAATGGCGCTTTGGAAATTAATGTACACCTTGGTGCCTTTAAGTATTGTACACACTGGTGCATCCCATAGAAAGGGAACTGATGTGTCATATGAAAATATGTATCCAATTGATAATCTGTGTGTAAGAATCAATGTGTTTGATTTTGTGTATGATGTGGTGATTTTTAATAAGGTACACATCGATGTTTAATATATGCAGTAGAACTGGTGTCTTGGAAATTTATGAACACCTAGGTTGCTTTAATATTGTATGAAATTATGAATTTAGGAACACTACAAGAACCAAAATAAAAACCTTTACAAAAAAAAATTCTTGCCCAAATATTTTTATTTATAGCAAACATCTATTTAAATTGTCACAAAATCCTCAAATATGAATGACAAAGGTTGTGGTGGAGGTTCTTTTGAAAATTTTGGTCAATCTTGTGACAATAAAAACCTTCACAAAAACATCTACCAGAAATTATTTCCTTCCCTTGTAGTGGCATCAAATTAGTACGTGTGTCTATTCCTATGATTCCACAACTTTAAGACTTGTGAAAATATTTTCTTAGCACAAAATATCTAGGATACTTACACAATTATTCATTAGTCATGCAAATTACATAACTTCAACCCTCTTGCACACTTTATTACTTAAACAAATCATTAATTCCAAAAATATTTGGGTGAACCCTCCATTTCTAACTTAATTTTTGGTTTGTTTATGGAACATCAATGTATATAAGGCATATTATGGTTCTCTGTATCATCTATCCTTAATCCATATGGTGACTTTAATGCATATGATGCTATATCTCAAAATTTCATAATAATCACATGCTCATTATGAATATCGTGACACTAAAAATTTTCATAACAATCATATGCTCATTATGACTTCATTGATTTACTCATAGTTATCATTAAGTTTTAAAATACACTCACTATTTCCTCTTTTCCCCTTTCAAATTGTGACACCCTGTTTCTCTCCTAGGATTTGAAAGTTATTACAAAAGTAATTATACATCAACATTCTACGTTCTTCCACAAATTAAATCATTTCAAAAATATTAACTCGTCGCATAGTCATTCTACATTTATATCCAATAATATCTAAAATGTGTATCCTTACTATTATTCGAGTCTCAAATGCCTTTTCTGTCATGGTAGTGAGGTTCTTTAGGAATATTCATTCCTAATTTCTTAATCATTTTCATTTTCGAAAGAAAGTGTTTTTCTTTTACACCTATCAAGTGAATTGATATATAAAATTATTTTTTAAAGTCCTTTCAAATTTTCCTTGTAAATATAAGCATTATTGAAAGGTTATGGGGCTTGGACGAGGCTTGGACCATCATGAAGGGAGAAGAAGAAAAGCATGCTATAGGCTTGACAACTGCATATATTAAGGACTAGGGGAAGCGGGATAAAAAAGCAAAGGTATTATAAGAATGTCCATGAAATATAATATAATTCCTAACATTATTGATTGTTAGGCATCTAATGCAACATGAAATGCATTGAAGGAGTTGTATGAAATTAAAAATACAAATCGATTCCTATTTATGAAGAGTAAGCTCTTTTATATTAAAATGGAAGAGAATGAATTTGTTAGTGCCTTTATATCCATAATTAAAGATTTGAAAGATAAGATGAGAGATATAGAAGAATAAATACCTGCTACTGATCTTGTGACAATCACCTTAAACAAAATGCCAGAGGAGTATCATATGTTTATTACAGGTATCACAGCAAGGGAGAAAGCGCCAAATTTTGAGGAATTGATAGGTATATTGTTGCAGGAAGAAGAGAGGTGCAAGAATTTGAAGCCTCGGAATCCAGACTTGGAACTTTTGGTGAAGAAGAAAGTATTCAAAGCGAAACAAGGAGAAGACAGTAAAGGTGGAAGATCATATTAGAAAAGGCCATTTCTGAAATTAAATCAAGTTATGTCATCTGTTAGAAATAATTCTGGAATTATTATTATTAATTTATTATTACTATTTCTTTTGTTGTGGTAGAATTGGGCATCTTTCTAGAGACTATTATAAGAATAAAACTGATGAATCTAAGCATAAACATAGAATACAGTTAGGAAATTTTGTAGCAGAAGCCTTGAATTATGATATCAAAAATCTTAATTTGTTTGTGTCTAATGTCACACTGGTTATTGAAATTGATGATGCTAATACATGGTTTGTGTACTTTGGAGATTCAATTCATATGACATGTAACATGAGTTGGTATGAGAATTTCAAGGAGGTGCGCAATGATGCTAATATCTAACTTGGATATGATAAAAAACATTAGATCAAGGGATGTGTACATATTCCTGTAAAATTTACAAATCGCAGTCCGAGGCACATTCATAGTGTTATGTATGTGCATGGGATCAAGAAACATTTGATATTTGTGTCTACAATTAAAAATTAGAATATGAAGGTTGAATTCTTCAAAACACACTGCATAATGAAATATTTGTTGGATCATTACAAACATGTTTCTTCAGGAGTCAGAGTTGGAGGCCTATAAAATCTTGATGTCACCGGCAAGAGTCATCAAATACTGACTTCTATAGTTTTTTCAACAGAAAGTATTTGGCATCAGAGGTATGGTCATATCAATTATCATGATTTGTTGTTGTTTCAGAAACAAAATATGGTTGAAGGAATCCATATGTTAAATAATGAGGGGGGGGAATTTTAGGGGCTAATATTCGCAGGTGAGCTAATATTCCATGCTTTTGCCCAAAGAAAAAAAGATTCACCAATTTCCATTTTTCTAAAAATGGATTCACCCAAATTTTATAGTATAAAATTATTTTACATTAAAAATTGTCAATATTATATATTGTCTAATATCAAATAATGAGATATATAAACATTTTTAAAAAATTATCATGAAAAATTATAAAATTTGGATATTAGGGACTAGTAAGATTTGACAAGGTTGCTAAAATTTAAGACAAACTTCCATCATTAAAGTTTTCTCTGAGAATGAGTATGATTCCTGTGAAGGTTGTGCATTAGGAAAAATTCACAAAGATTAATTCCCCTCTAATTCTAAGTGGAGAAGAAGAGATGGATTAGAACTTTTGCATTTTGATGTTTATGGACCAATGCAGACTAGATCCATAGGAGGTGCCTATTATTTTCTATTGTTCACTAATGATTACACAAGGTACATGTGGGTGTACTTCCTTAGGAAAAAGTGTGATGTCTTTGAGTATTTCAAAGAATTCAAAAACATGGCAGAGAAGCAAATGGGGAAGCTTATAAAGATCCTCCATTCAGTTCAAGGGAGAGAGTACATATTGGGGAACTTCGCCAAGTATTGCAAGGATCATGGAATAGTGTATCAGTTCACAATACCCTACACTCCACAGTAGAATGATGTTGTAGAAAGGAAAAATAGAACATTAGTGGAGTGTGCACTGAGTATGATCAAAGGTAAGAACCTTTGAAATTCTTTTTGGGCAGAAGCCATTACTATTGTTTTTTGTTTAAAGAATATAAGTCCAATAAGGTATCTTGATCTCAAGACCCCATTTGAAGACTTTTATGGTTTTAGACCAAGAATTCATCATTTTAAGGTGTTTGGGTGTAAGGCCTTTGCACATATTTTGAAGGATTATAAAAATAAGCTTGATGCTAAAGGTATCAAATTCATTTTTTTAGGATATTTTTCATAATTTAAAGCATATAAAATGTTTGATCCATCTACTCACAAAGTATTTGCGAGTAGAGATGTAGGTTTCCATGAGCAGGCATATTAAGGAAACAAGGACAACAACTACGAAAGGTGGTGCATACTTCTTGAAGTTGAAGACAATAAAGCAGAAGTAAAAGCAAAAGAAAATGAGGAATAAAATATTGGGGAAGAATTCAGTGATAGTAGTCAGATCCCACCAGAGGTGGAGAAGTACCTTTAGAGAATAGGGGCAAAGATAGTGAAGTATGAAAGAGAACTACTTGATAGATTCTCCTATATAAAAGGTATAAGGACTAGGCCCTGATGAGTACTATTTCAAGTGTCATAGAACCCATGATTTTTAATTAAGCTAATGAACGTGAAGACTGGAAAATAGTAATGGAGGAAGAATATGAATCTATAATTAAAAATAAAACCTGCGAATTGACTAAATTGCCTAAAGGAAAAGAGCCCATACGATGCAAATGGTTATAAAAACCCAATTTTGAATAAGATTGCAGTATAGATAAATATAAAGATACATTGGTGGAAAAAGGGTACTCACAAAAGGAGGGCATTGATTATCCAGAAACATTTTCACCTGCAGCTAAATAAAATACTATTAGATTGTTAATTGCATTAGCTACAAAGTACCATTGGAATTTGCACTAATTAGATGTAAAATCTAATTTTATGAATGGTGATTTAAATGAGTTGGTGTATTTGACACAACCTAAAGGTTTTGTGAAAAGGGGGCACCAACATTAAGTCAATTTACGGTGAGACCTTTAGAAAGCCATTGGAAAGTTGAAAAGGGATTAATCAGTTATCTTAAAGGAACAATTGATTTTGGTCTTAATTATACTGATTCATTTTATCTTGAGATGAAATGTTACTCAGATTCATATTGGACTGGTAATCCAGATGATAGGAGATCTACTATAGGTTATGCATTCAGTATTGGATCCCAAATTTTTTTAGGAGCAGCAAGAAACAACCTACTGTATATTTTTCATCCATTGAGGCAGAGTATAAATATTTGTGTGCAACAACTTGTATAAAATCCACAGAGATTCAACTAATCTTGTAATATGCTAAAAAAAAAAAAAATACTTGAATCTATTCTACAAATTGCGGAAACCAATTACGATCGCATAATCACATGAACAAGAAAGAGAAATAATTTCAATCGCACAAAACAAAGATGTACCTGGGGAAATCCTCAGCTAAAAACCAAGCTATTTGTATATTTCATTAAGTCAAGAATATGAAACAATACAATGCTTCTCTCAGGATTGAGAGCTCTCTGCACTATCTATGATTGTCTTACTTTGACCCCAACACGTTTGGTCCAATACTTAACCAAAAACTTGCCTCTGGATTTCTCATCCTTGCTTACGTATTCCTAGAGGAATTGAGACCCTATTAATTAGGAAATTCCTGAGAATTGATTTCGTAATTCGTCTAAGGCGTCATGCTGACCTCATGCATGACCTATAAAATTTTCTATTTATACAACTGATAGTCATTAGGGGAATTTTGAGGTCTAAAATGGGCCTCCTAAGGAAATTATAAAATAATAGAGGAAATAATAAAATAAGATTTGATTACATCATCAAATTTTAGAGGGAAAAAATAAAAAACTATTTTTTCAACTCGTATTTTCAACTTATCTCCCAAAGTTTTCACTCAAATTTTGAGTGTGAGTACTCATTGGATGCAAAATTTAATTCCTCATCCAAGGAGTACCAATGTTGCATACTTTTGATGGGTCCTGCTACACGAAAAAATGAGAAATACATGAAAAACATGATTGCAATCACGTTTTTTATGCATTTCTCATTTGTCGTGTAGGAGGGTCTATCAAAAGTATGCAACATGGGTACTCCTTGGATGAGGAATTAAATTTTGCATCCAACGAGTACTCCTGCTCGAAATTTGAGTAAAAAATTTGGGATATAAGTTGAAAATACGAGTTGAAAAATTAGTTTTATTATTTTATTATTTTTTAATCTTTTTACTTTTTTATTTAAAAAATGGTGAATCATCCCCCATGGTTGACATCGTCATCTTGAATCCTATTGGTTCTTAAAAGGTTTATTTTTTTTGTACATTTTTCTTAGGAGGTCCATTTTAGACCTCAAAATTCCCCTAATGTCTCTTCCCTTTAACTCCAATATCAACGGAGTCACTCTTAGAACTGACATGCAACAACTATTTATAGTGAATTATCAGTTATCTAATTGATCACTGCATGTGAATTAAATTAGATTTAATTCGCTAGACCTCTCACTAACTCATCTCTCAGTTAGAACTATTTAAATTTATTTTAACTCAAATAATTAAGTTAAACAATTACAACTCAAAATAAACTACAACTGGACCCCCTAAAACTTAGAGTGAACTCTACATTCTTTCAGTTTGACCCTTGACTCGAATTGACTATGCTAACTAAGTCTTACCAACTCAGTTAACTTGTACAAGTTGTCATGTGATGTGGAATTAAAATTTCCTTCTAATTTAATTAAGGGAAAATTAAATTAGAAGTCCTTATTGTTTCCAATTTCAACACTCCCTCTCAACATGAAAGGAATTTTCTGCTACCCCAATCTTGCCTTTGTGGAACTCAAATTTTCCTCTTGAAAGTTCCTTCGTCAATATGTCGACATCCTTCTCCTCCATGGGAATATAATCTAATGACATAATCTGCCTTTACACACGTTATCTGAGATGGTGATACTAGATATCAATATGCTTGGTCTTGTCATGAAAAACTCGACTAACTCAGAGTTTGATGCAACTATGGTTATCACAATAAATCATCGTTGGATCCATCTGTCGGCTAGAGAAACCAACAAGTATCTTTCTCATCCAAATGGCCTCACATGCTGCCTGATTGGTTGCCATGTACTCTAGCCCTGCTGAACTAAGTGAAAATTATCTCTATTTCCTCCTGTACTGGAAAAATATTGCTAATCCAATGTTGAATATGCCCCTTGATTTTCTCTTCCTGTTGAATGGACTCCCTACCCAATCTAAATTCGTGAAGCCTTGAAGCTTCACTCCCTTAGTCTATTTGTACCATAGAAAAAACTCTGGATTCCCTCTGAGGTATCTCAATACATGCCTACCTACCTTCCAAAAGAGCTTGGTAGGATTAACCATAGCTTTACTAAGATGGTTAACTGCATAGCATATGCATGTTCATGTGTTCGCAAAATACATGAGTGAACCCATAAGCTTCCTGTAGATGGTAGCATCTACTACTTTGCCTAAAGTAGCATCCTCCTTCATTCAGTTTCATTCTAGAGGAGTCTCTATGGGTTTGATTCCCTCCATGTGGAACTTCCTGAGAATATAGTTGGCATACTTTCCTTGAGATACAAATAGATCCCCATCTCTTTGCCAAATTTACAATCGCGAGAAATAGTGCAAGAGCCCCATGTACTTCATCTCATATTCTCTTGCAAGATCCTTTTTGCAAGACGTCATGAGTTTATCATCACCTATCTGTATCAAATCATTGAAATAAAGTAAAATGATAAAAAATTTACCTTCTACCACAATATGGTAAAGGTTCGCATTTGCTTCACTCTTGGTGAAGCTCAACCCGGTGAAGTCGTTGTCGATCCTGGTGTACCAAGCATGATGTGCTTACTTCAACCCATACAATGATCTCTTGAGTCTACACACATGTGACTCTATTTCTAAGGTCTCACAACCTTTCTGCTGCTCAACGTACACCTCTTCCTTAATCACCCCATTGAGGAAGGTCGTATTTACATCCATATGATGTATCTGCCATCACATCTGCGTTGAAAGTGTTAGGATGAATTTTATTGATGAGTACGTTGTGACTGGTGCAAAGTTCATATCATAATAAATCTCTATGGCCACAAATATGGCCTTGTGTTTCTCTACACTTCCATCTGCTACCTACTTCACCTTGTAGATCCACTTGGATCCTACAACTGACTTCCCCTCCGATCTTGGGAAATTTTCCCATGAAATGTTTCTGATAATGGAGTCATACTCATCAACCACGGCGTCAACCCAAATTGGTTGTTGCACTACTTCCTGAAAAGAGGATGGCTCTATCTCTACACCTTCACTCATAAGATCCATGTATCTAGTGTACTGCTTTGGGGACCTTCTCTACATGTGTTGTGATGTGGGTTCTTCAAATTTCTCTCTAGCATAAAGCACCAACATGTTAGCCTCTCTAGTGCAATTCCTTCCATCTCAAGATGTATCTGCATGATTAGGTGCTTCCACTCTCTTCACCTCTGCTTGTGGCTTCTCCACATCTTGAGGTTCTTCTTTTGGAGCAAAGAGTTCTTCAATTGGATGCAACTTAAGCTCCCTATCAAGGGAAATTCACATGGCTTTATCTTCATCGAATTTCACATCTCTTCTGACCACTTTCATCTTGTGTGCTGGAAAGTACACCCGATAGTTGTGAGGTGTATCATTTTACCCCACAAATATCTCCAACTCAGTTGTTGGCTCTAGATTCTTCATGGCATCTTTGGTTACATCGAAATAAACTGATGAACCAAAAAATTTAAAATGCAACACATTTGGTCTCTTACCTAAAAAAACTTCCTCTGGTGTACTCATCCCAAGTCTTTAATGAGGAATTTTATTCTGAAAAAATATTGTTGTGTTGCATGCTTCTACCCATAGATGCAATGATAGGCCCTGATCATGAAACATAACTCCTGTTGCTCCCACAATAGTTCTATTCTTCCTTTTTGCAACCCCATTCTATTATGGGTTATGAGGTGATATCAGTTCCCTTCAAATTCCTTCTCAAGAACATAATTTCTTGATTTTTTTAGAGACATATTATCCACCATTGTCACTCCTTAGAGCCTTCACCTTATTCCCTGTATCTTTCTCAACAAGTGCCTTGAACTCAAAAAAACTTAAGAACGCCTAATCTTTCTTTTGCATGAGGAAAATCAAACACTTGTGTGAAAAATCATCTACAAAAATCACATAATACCTATGTTTTGATGTGGAATCTATCAAGAATGGTCCACACACGTATGAGTGAATTCTCTCAAGGATCAACTTTGCTCGGCTTTCCTTATCATGAAAGGTGGCTTTAGTATACTTCCCCAATGTACACACTTTGCATGTATCTCGTTGCTCAAGTGCACTATTTGGAAGTCCTGTAGAAATGTATTGCATGATATTCAAAGCGCCATGGTGTAGATGGCCCAACCTTCTATTCCATAACTCTCCAATGTCTCAGCTTTCAACCATTTTTTCTTTCGTGTTCAATCTTCTACATCCAATTTGTAGAGGTTCTTTACTTGAACTCAAATATTCTTCACCTGTCCCATGGATTTGTGATGAAGGAACGCCTTTCCTTTTCTAAATATCACATCATAACCACGTTATTCCAACATAGCAAAAAAAACCAAATTCTTATTTAAAACAAGAACATACATGACATCCTTTAATGTGAAAGGAGTACCTCACTCCCTCTGAAAGGTAATTGTACCTATTCCGGCAATGCTATACCTCCATCATCTTCCATCTCGATGTGCATCTAGATATCCTTCTCCTCCAAGCTGTTGAAGAAATCTTTGTTTCTGGTCATATGGAATGAAGATACACTATCTCAGTACCACACAAAACCCATCACCGATGACAACATGCATGCGATGAGGATGAAATCCAACTTGAACTATGAAGAAAGTGCTTCACCTACTGCTCCTCCTGAAGGCTTCTTGCCGGTATTCTTGTGCGGACACTTTGTAGCATATTTTCCAAGCTCATGACAATGATTTTTTTTTACCTTTGATAAGTCTCGCTTCTTGCCCTCCTGACCAGAATATGATTTGGAATGGGATGCCTTCTCTTTCCCTTTATTCACCTTTATAGCTAATGTATAGTTATCCTCGTCATTATTATTTGATGAGGATCCATATCTGGTGTTCTGACGAATATCTTCTTGTAACAAGTCAGACCAAAATCGATCCCGCTCTCCTAGCTTCTCCCTCCCATTCTCTAAGTCCTGGTAGTTGTGCTAACTCTTGGGAAGACCTAGAATTACTAGGATCACCAAATCATCCTAGGAAACTATCACACCAGCACTTCCAAGCTCATATCGACATTGAGTGAACTTTGTCAAGTATTTTGGTATCGTGTCGCCCTTCTCCATCTTGATATTTCTAAGCTTTTCCTTTAGCGCTAGGTTCTTGTGGTAATTTATATTTTGAATTAGATCTGTTAAGGCCTTCCACATAGAATATGGAGTTTCCTTTCCATGGAGGTTCGAGATAATATGATCTCGAACTCCTTCTAACATAATCCTTCTTTCCTTTGCTACATTCTTCTTCCATGCAACAAGAAGTTGAGCATATGCTGATGTGGGCCTCAGAATATCACTGTCTATGAATTCCTTCAGTTTTTTATCCTCTAACACTACCTCCATCCTGTCCTTCCATGCTATGTAATTAAAATTAACCTCAAAGGCATATTCGAGTCTCAATCCAGAGAAAGACATCTTGATCTATTGTTGAACCTGAAGAATAAATCTACAAATTTGATTCACTTGTTCAACTCTAGTTCTTCTCTTCTATAGTGATTCCTTCTCTGATACCATATATAAAATCCACATATATTCAACTAATCTTGTAATATGATAAAAAAAAATACTTGAATCTATTCTACAAATTGCGGAAACTACTTACGATCGCAAAATCACATGAACAAGAAAGGGAAAGAATTTCAATTTCACAAAAAAAAGATGTATCTGGGAAAAGCCGACGCTAAAAACCCCACTATATTTATATTGCATTAAGACAAGAATATGAAACAATACAATGGTTCTCTTAGGCTTGAGAGCTCTCTGCACTATCTTTGACTGTCTCACTCTGATCCCAACAAGTTTGGTCCAATACTTAACCAAAAACTTGCCTCTGGGTTGCTCAACCTTGATTATGTAATCCTGGAGTAATTGAGCCCCTATTGATTAGGAAATTCCCAATAATTGATTTCAAAATTCATCTAAGGCATCTTGTTGACCTCATGCATGACTTGTACAAATTTCTGATTATAAAATTGATAGTT
The DNA here is from genome assembly GCA_034641835.2 of Pinus albicaulis. Classification (NCBI taxonomy): domain Eukaryota; kingdom Viridiplantae; phylum Streptophyta; class Pinopsida; order Pinales; family Pinaceae; genus Pinus; species Pinus albicaulis. Next base: position 287,758,424 of record CM076577.1, on the reverse strand, counting down.
CTCTTCCCTTTATCTCCAATCTTGACTGGGTCTTTCTTATAACTAACTTGCAACAACTATTTATAGTGAATTATCAGTTATATGATTGATCATTGCATGTGAATTAAATCATATTTAATTCATTGGACCTCTCACTAGATCATCTCTCAGTTAGAACTAGTTAAATTGATTTTGACTCGAATAATTAAGTTAAACAATTACAACTCAAAATAAAATACAAATGTACCCCCTAAAACTTAGAGTGAACTCTATATGCCTCTAGTTTGAGCCCCAGCTTGCATTAACTAAGTTAACTAAGCCTTCCCAACTCATTTAACTCGTACAAGCTGTCATGTGATGTGGAATTACAATTTCTTTCTAATTTAATTAAGGGAAAATTAAATTATAAGCCATTCTTGTTGCCAATTTCAACACAACTTGCAAAGTTTTTTTGTGGATGCGAGTTCTTCAAGATGTTGGAGAAGAACAAAAGAAGGCTATAGTGATCAAATTTGACAACCAAAGCTCAATCAAGTTCACAAATAATTCAATCTTTCATGCAAGGACAAAGCATGTTGATGCTCAGTTTCATTTTATTAGAGAGAATATATAGTCTAAAGAAAATTTTCTTGAATATTGTAATACTTGTGAAAATGTCGTTGATGTTTTCACATAACCCGTTAGGAAGATACAATTTTAATTTTTTAGGGAGATGTTAGGTGTGGAAATAAATCCTTTCTCCATTAGGGGAGGAACTTGAAAATAACGGAGAAACTAATATTAGGTTGTTTTGATTTTTGTTGTAATTAGGAATTAGATCGTATTTCTTAGGAGGTTTTTTCAATTCCCTAACTAAATGCGTTTGTATAAGATATGTATTGTTTGATTTTTTAATTCAATCAAAAATCCAACACTCTCTTTGTCTTCCTATGTTTTAAGTGGCCATTCATTCCTACTCATTTGGATTTTCAAAAGTGAGTATTTTTCATTTTAATCTATTAAGAGAATGGGTATGTATAATTATTTTTTATTTATAAAATTAAATTAAATATTTATAAATTATATAAAATTTTATGAAATATATTTTGTAAAAATGATATTCCATTGTAATTGGTATTATTGAATTAAGGTTAGATGCTAATAAAAGGAATATAATTTTAGTGGAGGTAATCTTCACCATGATTACAAGGAGAATGAATTTCTTGTGGATGATTTAAGATGATGATCTTACTTAGATAATGTTTTTTTTTTTTAATTTGGAGTAAAAATTAAAGCTATTTTTTTAGCTAAGAGTTTATCTTTCTTCAACTTACTGAAATATGATGAATGAAATTAAAATTACTTATTTTTAGCTAATATTTTATCTTTTTTCATCCTATTGAAGTATGATGAATGAAATCAATGATAAAAATGATAATCAATTAATTAAGTGGCTCTCTAGGTGAGTTACCTGGAGAGTGCCAAAGCAGTCCTACACCCTGCTCACTATTCATTCAGAAGAACCAAGTACATATAGTCTTGCACACTAACAGGGTGGTTTGAAACACTCCCTAGATAGTAGGATCTCAGACCTAATATTAGAGTCTCAATACTATCCTTATCACAACAAACATCTAAGTCTAGCTTTCTCCATTAATTCTAACACTCCCCCTTAATGGAGAAAGGGTACTGAAAGAATGGTATATGCCTGTTGGTCTAGTCTTAGTTAGGCTTACAATAGTACATAAAAAACTTGGTAACAGAGTTTTCATTTTATTATTCTAGCTTGAGAGTCCATGCTTGTTAATTCCTAGGCAAGGCTTCATATTTACTTTTCTTGCCATGAGGTAGTGATAGATATTCTCCTCCTTTTTATGTTTTCTTCCCCAAAGATGAAACACTTGAAATATTATTCTCCTCGATCGTGATTGTAGGCTGCCATTCTTTATATCTTGATTGCTGTTAATTGATAGCACTTTAGAGGGTGCAAGCTTTGTAGGAGAATTTTTTCTCTCACTACTTCTGGTGTCAAACATCTGAACATTGGGTTCTTTCCACCCAGGAGTCACTACATCAACATTGTTATCTTTAATTCTTCTCACAATCCTTTTGGTTGAATTGTCTTGGTCATCATGTAGATATTCAACAATGTGTTCTTGTTTACATCCTTCTTGAAGAACGACTAGTGGGTCTTCAATCTCAGGATCTTGTAGGGTATATCGTGCCTCTTGATACTTGTGGTCGTCAATAAAACCGCATTGTTTTTCTAAAATTCCTTCTGACTCGAGAATAATACCCATGCCAATAAGTACTCCAAATGGCCACATGAAAAAAACATCATCAGTGTCAAATATGTCTAAAAATATAGAAATATTGGAAAAATCCAACTTATCTTGTTGAGATTCAACAAGATGATGATCCTAGTGAAAATTAAGCACCTACACTAGGTGGGGCCCGCAAGCCATTTTTAGGTGATATGTCTATTTTTAGAATTTGGATCAAAGTCTATTTTTAGCAGTAATCTATTTATAGATGGTTGAGAAAATTATATGGATGGATGGGAATCTATTTTTGGAATGCATGTGCGAAGTTGTTTCATGGAATGCATGTCTAGAAATAGAATGCATGTCGATTATTGTTAGCCCTTAAAAATAATTAGAAAATAAATAATAATCTATTCTCTTGAAGCACTTGATTTCAGTTAAATGATGTGGCAAACCAGTTAACTGAAGTAATTTCGAGTTCAAAGGTTGGTTGGTGGGACATGCTAATGGAATTCGTTGTAACTGAGTGATACAAAGTTTAAATAGATTTGGATGTGTAGTTATGTGAGTTGTAAAGTAGTTTAACACAGTTAAGTGAGTTAAAATCAGTTGTGCCAGTTGTAACTAGTTGTAACTAAAGATACAGTAGTGAGATATCAGTGAATTAAATATTAAATTAATTCCCATGGAGTGATCTCACATGCAACTGAAGATTTACTACTATTAGCTACATGCATGTTAGATCCAGTGGAGACCCAGTTGAGAGATAGGTGAAAGGGACAATTTGACTATCATTTATGACCATAGTGGGTGCAAAAGTTAAACCAAATTCACATTGGAGATGCCAATGAGGATTATGCAGTCAAGGAGGGCATGATTTCATCGAATTGGTATTTTTAATCAACTTGGATTGCGCAGTGGAGGCGAGCTGTCAGGAGGTAGTATATTGGTGCATGTTTATGCCAATTTTTGTATGACGGTGTGAGATGATTGTATATTGTACTGAGAGCTCTTGGAGTAGAGTTTTTTATGATATTTTTTCATGATCCATGATATATACATAATATATTGTATCGGGGTTTTTAGTTTTATGCTTTCTCGGTAAAAACATATGTGTTATGTGTGATTGATCTTTCTTCATTTGTTTGCAATTGGTGATTAAATTTATGTAAAAATTTAAGTAGAAGTATTATGTATTTAACAATGGAATATAGTTGTTAGATCAGGAGAAACCAAAAATACAAATTTGTCTTATAAATTTCTACATGGTATCGGAGCAAAGAATATTGCAATATTGAAGCAGTAGCTGAGTTTGTTGGTGAAAACAATTCAAATTTGCTGCAAGAATTTCTTGGTGTGATAGTTGAGTAAAAATCGAAACGGCTTTCAATGGTTTGCGGTTAGAGTATGTACTCAAGGGAAGCTTGAACTACATTTCATGGAAGGATAGGATGGAGGCGGTGCTTGAAGATAATGGCTTGAAGGAATTCATCGACAGTGATGTTCCTAATCCCACTTCGACGGATGCTGCATTACTTGACACCTGGTGAAAGAAAGTAGAGAACACGAGAAGGATTTTGTTGGAAGGTGTGCGAGACCATATTTTCTCAAGCCTTCATGGGAAAGCCACTCCATTTGCAATGTGGAAGGCTTTGATGGATCTTTTCCAAAGCAACAGTGACCATAGGAAATTGGCGCCAAAGGATAAACTCAAAAAGATCAAAATGGAAAAGGGCGACAATATTCCTAAGTATCTCACAAAGTTTGTCCAATTTAGGGATGAACTGGGGAGTGTGGGAATCATGGTTTCTGATGATTATTTGGTGAGTTTGGCTCTCTTGGGAGTTCTTAAGAGTTGGCACAGTTATCAAGACTCTGTCAACGGACGAGAAAAACTATTGGATTGGGAAGGACTGTGGTCGGATCTAGTGTAGGAGGAGTTCAGGCAGAACACCAGAGATGGCTCTTCATCAAAGCATGATGATGAAGAGGATTGTGCTTTAGATACCAAAGAAAGGAAAAGGAAGGGGAGGAAATTCCACTCAAAATCTGAGGCTAAAGGCAAGAAGCTGTATTTGTCCAAGGTGAAGTGTTTTCACTGTCACGAACATGGGAATCTCACCACAAAATGCCCACAGAAAGAGGAGAACAATAAGGCTGCTAGAGCTGCAGCTAGTGAGGTCCTTGCCTCGCAATTTGAACTTGATTTCTCTTTGATCGCATGCTTGGTTTCAAGTGCAATGGAATCGGTGTGGTATCTTGATAGTGGTGCTTCCTTCCACATGACGGGAGATAAGGAGATTTTCAGTGACTTGGAGGAGAAAGATCTTTAGATGCATATGAGATGGGTGATGATGGAAGATACAATGCGACCAAAATTGGTACCATTACCTTTGAGAGGGATTCAGGTAAACCAATTCTGTTGAAAGATGTTATGCATGTTCCAGGTCTAAAGAACTTGGTCTCAGTCACGATGTTGGAGGATAGAGGTTATGACGTTTTTTTCAGTGAGGGAAAAGCTTTCCTGCGACATAAAACAATGGGTCAAACCAAGAGGATAGGGATTCGAGTCAAGAATCTCTACAAGGTGGAGGTAGATGGATGAGCTGCAATGGTGGGCAAAGAAGAAGAAGTGGTGAGCTAGGATGAGGGAGAATTATGGCATAGGTGATTAGGCCATCTTCATCATGGCACCCTGAAGATTTTGCAGCATATTTCTACTGGACTTCCCAAGGGTACTTGCACAGATAGATCCATGCAAGGGATGTACTATGGGTAAGTTTTTGAAGAGCACCTTTCATGAAAAGGAAAACCATGCTTTGGTGATCCTAGAGAGAGTTCATAAAAATGTGTGTGGGCCATTCTCAGTTGCTTCAACAGAAAAACACAAGTATTATGTTATTTTTGTTGATGACTATTATCGTAGATGTTGGATCTTCTTCATGCAGAAGAAGGATCAATCATTCTCAAATTTCTATGAGTTTAAATAATTTGTGGAGAAAGAGTCAGGGAAGAAAGTGAAGGCTTTGCAGAGCAATAATGGTGGTGAATATATCTCGAACGAATTCAAAGAATTCTGTAGAAAAGAAGGAATTCAAAGAGAACTCATAGCGCCTATAACCGACATAAAAATTGGGTCGTGAAGAGGAAGAATAGAATGATCGTGGGTGCTGCAAAAGCTATGCTGCATGATAAGGGCCTACCAATGCACTTATGGGCGAAAGCATGCAACACTACGGTTTATGTGCAAAACCGTTGTCCTCATAGAGTACTTGGCATGAGTACACCCGAAGAAGTTTTTACTGGTAAGAAACTGGATGTGTCTCACTTTAAGATTTTTGGCTCATCTATTTATGTGCATGTGACCAAGAATGCCAGGAAGAAGCTGGAGCCAACTGCTGAAGTTGGGATATTTGTGGGGTACACAGAAACACCCTCTTGTAGAGGTAAATCCCCTTTGCAGATAGAGGCGATCCCTACTAGCCCAGATCGGGTCTAGCAAAAATCGTATCACGCTAAGGTGCAAGTTCCTAATTGCAATAGACCAAATTGCAAAGAAGGCCTACCTCAAGTCCCGTTTCCTTGCTCCAAAAAATCACAATCCTCTCACTTGCGGTGATCGAACACCTGCACACACAAGAAACACGACAAACACAAGCGTAAAACCTGATATATGCAATTATGTATCAGTCAGAGAAGACACAACTCATGATCATAATGAACAATACGAGTGGAACCATAACCAATAGTCGCTTATCATTAATTCATCAAAGGAAAATACAACCTGGCTCTGACGCTGAACCTTCCTTTGGCGGGTCGTCAGCGGAATACGTCTTGGTAAAGCTTTTCAAGAATAGGGATAAGCCTCTCTCTTCGATAGTTAATCTCCTTGCTATTGATCTGACACTATGAGGACTATTGCAGCATTCTTTAGGCTATGAAGGCTCTTGGAGATTAGCTTGCAAAGGAAAATGGCAATCTTATATAGATGGAGGAAGGGGAGTTGGGATACCTACAATCATGGGATTGGCCCTATCCTCAAGGAAGCTTCCATGAGAGGTGGAAAACTACTTCCTCTACATGGAAATCCGGAGCCAACCTCCCAACTCAAATTAGAGACCAGTTTAGGAATTGGTTGGGGTCAATCTTCCGCCATTTATTTTTTAGAAACACTCCTTATTAAGCCTATCATGGGTGCGGCTCTGAGACAGAGTGCCAATTGGCGCGCCCTCTTTGGAGGATTTTCCCCATTGGCGCGAGGGCTGAACTGTGTACCCGCGCCAATGCAAAAAAGGCTATTTTTAGGGTTTTTCACAAGGAGTTGTCTTCAGGGCAATGAAAGTACATGTTCAGGGGAATGCCATGAAAGTGTTTTCAAGTTATGTCACTGCTCACAGGTCACAGAAAGATCACTCCAATGTGCGGGACGGGGAATTTCAGGGACGGTGACAAATTGTTGTGTAACAGATGCCTCCTAAAGCATGAGGCCCGAAAGAGAGAGAGAGGGGTGAAATGCTTTACGAGAACGTGTCCAACTGAAAACACCGTCGTCGAAAAGCCTGCGTAGAAAAGTACAACAGATATCTCAGATACATGATATACATGTGGTATGGGCACAACCATCCATAACAGAGTATACAATAATTCAGATCCAAGGCATGGGCGCAGCCATCCAGTGAGGATCGATAAAGAGACTCAGGTATGGTCATATCCATCCAATCAATGAGTCATGTAACTAATCATAATAAGCCACAAAATCACAGCCTGGATTCCAACTGATAAAATCCAGGGTCTTGCGCTCCATCTCGACCCGAAAAAAGTACAAGTTCAAGCATGCGAATATGTGAGCTGAAGTTGAACATGCAAGAACATCGCCTAATTACCAGCCAATGATGAAAGCTGTTAACAAATGTGATAGGTAACACCAAAAATGACAATGGCCCTCAAGGTACTATAGGTACAATCTACGACATGTGAATTAGTGAGCTTTCATCGAACACCTGTAGAGTCACTCGATCGGAGGTCAGTGATGAAAACCTCACGTCGAATGCGAAGAACCTACCATTGAGGCATGCAGGATCCAAGGTACCAGAAGGGAGTCTCTAGATTAGCTTCCTGGATAATGAGTTGAAGTCGATAGGAAGTGACCTTTATCGAAGGTGGGCCATAGTGTTTCCCACATCATCAACACGAGATAGAGGAACATAATGTCTTTGTGAATCAGGATCATATGAGAATCAGAGGAAGGTTGATACTTGCAGAGGTCAACTTCTCTTGAACATATAGGTGGCACGACAGTGGATTTGGCAGTATTTGACATCAAAATATCATAGGTCATGATGACGAAGCAAAGAGTAGATGAGAGGTCAAAAGGATCACCCAAACCCACGGAGGCAAGCGAAAAACGAGATGAGATGTCCCCAACCTGACACGAACACAGAAAAGTGCCATGTTCAAGAGCGACATACTGCCGACACGACAATGATGCTGGTTCCATTTTCCCCACCATTTCTGGAAAGTACCTCTTTATTTTTACACAAGCTTGAAGAGGATACCATATGCTTGCTATATAAGTCCATCCTAGTACATTTAACGAGCCCTAGGAAGGAGGAACTTGAATATCGTCATTATGACTAAATCCAATGTCATCAGGGTTTAACGAGTCTGACAAAGGAAGAACTCAACGTCTTTTCATGTTTAGAGAGTTTGAAAAGACAACAGAAAAGTAAACTCCAACGGTCCCTTTTCGTAAATAGTTCCTCAGACCTGAGAAGGTAGAAAACTATGTCTGAGAAAACCTCCTAGTCGTGATAGGCTAGGGTATTCCTTTTTCATAAATAATCTATCCCATCCCGAAAAAGGGGTAAACGTATACTGGGTAGATGTTGTTTCGTGGCCACTTTAACAAGATCGAAACGACAAGGGACTCGACAATATTTTCATGTTTAGAGAGTCAGAAAAGAGCTGAAAGATGACTCCAAAATGAATTTTTCGTGTTTTTACCGAGTCTGAAAAATTATAAAATATAACTCGTATCACTGTCCAAGTCGCGTAAAAACTTGTTGTTGTACATAAAAGCAAGTGTAAAATCCATTTCTAAAAAAATATATTAAAATATTGAGAAAAATGACATTTAAAACCTAATTTTTATTTCAAAAGTTATAAATAGGCTTCAAATGGTAAAACAAATTTACTTTTACCTTTACCTCACTTGGAGAGCAACAATGGTTTGTTTGTGTGCAAAATTGTGACGGTGATTGCGACTGATCCGGGACGTCATTCAGCTCCTCGTCTATTCCAGGTAAAAGGCGCTCTCTTAAGCTCCATTTTAATTCATTTTTTATAAGTTTCCATTGTGCATTAGAGTTCTGGGGGGACCCTTTTAAAATTTTAGGGCTCGCTCCATTGGCGCGGGTATCGGGCACGGACCCGTGCCAATGGAAATTTCTTCACAAAGGGGTCACGCCAACTGGCGCGACTGTTAGGAAAACAGTCGCGCCAATGGCGCGCCACAAATTTCTGCCTAAAAATTTCAAAATGTGAGCTACCCATGTGGATTTTAAAACGCACCAGAGGTCTAATATAGCATTTTTGATTGTGTTAATGCAGATATACAAGAAAAATGGTTATCGAATGGAAGGAGAGGGAACATGGGGAGGAAGATGAAATGGCTATGGAAAACGAAGCCTGCATGAATGCACTAAGGAACTGTGGACTCAAAATATTCTTCCTTACTCCATGTTTATGAGCTCAACCTGAGCTGCTACAGTACTTGGTCAGCATATGGGATGAAAATGAGGAAGTATTTAAACTTCGGGACCAAGTGTTGGAACTTGAGGTTTCCGACGTCTATTTCATCACCAGGCTGTTGCGCAGAGGCCCAGTACCCATTTTGAAAGGCAGCAGACCTTCCGTGGAGAAGATGGAGCAAGTAATGGCGAGGGTGTGCCCAGGGGCACGAACCGGATCGGGAAGCGGGAAGGTGGATATCCACACTGTCCATGATGTAGCACTCAGAGTAGTGCTACACACCATTACACGAGTTGTAGGATCTCAAGCTCCACATGAGGCGACCAAGGCCCAACTCATACTAGCCTCCGAGTGTATGAACCCCACATTGTTCGATTGGGCTACTGCAGTGACGAGCAATATCAAGAGGCAGCTGACAAGATACAAGCAAGTCAAACTAAAGCAATTTGGCTACGGTTCCATTTTGGTGTCGTTCATCTTGGAATGACTACCCATTTTCCAGGGCCAAGGGGCCATAGTTACTGAGCTGATACTGAGAGAGCCTAGGATGGCTCGCTGGGCAGCACTTATGCCCAGGTCAGGAGGAGGTTAGCAGATGTCTTGGAGACCCAAGTTCTTTGGGTGGTTACAGCGACAACTAATCGCGGTCGAGGATTGGCCCTATGCTGGGACCGATTTCACCGGAGACCCCGATCTTCTGCTCCCAGAGGGGGAGGATTGGGATGAGGAGTTGGGTATGATACTATTTTTTGATTTTTATGTATTTATGATTTTTTGGTAATACATGTCTGTTCTAATAACAGTTTTATGTGTATGCAGATGTCGGCCTAGAGAGGCCTGCGGGCATGTCGCCCATTGCGCAGAGGACCCATGTCGCACATGACCCTCAAGCTGAGGGTGGCGAAGGG